>OZ007498.1:96288778-96888778 GCA_963931805.1 Microdon myrmicae | reverse complement strand
GGACCGATAATTGGAAGCCAGCGATTGCTGGTAATCAGGGAAATGTTTGGTTTGCGTCAGCAGAAACCTTGTCGGCGGTAGCAAACCAATAGGAGCAAATAGCCGCATGCAAGAAGTGCCATGGGCAAACAAATAAAACGAGTCAACAAGGAACTCTTTGTTGATGTTGTTTCCATAGCATAAGGCTATGGAAACAAGCTGCCCTGGCAGAATGTATGCTTCAAGATAGGATTTCAAATGCCACGGCAATGTGATGATTCTGCCGTGGACTTATGCTTTTTTTAGGAAATAATGTATGCCCGAGGGTGAGTTTTCGATGCCACGGCAAGGTGATAAGCTTTGCCGTGGACTTAATGTCTTTTAGGAATTAATGCCTGCCCGAGGGTGGGTTTTTGATGTCGCGGCAAGGTGATAAGCTTTGCCGTGGACTTAATGTCTTTCAGGGGTGGTGTTGGTGAAAAAGGGGTTTAGAAGGAAAAACCCGCCACAGAATAGGTAAGCTGCCTAACAGAAATTCAAAACAGGTATCCGATTGGGTAACCGTAATAATTCCGGCGATTTGGCTGGGAGTAAATGCCGTAGCAAGGTTACGCAACCTTGCTGAATTTCGACCGAGAGGTAAGTCGTTCGCCTGGAATAGTGGGGATCGAGCGATGCATGGCTCTTCGGGCCCTGAAAAGCCCCACAGCACAACATCTTGAAGTGGAGGAACAAAGTTGACCCCAAAGTTAAGCTTCCCTGCTATAAGCAGCTAATCCGATCTGGAATATCGTACGCCTTTCCCATATGGTCCTGCATATCTTCGGCTCAAATGGAAAGACTTCGGGTTTTCGAAAGGAAACTCCTCAGAAGATGCACCAATCATTCTAGAAGGCCTGACGGTCGTCATTACCCCAACTCTCACCTATACGAAGGCGCCTCTATTACCTATATCGACGAGTACTTGCTTCAGTTAGCATATAAGTACCTCGAAAACATTCAGAACAGCGAGAACCTACTTGTACGGGACTCTTGCGTTGTTGACCCTTCTCTCTCTCGATCTCTTCGGATCAAACCCCCACAATTTCTTCTTCAGTACAAAATTGAAGAAAACACCCTTCCCAACAACATTCCCCTCTATAATAGAGGATTCCTGGACCCATCCCATAGGGTCTACTATTAACAAACCAAACACACGAACGCACAGTACAAGACGGCACAAACACAAACATATACACCGACCAAAGAGCAGATTATCAGACGCCAAAGAGGTGATCTGCGTTTACTACGGCACCCAAGACCCACCGGTCTTGTATGATTTCTTTCCCACCATCCCTCTATAAAAGTAGTTAGAGAACACTTGGACTAACACTGTCCACACCATCCTTGGATACCCCCCCCCCCCCCCCCCCCCCTTTTTTTTCTCTTTTCAGATGCCGCGAGACCGAGCCCAACATCCTCACGGATGTGGGTGATTCTGGTTATCGCAAGATGGGCGGGTCTAAAGAGATCTTTTGCCCTTTTCAGGACGAGACACGCTACCTGGGAGAAGGACCACATAACACATGCTGTGTGTGCGCTTGCACCATCTTGCTGACACCGCATGTTCACCAAGCCCCGCTCATCCAATTCCGCAGTAAAAAGTTGTTTATCATCGGGAGTGCCGATTGCGCCCTCAAAAAAATACCACCAAAAATACCAAAAATACCAATCGTACTACAAAAAAGGTGTCGAAAAGTTGGAGGGTCGCTATAATCAGTGTATCACCCTCGAAGGGAATCATGTTGAATAAAAAAAACGAATTTTGCCGGGCGGCCGGGGACTTTTCAATTGACCTGTTATAATAAAAAAGTTCTTAAGTACACTCAACTGATGTGGAATCCCTATATTATTGCTATGGTATATGGGTCTCATTCTTTGCTTATTCGGTTTTCTTTCTGTATACTGTACACACAGCATGAAATTAACTCCTTAATTTCGCATGCTGTTTGAAGTCAAAGGGCAACCACAGCACTCTTCAATACATGCGTGCCCTGTACAAAAGTTAGGGATCACAAAGTCTAATCATATTTTCCATCCTCCTCTTAATCCTATTCATATTTTCCGATTTAAATAGCTGAGATTTCCCAGCCTACCATCAGAGAAAACGCTACAATGATCGATACCTTGTTCGAAAAGTTCCAGCCAGTAAACCTGACTCCCTTTTCACAGTACATTTCCATTCAATCAGTGTCGCCGCTAAAGGTAGGAGGCTATAGGACCTTTTGATCCTATGTGGGTGTTCAACGTTGCCGAACTTTATGGGGACTATTACTAATTCGTCTATACGGCCAGATGCTATTGAGTATTCAGTTGTGTACATGTTGAACAGGAGTCGTGTGACAAATGAGCAGGAATTGTAGAAGCCATCAAAACGGTGGCTAGAAGGCAGACATCGGGACTTGATAAATTATCATCACGCTTTGTGGTCGATTGGAAGCCATGTCTGCGTGCGAAGTTAATCCCCCGACCACATTTTGTCGTTTTTCATTCGACAGTCAATGTTAGAGCCTCCATCGGGGATATGAATCTTGACAATTTAAGAAAAGGATATCACACAGAACGCTGTCCCTTTTGCAATTTAGCAAATAGATGTGGGATTTGCATCTCACCATAACGTTGGCTGTCTACAAGGAACCTGCATCAAACCATAGCTTTTATTTGTTCGATTCGGTTCGAGTGGAACGTTGCTGCCAGGTCGTAAATCTATTCGCCCCTTCTGGTGACGGGGTATGAGGGATTTATACTATTCGAAGAGTAGTGGCTACAGTGGCAAATAGCGATGGACTACTGAGGCTGTTCTACACTAGCTCACATACAAGGTGCCACAAAGTGAATTGGCTCGATATTCACGTATTTATAGCCCTCTCCGATCCCCATAAATTTGTCTACTTCGGCCCAGAATTGGTGATTTATGAAGAGGAAGCAGCGTGTGGAGCGCACTGTTGGATTGTTTGGTACATCGGCGACTCATACTTTTGATTCTGGTTGCATCAAATCACAGGGGGTTACTGCCCTATGTTTTAGCTGTTCTATTAGTCACATAGCTACTTCCAGCAATATGATACAGTGATGAATTTGTTTTGGGGCCCAGATCTGTTTTGTTTTCCATTTCATACAGCAAATTCATGAGAAGAATTATAAATTGCACGACGGTTTAGGAAACATGAAACCAATTTGACGACAGACGGACAGGAGTTGTGGAGCACAAAAGTATATTAGTGGGCAATTGAACTTTAATTCAAGAATATGAAACGACGAGAGTGGGAATCAAGAGGAATTTATGGTCATTCTGTGGGGTTATGGGGAACATTTTTCACAGAGTGGCGCCTTATAGTCTGCTGGTGGTGCATTTGTTTGCTCAGCACAGTGCACGTTGGGCCGCGACGCTACATAGCGATAAGGTGGATTGGCCTGTAACATAGTGGACGTTGGTAGGAGGCGAATGATATCTTTTGAAAAGGTCCACCAAATGAAATGTGGGTGTATTGGAGAATGGATTTTAAGGAGTTGATTCAAGCGCATGACTTTGCTTTGGACTTTCCACCTTCATTATTCTAAATATTTTGACCTACAATTAGTTTTAGACTCCGATTTATTTTTAAGGACACGCAATTTGAGGTCTTTTGGAGGACTACAACTGCGTACAAGGAAATAAGGAAAAATGCAATCCATTGGCATGTTTTTCTAGACAGAGTATAGTGTCCGCGGCACCTAAAAGTGATGATATCATGTATTGATACAGCGCTAATTGAGGAAAGTGACTACCTAATGGATAAATATGTTTACTGAATTGCCTATTATATTTTGTTTAATTTTATTTATTTGTATTAATACTATTTATCACTAACCATTTCTCGACAAAGTGGTTCGCTGTAGATAGTAATAATATTGACATTTTTAAGGGAATCCCAATAAAACCTTCGACAAATGCGGTCTTGTACTTTGATTAAAATAATACAGTTGACATCAAACGTCAACGAAGACGGCCATTCATTAATGTATCATCATCATCATCGGCACTACAACCGAGAACCGGTCTTGGCCTTATTTAGCAAGTTCTGAGGCTTGTTAATTTTCCATAATGAGTTGTTTTTTTCCGGGCAAGGTCATTAGTATTGTGCCAGAGGCTCCACGACGAGGAATCGAACCCTGGTCTCCCGCGTGACAGGCGGGTATACTAACCACTATACTATCGAGGAACCCTTCATTAACGTATACAGAATCGAGATTTATCCGTGGCTCCAGAAACTCAGGTTTTTAGAAAATTTCACATGAAATCGTCGAAAAACATGATTTTGTAAATAAGGAATAATTCAAAAGAGTCAAAAGTCATCGCTATTAGTATTCCCACCACGATTTGTGCGCATATAAGGCTATGTGTGGTGGATTAATTGTGCATTTAGAAATATGAATACATATCATCAATCTAAATATAATTGCCGTTCACATTTGTACAACAAACAGGAAACATCATCAAGATGTACTCAAATCAGGTGTCACCTAATGGAAATGAATTATGTACCATGAAAGTATAAAAGGAAATATGTTTCATTTAATTGGAATGTAAGGTAGTGGGCTACCCCTAGTGATACAGGTAGGTATGGGTGAGTTACGCTTCGAGTAATAATGCCAATCGCACTTTATTCAGTTTTGATTTGTCACCGACCACCCGAAGTTGTTCGCAGTTGATTAGCTGTTGATGTTAACGTAATAGAATTGCTCGCGGCAATTCACAATATATTGGATTGTGAATCCGCAACATACTGCCCGCCTTCTCCAAGTGCTGGCGGTTTGTCCTCTTCTAATCGTAAGCTTTATAAATCCTGTTAAGAGTAGTGGTCGCGGTTCCAAGAAGACTCCGTCTGCACGATGAGAGTAGATATATGGCCCAATTCCTGCAAATGGTCAGCGCAACCAAATGTGTTCGTCGACCGCGAAATTGTTGTTGAGGCTGCTTGGACGCTTTGTATGGATTTGTCGGTGGTATTACTGACTTCGCCTGTTTGGAAAGCGCCGTTGAAGCTGACGAACTTGTAGTAATTTTCTATGTCCCAACAGCTACCTATGAGGATCCGTGTTAAACGATTGAGGCTTTCAATATTTTTGTAGAATTAGTGCAATTTATTTTTGGGCCAGGAAACCATATCTGAAATCATCACTGTTGGCGCTAATAGCGAAAGTACCACAGAAATCATCAAATTTTGTTCAGAGCCAATAGAACCCAGTATTGCTATCATACGATAAAGTCGCTCTATATGTACTTATTGATATAATGATGTATTGAGTATTCGAATGGTGGTATAAGGTTATATTTTTAACATTCCCTTTCCAACCGTCGTCGAGTTTACATCGTCGCGAATTGTGTTCCGTACGTGTAACATCAGTCCTACGTTACAAAATTATATTACATCCCCTTTGTGTAATAGTGCAGTGAAAAAAAACAAAAAACAAAAAAAACAAAAACAGACCAGACCCTTGTGCAGTGTGCTGTGTTTATAAAACAAAAGACTAGTGTAAAACAATTGCAACGAAATGGCCTGCGGGCCAAATGTGAATAGTAACCGGTTTAGCGATCTTACGGAAGATACAAATAGCGATATTCGACCAAACAAAATGAAAAGGACACTTATGAAAACAGAGGAATTTTTTCCTAGCTTACCAACAATGAACAATACAAGAGATCCGAAATTTCTAATTATATCATCCAAGGAGAATGGTAAGCCTATTTCATCTCTAAGCCCATTTTTAATTAAAAAAGTGATAGACGATGTTAGCAAAGATTATGAACAAATCACGGTTCTACGAGACGGACAATTATTAGTAAAAGCTAATTCTCAGAAAATCGCAGACCGTTTTCTCAAAATAACAAACTTTGGCAACGTGTGTCCCGTTTCGGTAAAATTACACGAAAAATTAAATGAATGCAAAGGCATAGTGTACGCCCCTTGTCTCATAAACATCTCGGAAGCGGAAATAATAGCCGAAATGGGTCAACAAAAAGTCACAGATGTGTACAAATTTACCAAAGTAGATGACTGTAAAGTGCGAAGACCCTCCGGACTTATGTTATTTACTTTCAACCTATTCCAACCACCGAAGTCGGTTGACATCGGTTTTTATAAAGCTAAGGTCAGCGAATATATCCCCAACCCCATGAGATGTCGCAACTGCCAACGACTCGGCCATACCACAAAACGCTGCACCAATACCACAATGTGCGAAAAGTGTAATCTGCCACCTCATAGCCCCGTAAATTGCAGTCGCACTATGTGCGCAAACTGCTCGCTCCCTCACTCGGCCGCGGATAAAACCTGTCCCTTGTATATCCAAGCGAAAGAAGTTTTAACAATAAAAACCACAAACAAATGTTCAATGGGAGAAGCCAAACGAATTTATAAGGAAAAAAATATCCACAAACCTGATCAACTTTCAGGAAGCTTTGCAGATACACTAAAATCGAGCCAATTAGAAGGACCCTCAACGGAACAAAACAAACAAAAAACTACACCCAAGGAATCCCTTCCAACCAGCTCCTCCTCATCTGCTACAATCAACAGTATTCAAATTGCATTGCCCCACAAGCCAAAAAAGTCAATAACACATAACCCAACCAAACCAATTTCGTCTATAACACCACTAATCCAACGAAAACCATCAATTCAATTAACGCCATCAACTCAACAAACATCATCAACTCAACTAACCACATTCGAACCCTCACAACTACAAACAAGTTCACCAACAAACAACCAAACTGAAACCATTCTACAAACCACGACAAGCTGCTCTGCTAATAGCCATTCGCAACGCACCCCTTCACCCAAATCAAAGGTAAAAAGTAAACCGTCTCTCACTAATATAAATATTAACAAAAATGTACACACCTTAGTTGATGATGATATTACAATGTAACTATAAAACTAACAACCAAGCCCCTGACTCTGCTGTTCCTGAGGTTGGACACTTGAACTCAATCCAGAGTTCAAGTGCCCAACATCCGGAACAGCGGAGTCTTGATCCTAACAACATACATCCCGCCCACCATACCTTCCAACACCTTAAAACATTTAAGAATATACAACCCCATCCCTCTGCAAAATCAAGATCTAAGCACACTAGCACGGCTGAACGCCCAAAACTCACTCCAAAACAAACCCCATTCACCATTCTACAATGGAACATGAACGGTTATACCAATAACTTTGACGAACTAAACATTCTAATTAAGGACCATAACCCACATATAATATCACTGCAAGAAACGCATTGCCCAGTCAACACCACACCATTCATCCCTAAATCCTATGTAGGCTACTTCTACAATTCACCTGCAAACACATCACACAAGCAAGGAGTAGGATTACTAATCAAGAAAGGTACTTCCCACAAAATCCTCCCCATCATTACAAATATCCAAGCTCTCGTTGTAGAAATACAACACCCTTTAAATTTTACCTACATTGCCTTATATCTCCCCCCAAATCAACCATTAAATAAAAATGATCTTCAGGCTATACTCAACCAAACAAATGAGCCCAGAATACTTGGAGGCGACATAAATGCTTGGAGTACACTCTGGGGTTCACCTTCCACAAACAAAAGAGGGGAAGTAATTGAAAACCTACTCCTCACCTCCAATCTTATCTTACTGAATGACGGTTCCCCTACTCACCTTTCTACACACAATACCCTCACTCATATAGACATCACTTGTTGCTCCTCAGAATTGGTTCCGAAAACTTCATGGCAAGTTCTAAATGACCTCTACAATAGTGACCATTTCCCCGTTTTAAGCATAATAAATAATCAGCAACTGATAACCCATCACAACAGATCTCCAAAATACAAAACCGATTCCGCCAACTGGGCACTTTTTGAAAGAAAAGTTGACGAATTTCTTTCAAGCAATTCCCCCACACCTGACACGAATCACGAAGCGGCGCTAATCAGTAAAGCAATTAGATCCGCTGCCAATCTCTCAATACCCCAAACAAATATCACAACCAAATCAGAAACCAGGCAACATGTACCTTGGTGGAACTCCGACCTAACGCTTCTCAGAAAAAGCAAAATGTCAGCCCTCTCTGAATTTAAAAAAAGACCAACGCAGGTTAATTTTGTTGCATACAAAAAAGCGAATGCACAATTTCGTAGGAAGATGAAAGAAAGCAAAGCAAAAAGCTTTCTTCAATTCACTTCCTCAATCAATCCAACATCCTCCACAACCACAATATGGCATAAAATACGCAGCTTAAGTGGTAATCGCAATCCGACAATTATCTCATCGCTTAATTCCGAAAATACTACAATCTCAGACACAGTGGAAATAAGCCAACTCTTCGCCAAAACCTGGTCGCAATTCTCAGACAACAATAATTTTCACCCCGAATTCAATCGCAAAAAAATTGAATCCGTTAACAATCCACTATCTTTGCAAACTCCTAACTCTGCAGCTCTACGCATAGAACAACCCATCTCATTTATCGAATTCGAGTCAGCACTTAGTATAACTAAGGGAAAAACTCCAGGGCGAGATCGAATATCTTACCCAATGTTAAAAAACCTTTCGCATTATGCAAAACAAAGAATTATAAAGTTATACAATAAAATACTTGAAACATCACACATTCCACAAATATGGAAAACCGCGGTCCTAATACCTATTCCCAAACCGAACAAAGATAAAGATACGGTGGATGGCTACCGCCCTATATCCTTAATTCCTTGTCCCGCAAAGGTATTAGAAAAAATCGTAGCCAAACGTCTACTCTGGCTTATGGAAACAAAGAAATTGACATCCATCAACCAAGTAGCTTTCAAATCCAACAGAGGTTGCACAGACGCCTTACTCCACATTGACCACTACACCTCAAAGGCTCTATCCGCCAAAAATCACGTTACAATACTCTCTCTTGATTTTGAGAAAGCATTCGACAGAATAGGCGCTCACACCGTACTTAATAAATTGTTAAAATGGAGAATTGGCAACAATATATATAGGTACGTTAAATCATTTCTAAGCAATAGAAAATTCCAATGTAAAGTCAACCACGTTTACTCCAATACATTTCCATTACACAACGGAATCCCTCAAGGATCCCCACTGTCAGTTGTACTATTTATGATCGCCTTTGACGACATAAGTACAATAATACACAAACAGAAACATCTAGATCATTGCATTTACGCCGATGATATATACATCTTAAGTAAATCCAGTGATCTAACTTTCTGCAAAAACATTTTAACTGAAACAGTGAAAGATATCTTAGAATGGTCAAATTCTTCAGGTGCCAAACTCTCAGTAGATAAATGTAAATTATTTCATGTGTGTCGACGACGACTTTGTCCCCAAATACACCTCAACATAAACAACAAAACAATCCAAAATGTCCCCAACCTCAAAATCCTAGGAATAACATTTAACAATAAGTATACCTGGAAACAACATTGTTCAGAACTCAAAGTATCATTAGCAGCGAGGCTCAATATTATTAAATACTTAAGCAACATGAAAAGTAACGTACACATTAACACTCTATGTAAAATTACTAAAGCTCTAATTTTAAGTAAAATAGACTACGGGATCTATATCTATGGCAATAGTCCAAAAACGACTCTAAATATAATAAAGCCCATCTATCACCAAGCCGCTAGAAGAAGCACCTTTGCATTCAGAACGACACCAATAAAAAATATACTTGCTGAAGCTGGGCTCCCAACAATCGAGGACCGGATGGAAAGCATATCATTGAAACTAATAGCTAAATTAGCGTTTTCGCGAAATTCCATAATTGACAAAGACATCAAACTAACAATAGGATACAAAAACACCAACCGAATCCCATCTGCAATCAGTCGCATTTTAGATAAAGCCAAGCAATTGGAATTGGATATTAAACAAACTTTCAAATACTCCGCAACTTACCCGCCATGGCTTCTAAATAATAATAATATCATAACAACACTCTCAATATTTAAAAAACCAAACACAAACAAAGAAATATACGGTGCACTATTCTGGTCAGTCGCCTCAAAATATAAATCCAACGGATGGCGCTTTCTGTACACAGATGGATCCAAAACAACCAACTATACTTCCTTTGCGGTCACATCCGAAGAAGGTGCAGTAAAGAAAATCGGACTATTACCCGAATTTTGCTCCATTTTCACGGCGGAAGCCTTCGCGATTTTACAAGCCGTAACATTCGCCACCAACCACAGAGAAAAATATGTCATCTGCACCGACAGCCTGTCGGTACTCAACTCAATAAAAAACACCAACAACACTGATGATATTATTTCCAATATTCGGAATAATATCATTAAATACTGCAATAAAATAAAACTAATGTGGACTCCCAGTCACGTCGCCATCAGCGGTAACGAGAATGCAGACGCCGCAGCCAACTCAGCCAAAAGAGCTCCAGTTCATAAATTCAACATCTACACAAGAGCCGATCTACTGTCAATTATCAGCAATCAACAAAAACAAATAAACCAAACAAACTGGGATACTCACCACCATGCCTATAAAATGCTAAACCGTTTCAAAACTCACCCTTCTTACCCAACTAACTTGTCCAAATCCAAAATCACAAACTTTGTGAGGCTGCGATTAGGCCATACAGCTGCTACCCACCTCTACCTGCTCCACCGATCTACAGCCCCAATCTGCCCAAAATGCAACACAACACTTACAATCACTCACATATTGAAAGACTGTCCTCACCTAAAACCCTTGAAAGACAAACTATTTCGCAATACAGATATTTATACAATTCTAGCAGATCCCACTACCGACAACATAGAAATTGTAAATAAATTTGTAAATAGCATTAAGATTAAATTGTAAATTAGAAATACAGAGCCAATAGTCCCCGCTGCTAGGCTCATTAGGTTAAGTTATTGATATGTAATTTTACATTACTAATTGATAATAAATAAATAAATAAATAAATATATTTTTAAATTTCTTTTTATAGGCTTACCTCGATGGAGTGGCTTCCCTCCAAATCTCCTGGCAGGGAATCCTATATGAAAAGGCGGTTTGACTTTGTTATTTATTTAATTATTTCATTAATTTTTATTTATAAGCTTTTGGCCGTTGCCTCAGCCTCCGGACATCGAATGATCGCCTTCCGGACTTCAACTGATCACGAAGCAAAAAAAAAAAAACAAACAAAAAATGGGTGGCGAGAGGCCGACCTTAGCGAGACAAGGACAGATAACCAGAATCACCCACATCCGTGAGGTAGAAAAAAGGGGGAATGTATCCAAGGATAGTGTGGACAGGGTTAGTTCAGGTGTTCTCCAACTACTTGGATGGATAGATGATGGGGAAGAAATCGTACAAGACCGGTAGGTCTTGAGTGCTGTAGTAAACGCAGATCACGTCTTTGGCGTCTGATTACCTGCGCTTTGGTCGGCGTGTAAGTATGTTTGTGCCGTCTTGTGCTGTGCGAGTGTGTGTGCGTGTGGTGTGTTAGCAATATACCATATGGGATGGGTCCAGGAATCCTCTATTATAGAGGGGAATGTTGTTGGGAAGGGTGCTTTCTTCAGTTTTGTACTGAAGAAGAAAGTGTGGTGGTCTGATCCGAAGAGATCGAGAGAGGGAAGGGTCAAGTCCGCAAAACTCCCGTACAAGTAGGTTCTCGCTGTTCTGAATGCTTTCGAGGTACTTGTATGCTAATTGTACTCGTCGATAGGAGTAATGGAGGCACCTTCGTATAGGTGAGAGTTCAGGTAATGTCGACCGGTACGCCTTCTAGAGTGGTTGGTGCATCTTCTGAGGAGGTGGCTTTTGGTTTTTGGGGTATAGATGACCCCGAGATATTTCATCCTGTCCTGTGGTCTAATCGTAGTACTGTAGGGGTTCTCTATACCACACGGAGAACCAACCCACAATCCCAACCAATTTCGACGGCTAACAGCGCGTCACCATAACCAAAATCCGTAATCCATGTGCAAACATGCAAAGAGCACATCCCAATATACAACAGCATCCGTCCCCAAATCTGCGATTGCATACATCCCCAAACTTGCCACGAATCCATTCCCCAAGCTGTAATAAATGTATATTCAAATTTACAACGGACTATTAATCATCTCCATCAACTACATCGAGCCGCATACATTTTTTCCAAAAACCGCTTCGGTTAATTTCTTATCTAAATTATATTCCTTGCTTGTGACCAAGCGATTCTAATTTCCCCCGAAAATTACCCCAGCTCACTTCCTGCTTAAACTATCTCCTCGCTTGTAACCAAGCAACATTTAGTTCCCCGAAAATAATTTCGGCTTCCATCCTACCCAATACCAATTCTCCCTACTGGCAAATCACCAGCACGATGCGTTGCATTTCCACGAAACAACTATCGCAACGACCAAGATCCACATTCCTTTGTCTAACCGACAACTCATGCCCATACTTGGCCGTGTTTCCAAACCAATTTTCTTCGTATACATAGCTCCAGAGGAATTTAACCCAGCCTGTACCGCAGCGATTCTCCGGAACCGAATTCCCTGTGCAAGCATAGCAACCTTTTTCAAAGTTCCTAGTAAGTGGCAGTGAGTTTATTTAGCTATGACTCCGCTGCCACGACGCGATGAACTTTTTCTCGCTTGTAATGAGTCAGTCGAGTTTCTACATTAGGAGAGTGCGCACGCGGAAGTCAAGCTCGTGGTTTGATAGATCTGTTGTTTGGCGTTAACGTTGACATCTACTGAATAAGTAAGACTAGTAATTTAACGCTGTAACCTTCCTTCACTGGTGTTATGGGTATTGTTACGTGGCGTGTCAATCAGGGTGCCACAGGAGCACAGGTTAACCACGTTTGCCCACTGGTTCCGTTCTGTATCTGACTCCACTAGATATGAACCGCCTTCTTAACCGAACTTATTATCCAAATAAAAGTCATACCTGGCTTAGGACGTATAGGTTACGCAAAACACCGTAGATATTTATTTTATGTATTAGTTCTTATTTATACATTTTACAATTTTACACTATAGACGAGTAACAAAAGTGCGTTGTATTCTTAACATTCAATTTCGTGTATAACACAGGAAAAACTTTTGTTACACAAAGCACGGTAAATATTTATTTTAGGCATATGGCGCACCACGACGGTTAACTGACATTTTTCAATTCTTCTCAACTACTGCGAATGTGACGAATTACCCGATCCCTTGGGACGGCCCAAGAGGGACGTAAATTAACGTGAGGGCGCGACCTGCCCTCACGGAATCCGAATCGAGATTAACCTCGGCTATCGAAACGACAGAACACCAAAATTCCATCCATCGCTTCGATGGCCATATATGGTGCGATTTAGCTTTGGTTAAGCACAACAAAAAAAAGGAAGGGTGAAAACATACACACGATAATCGCTTCTGTCGCTTACGTGTGTATCCCCTGGCATGCAGACATGGGATCATCGCAATCTACATGGTTGCAAGTTCGTACAGGGGTTGCAATGTGTACACGATCACGACTGCGTAAAGCATTATTGCTGATCGTGCACATTTCGCTTGGTGAATCTTCCATAGGAACGATGAATGTTTATACGAACGCGACCACACTTAGGATCGCCGTAGATCGCATATCGATCGTTGTGCAATTGGTGCAGGTGGCTATTCCTTGTGTTGGTTTCTCTTGTGGGCAAGCATGTTATTACTTGCCTGTAGGTTGGTTTTTGCTACCAAAATGCCTGCCGAGTTTCGCCGATGAAACGGTGCTGGATCGAAGTATTCTTGTCCGCATATCTCGATTGATCCGTTGGTTGACGATGTGACCGTTTTCTCAACTCGAGAAGGGGTGCATGTTGGCGGGAACCAAAATTGGAATATTTCCGTTGGCCGTCGGCGTGGGTTGAAACTTCCCCGGTGGTGCTGCATGTTGGGCAAATTCTATCGGGTATTCATGTTGTGCTACGCACAAACAAGCGATTCATCCTTACAGGAAATTTTGCTCTTATTCCCAATAGAATTTGATGCTTTTCGACGACCAGGTTTTTGTTGTTTCCGCCCCCATGGTGTGGCACGAAAACCACGCTCCATAGCGTATCAACCGCACGCCCTATAAATTCGGACAATGCACCGTCGCCTGGGTTCATGCCCTTCTTATGGGGTGCTCCTGTTGAAAATGTGAGGCGGGCGGTGGCGTTAGGGGAAATCGCCACGGTGTTAATGTAATAGATTGGAAAGCGGAAGAGTAACAATGCTCGGTAATTATTTTGGAGAAATGTGACACTCTAACCGAAGATACATAAAATTACTCTGTGTTACAAAAGAATATAATTACTATACAAACCGGCTATTATAATAATAATTAACAATAAAAAAACAGTTTGCGACAAATGAAATCACAGTGTGTTTTATTTTTCTTCTCGTACAACTGCTCGCTGTGGAACTCAGTTTTTATTTATTCAGTGAACTATCGCGGTTGTGAACAATAGCGGCCGGTGGAATCTTAGTGGACCATCACCCGTGCTGGCACTAGGCTAAGATACGTAGGCCACAGTACCTCCTATTTGTATTAGAATATTCTGTGAATATTGAGAGGTAGGTTGGGAGTGTTTTCTATCCAGAATGATAGCTACAGGTTTGGATGGGTTAGGTCGGATTTTCCGTCGACTGTAATACTGATACATTGCGTCTAGGTGACGGCTGAGCCGATTTGTTGCGAGTTTAGAGCTTTTGGATGACATCATCCGCATAGCATATCCGGTTTACTCTCCCTTCCAGAGGGCGAGGAATATCTGAGGTGTAGATATTAAATAAGATGGGGCCTAGAATGGAGCCCTGTGGTACGCCCGCAGCGGCGTTGAAGATTCTGGAAAGCTTTCCGTTCACTCGAACGTGGAAGGTTCTGTTTAGAACGAACTGATGGATGATACTGTGGCGTTCTACGAACGCACAATTTCCCCCAGGTAAGGTTCCTACCCTTCAAGGAACATACTTATCTTATCATTACACGTGCCCACAGACACGTGTCCCAAAGCTCCTAATCATACCTGTAACAAGGGTCATAGGAAGCAGCAAAATGCGAAACCGATATAAAAAGAAGCAAGGAACTGAACGTCCCAAAGCTTTTAATGCTGTTGTATTCCAGAATACTACCCTTATTCGCTTTAACACTAACTCATGTCCTTTCAAACACAACCCTTAAAACTACATCCTCACATATCCTACATTCTCAGTTAATACAATTCATAAATAAACAGACACAATATTCTATATCCAGTCACTTACAGCACATTTCATAAATAAACAGACACTATATTCTATATCCAGTCACTTACAGCACATTTCATAAATATGCCCCTTTTCATAACAAGCACATTTTTCATTTCAAAACATGGCCACTTTGATTTTCGTTCAAAGTTTATTCAAAATACTAAGTCACAGAGACTTCTAGATTGTTTTGTTCAGTTTATACGCCACAGTCAGTTAGAACAAAATGTTCTATATAAACAAGTAAATTTATATGAAAAAGAAATAGAAAGAAGAGAGCTCAGCTTGAGATAGCTGAGTTCAATAAAATAAAAATAAAATCAAATAAACTATAATTAAATAAAAACTATAAGTATTTTAATAAATATAATAACCTCCACGCTCTTCCCTCGAAAGAGGAAGCACGGCGTTGGAGCCGTAACAATGCCAAAGAAACATTCATTCGGCCTGCGCCCAGGAACATTCCATTGAATCAGTAATTTCAAACATCTATGCAAGGAAGTGCTATCGCCAGAAAATGAGCCGATCAACGGTGCACGTGCGGGTAGTCTACCACAAAGACCACCCAAATCCGTCGATACAATAATGTATGTTGATCATCCGCTACCACATTCCTGGGAACCGCAAATATCTCAACGAGATAATTCGAAAAATGTATGAGGTTTAAAACCTACAAAGGATCTATTCCGGACCCTTCTGAATTTCACACCCTCAGAAGGATCTAATGGATTTCGGTGTGTTTACAAAAGGCAAATAAACCCACGGACTATACGTCCTAACAATCATCTCCGTTCTGCGCGCCAGATGTGCCGCGCAAACAGAAAACCGTGAGATGAGATGCTATCACCACCACCGAGGGTGATGATGATGTATGTGTTGTGCCGAAATCCCTTTTAGCACCTTTTTCCTAATTTTTTTTTGCAGACTATGTACTCAGCTACATCTATGCCATTAATAATGTCCTTGGTTCACCTTCTCTTTTCTCAATTTCGTTTCCCATGACCTTCGTTGCATGAGCAAACAATGGATCTATTAGCACACGTGCTAAGATCACCACGGAGAGATCCACTCCAATTCACCACCACAAAGAGAGTCTTCACGTTTCTCTCAGAGAAAAGAAAACTCACCCAGGGCGAGTCGTTCTTGTAACCACCGCCGTGTGTACATGGGAGTGTGCACACCCCGGAGTCGAGAGTCTGAGTACACTCGAGAAAGCGCGTATCGGATTGAGAAGATTTTGGATGATTACTTAACGTAGTGCGCTAATCTGATACTCTCCGCGATCACCGTTCGCTGAACAAATTGTTCGAACCCGTCATTCACATATCTTTCTCAGTTGTCTAAATCAGTTTTACCTTTTATTTACCTTTATTGTGAGTGCTTCGATTCCAATGCTGTGGACGCGATTTCAGTTTTATTGTGTTTTTTTTTTTGTTTGGACACATTATGTATATTAAACGTATGCTACACCTGCAGCAGTTTTTATAAGATTGTAAAGCCCAAAGTGGACCTAAATTAACAATAAAAAAAGGAAGAAATCACAATAAACAATATCGTGAACAAACCCAAAGTTACAGTGTGTTTCATTTTCTTTGGTTGGAACAGTTGCATTAAGCAGTAGGACGACTGAGTGCATCAGTAAGGATTATTTAGTGTGTTGATAACTGGATTACTTCAAATCGTTACAAGTAAGTAAAAAGTGCATCTCCCACGCAGCAAATCTGACTTGGTATTGGGGAGGCGAACATCAATCAAGTAGGTAGAGGACAAATTCCGTCAGGATCTGCTATACGAAAGTATACCTGTTTATAATGTCCGGAGTTTCTTTGTGAAAGGATACATCATACATAAAAGGAAGAAAGAAAATTAAGAGTGCTTGGATAAATGTGTGGCAAGTGTACTACTCCAATTTAGTGAAGATGGCGGTTTAATCATACATGAACTTGTTAGGGAATCTTAGTGAACCCGCGCCGTGCCGGCACATAATAAGATAAATCCTACAGTGAGCTTGTGATTATTTTCAAAGGCCTCTCTGATGATGTTTGCCTTCTTGGCATCATTATTGACAACAAGACCGTTGTGCATGATTGGCCCAGTGATACGAGAAGTGCCACATATCTTTTTAACATGTTTATAAACGTTCTGGTCCAATTGTCGAGTACGATTGTTTTGGGTTCTTTGTTTTATCAGTGTGCCAATATTGTGAATAATGGTTCGCAATAATGGCTCCCTTTTGAGAAACGGTGACGATATCCCATTCTGCATTATTTATCTCAACCGTCATTAGATTCTTGTCAGTGGGAAGAGAGACTTGGTGGAGTTTTTCGTTCAATGTGAAATTGAAGTTGTCCCAATTTGTGCGCACATAATCGGGTATGTATCTGATATGAGCCTGCGATGCTCGATAGCTGCGAATGGACGTGGTCACAGTGTTGTGGTCAGATACACCCGCCGATACATTGTGGAAGTAAATCTTTGGACACAAAAAAGATGTCCAGAATTGAGTAGTTGAGGGCATGGCAGTTTTCGGTGTACCATTGGTACAATGTTGTGCCATTTGGGCAAGAGACCGAGTTGTTCCAGTGGGGATGTCTGGAGTTAAAATCGCCGTCTATGATGAAGGGTGTATGCCCCGAGGACGTTATTAATTGGCCGATATCCTCGGGATTAATGGGACCATTATTGGTTTTATGCGAGTGGTATACGGAGTAAATGTTCACTCTACCGATATTAGCCAAATGCGGTTCAACCTCGGAGACCTCTATGGACTCGAAATGTGGGAGATGAATAGCTTCAAGGCGAAGTTCGCCATTAACTAGTATACAGGTGCCACCTCCGTTGATGGTGGAGCCGCCAGTGAGGGTTCGATCTCTTCGGATCATTGAACATTTTGGGAAAGTGGGACGGTGACATGGATGCGGTCTAGTTTCGGTTACAAGAACCACGTCCGCCCGGTTATCCTTTATGAAGTCAGAGAGTATCATACAGGTTGATAGCGAAACACGGGTGTTGACAATTATAATGATAACTTTAATTTTGGGATCCATTTTGAAGCGTATGTCTTACATATGCCGTGAAAAGCGAAACAAGGGAGTTGACATTTATAAGGATAACTTTAATTTGGGAATCCATTGTGGAGGGTATGTCTTGCATATGCAGTGAAAAGGAGTGCCTCCCTCTCAGCCTCGGTGGTTAGTTTTTCATATCGGGGTCTAATATCATCAATCACTCGGGAGAGACTAAGTAGTTTTATAGCGTTTGAAATAATAGTGAAGAAGATCGTGTGATTCGAACTGACGCTATGACAGTTTGAGCCACGAAAAAGATTGAACCTAAGCGTTACCCATCAGGCTACTGACCGTGTTTTTTTATTTGATTTTAAAACTCGACTATACTCCACTGATGTGAATTGTTATATTATCGCTAAGGTATACGGTTCTGATGTATTTTTCTTATTCCATTTTTCGTTCGTGTTCTTCACTATTTTGCTTGTGAATTGTGTGTGTATCTGTTAGAGTCGCCACAGTTTCTCGAGCATTGAGGGTTGGCCCTTTGGAGCCTTTTGTACCGCCCCTTGGATTTGTGTCGTTGTGCTGTCGTTTAGGGACTTGAATATGTTTTTGGGGGAGAGATGGTGGAAGAGTTTTCATATTCTTTGTTTGGATCCTTTTTACCTTATCTATTCTGGATGTAATTTTGTGTAGCATGTTTTCCGAAGTTTGACTTGGCTACTTGTTTAGCTCGGGTCTCCTTGGATCTGTGAACTATCTCTTTATATTTAGGGCAGTTCCTGTAACTGGCCAGATGTCCTTTCTTACCGCAGTTGCAGCAAGTTGGCAACGTAATATCATCCTGCACATTTGTTGTGGGATCATATTTTGCTGGAGAGAGTTCGCACTTGCCAATATCGTATGTTTTTCCACAACGGACGCAACGCCGGTCTATGTGCAGTTGCGGGAGACATGCCCGAAACGTTGGCAATGTCGGCATTGGGGTATTTCATTGCTGTGAAATATCTCGAAGACAACTTGTTGATGAAGCGACTTTGTCCGTATTATGGAATCTATGTTGGTTCCTGGGGCAAGGTGAGGCTCCCACGTCTTTACTTTGCTGTATTTTTGCGGTCTGATTTTCACAAACAGTTGTGGGGGACAGAATTTTTTAACGTCGGTGAATTTGACGTGCGGGAGTGTTGCCTCAAGGGCAATTACGGTGTCGTCCTTTTCCCAGCAGGCAGCGACTCGTTTTAAGAGGATGGTCCTTGGCTTTTCGCCGGCCGGTGTGAAAGTGTAATAACTCACCTCCTTGGCCTTCAGGGTATCGTTAACCTTAGAGAACGTCTGTCGATCGTAGATTACGATTTTATTGAGGCTTGGACTCAAGGTCTTTGCCTTAAAATTGGATATTCCTTGTCGGTTCATATCACCGACGAACTCCTTTAGGTTGAGGTCTCGTGTAGCGACCCCAGGTTGGTGCTTCTTTTTTAAAGCAGATACGTCTGCCCCGACTGCTGTTTGTGTGGCCTTTCGATTTGGAGCGCTCTTTGGTTTTGGGGTTGTGGATGTTGGTGCCTTCGGTGTGCACGATTTTTCCAAAGACTGATCACGAAGCTAAAATATGCCGCCCTTTTATACTCTGTGGGGACAGAGATTTGTTAAAAGATTTACTTAAAAATTCCAAGAAGCACAAACATGATTTTGTGTGCTTCAATTGGAATTTTATTCTGGGAAGTCAAAAGAATTTGTTCAAACAAATTCCCGGAAGGTAAGATCATGAAAAGCATTTGGAGTTAAGCATTTCATGATGTTAGGATTAATAGGAACTGAATCAATGTGCGACAAATGGACCTTCGGTTAACTTTGTCATGCATATGATTCAATTGGGGAACATGATTTGGATTATGGGTAAGGGTAAGATAATTGGGAATTGAATCAGTGTGCGACAAATTAACTTTTGGTTTAATTTGTCGCTCATATGATTCAGTATGGGAATAAGGTTGGGATTATAGGTAATAATGGGGATTGGATGGGACTAGTGATTTAGGATCACTAGAGTGGTATGAAAGTAAAGATTCACCGAGGTTTTCTTCTTTGGATATCTTTGTAGTTATTTGATGTTGATGCCGCTAAAGTCGCTGCTTTTCTACTAATACGTCCTCATTTTGGTATTTTCAATTCCCTATTGATGTGTGACCCTGAACTGGTCAGGTTATAAATTTTCTTGATTGGAGGTTACGGTTCGTATTGTTGATTTGGCGATTGGATTTGTTTCTAGATCAACACAGTCTTTTTGTTATTTAGGGGTAGAGTTCAAAGTGGTTATATGCGATGTAACTTTTTGATTTAGTTGATGTTTATTTACTAAGACCAAACTACTAAACCGTCGGCAAGAGGAACATATAAAGCTCTTGTTTTTCATTCTATGTTCGTAGGGTTGTAGTTGAGACTATTTATGTTGGTCTTAGAGGCATTCGACCAATTACTCCATAGATTGGAGAGACTGCCCGGAAGCAAGTTCACTTGAATTTGATGTATTCGAAAGGTGCAGTGAAGATGTCGACTTCCGAAGGAATTTATCACCGATGTTGTTCTTTATCATCATCATCGGCACTACAACTGGGACCTGGTCTTGGCCTTATTTAGCAAGTCACGCCACTGGTCCCGATTTCGAGCCGATGTCATCCAGTTAGCACTCCCTGCCTCCGGGTGCCCGGGTCTACGCCATCCCTCTATCCCAGGCAACGTCTGCCTTCCAAACATCCTGCCACAAAGGACCACCCGGGCAGGCTCCTCTTCGCTCATTCGAACTAGCTGTCCCGCCCATCGGAATATACCGCGCTTGATTTTTCCTACAACATTAGCTTCGAGATAGTTCGCGTACAATTCATAGCTGTAGAATCTCCGGAATCGTCCTCCTTATTTCTTATTATTCTCCTTAAGACCTTAACTTAAGAGTTCAGAATGCCTTCTAATGAGCACGAAGACCTCGAACCCATACACGAGTAGTGGTAAGACCATTGTCTTGTACAGTAGAAGCTTGGGTGTTCTGGATAAATTTCGAGATTTAATGGACCTTCATAGACCATAGTAGGCCTTGTAGGATTTGATCAGCCGCCCGAGTATTTCTTCTTCCATATTGTTGTCGGCTGCTACTATTGACCTATGGGGTAGGACGTATGTGTGCCGTCGTTGGCACTGGTTCTACGCCTATCCTACGCTGTTGCCCCGTTGGTCGTCACCAATGTGGGGTAAAAGTTCCGGTATCGGCTTGTTATTAATGGACCTGAAGATCGAATTGTAGAATGTACTGCCGTGGATTTTGTTCTACAATTTGAAACATTTTACTTCTGTAAACGATCGCTGCTTCGAGACACACTGATTTTACTGGGCGTCTTGTCGATGGCGACTTACCTCCACGGAATCAGTTTAACACTTTACTATTGCCACCGAAACGACAGAATACCAAAATTCCATCCATCGCCTCGGTAACCAATAAGGGCTGATCTTGGTTGATGGTCACGGAGAGGATGGGCACTCACACAGATGCGGTTACCTCGCACGCTCATGCTGTGTACATGAGCATGCGAATCGTGGATATAATAATTCCATAAAATGAAATGTTTATCCGATTGATACTGCGTAAGGGATCCATGCTGATCGGGCGTACGTTGCTGGCGTCCTCTGTTGTGACTTGCCATGCACGTGTGTGGGAAAAAATATTTTCTTTTTGTGTGCATGGACAAGTTTGAGGATTCATATCGATTACGTGATGTCGTAACCGAATTGGATTCTTAGGAATATGCTGCGTTGTATGCAGGCATGCCCCTGGGGGTAATGCTTATAGGGTGTTGAATGCTTGTCGATCGGTTTACCGACCGATGTGCTTGTAGGTCACCAAGAAAGGAAAGAAATATCTCCCGCACGTGCCACACGAGTTAGTTACGAGTTTTATGTATAGAAATGATTCGAGTCATGTTGGTTTGCGGATGGTGCGACCAAATTGCTTTTAGGGAACATGGCGCGTTTAAAGTAACCATGCCCTTAGGAAAATTATTATTTGGTGTATATGCTTATTGCCTTAGCGCAAATTATTAGCTTAGATTCTTAGGCACCTTTTATGTTGGCAATTGGAAAAGGTAAGTAGTGGCGTTCCCTGGAACTGCCACAATGCTTGTTTTTATGCTTTCTGTATGCTCTATGGGGAAGTTGGGTGTCAAGCCTGGAAAAGGCGAGCGGTGGCGTCATTGAAACCCCCACAGACCCAAGGTAATTAAAGCATTGCACTACTTCGAATTCGTGCGCTCCTACCCTGATAGTTGTTCTTAGTTAAGTTCTTAATTACTTTATCACGCTCTGCAGTGAAGCTTATTTTGAATTTTTGAGTTAAGTGCGCCGAAGTCATGATTTTGATATGATTTATTTCAAATTTAGGTTCAACGGACGACTCTTACTATTATGCACTTCGGCGCCATTACTGAGTGGTAGGTAGGATCCCAAAGTCCGGCCGACCGGCGAAATGCCACCCCATTAATAACAAAGAAAAACTAAAAAAATAATATACATATATATATATATATATATATATATATATATATATGTAAATTATAAAATAATATATATATAAATTATTAAAATAAACGTAATTAAAAAACAAACAAAGTTCCGTCGTCGAAAGCAAATTGTACAATAGACATGTTAAGTTTAGTTTAGAGCGTCTGCGTAGAACCAGTAGGTTATAACATAAGATAATGCAGCTAGAACTTAAGCATTTTTTGTCTAGCCTGTAATTTAGAATCTAAGAGAAAAAAACGGAAATAAATAATGTTGAAAAATGAATGAATTCCACCCCATTAAGCTATAGGCTTCATGTAATGATTGGGAGAAATCCTTGAGTATCCTTCGGAGCTTGGCTGATGGACCCGGTCGAGAAAAAAAAATAGCATCTCAGGGCGCCGACTCAGTGCTATAGGTTCGCCTTTCCTGAGAGAAGTAAAATAAAACAAAACCAATTCAACAGCGGTAGAATAGTAACGACTAAATACTTCCATACATTTTTAATCAACTGCTAAATTGTTTTAAGTTATCACACACCTTTGTGATTTTCTTTGTTCTTAATTTGATCGTTATCGGATCAGATGAGTTCTTTTCTTCTATTCTAATATTAGGTTGCACTCAATTCAGGTATCGTCATCTGTGATTTAATTATGTACCATAGAGGTAATTAAGCAAAGAGTTACACTAAGGGTAATATTGCAAGTACCACTTTATATCATCATCATCATCGGGACTACAACCGGGAACCGGTCTTGGCCTTATTTAGCAAGTCCTGAGACTTGTTAAAAAATTCCATAATGATTTGTTTTTTTCCGGGCAAGGTCATTAGTCTTGCGCCAGAGGCGCAGTGGTTAAATGCTGGTTTTTATGTGTTTTCTTCCGACCATTATATGTGTTTGTACGTGATAACGTGCGTCAATAATAGTCTCACAACGCGAATCTCTCAATTATGTGGTGCACAAATTGCTCGGAAGAATACGAAAACCAATTATGTTGTGGCGACTTAAATAAACATAACACACGATAACCATCATCATCATCATCGGCACTACAACCGGGAACCGGTCTTGGCCTTATTTAGCAAGTCCTGAGGCTTGTTAAATTTTCCATAATGATTTATTTTTTCTGGGCAAGGTCATTAGTCTTGCGCCAGGGGCTCCCCGACGGGGAAACGAACCCCGGTCTCCTGGGTGACAGGCGGGTATACTAACCACTATACTATCGAGGAGCCCCTCGATATGGAGATAACCATACGAATACAAAAACTACACTGAAGAAAACCAAGCGAAAAATAAGTCATCAAAGCCATACACTACAGCAATTCGCATGCACTATAAGCCCTCATTGGCGATACTCATTTCTAGGCAATTATTTTGGCACCAAATCGAAAAGCTGTCACGATCCGATTGGAGAAGTGAGGAGTCTAGGGGAGAGCGGATTGTCTTGAAAATGTTGGTATCATCCGCATAAAGCGAGATGAGGGAGTGATTGATGCTAGAGCCTATGTCGTTTATGGTTAGGATAAATAGGAGGGGGCCGAGGTGACTGCCCTGTGGGACACCTGAGGTTGGAAGAATTGGATCGGAGAGGGTGGATCTAAATCGCATGCAGCAGGTTCGAGAATTAAGAAAGGATGAGATCCACGTAAAGGGGTTCAAAACCGAGAGAAGATAATTTAAAGAGAATGAGGTTATGGGACATTTTGTCGAAGGCCTTACTAAAGTCGGTAGTGACTATATCGACCTCATCGCCGTTTTCTAGGGCAAGGAATGTGAGGGATGTGAATTCGGCAAGGTTGGTGGTAGTGGACCTTCCGGAGAGGAAGCCGTGCTGGTTAGGAGTGATGATGGGTGTGCAGCGAAAACATAACGCATCATAAAGAAGGCATTCGAACAGTTTAGGAATGTGCGAAAGCTTAGCAATGGGACGATAATTGGATATATCGTTTTTTGGCCGCCTTTTATGTATGGGGGTTAGGTACGAGGATTTCCAAATGTCGGAGAATAGACCTTGTGCAAGAAATATATTGAAGATTGAAGCGAGCGGGGGAGAGAGAGAAGAGGGGTATTTTTTAAGAAGATAGCAGGGAGTCCGTCTGGGCCGGGACTGAAATCGTCTTTCAGTTGGTCAAGTTTTTCAATAACTTGGTGTTGTTTAATGTGTAGAGGGATGAGTGGGCCGGGGGAGAATTCAGGCATGCCAGTAATACAAAAACTACACTGAAGAGAAACAAAAGCTACACTGAAGAGAACCAAGCGAAAAATAAGTCATCAAACCCATACACTACAGCAATTCGCATGCACTATAAGCCCTCATAGGCTCCCCCATAAAGAACTTATGTTTTGACTATATACCACCGTATTGTTACTATGATGCTTTCTGTAGAGGAAAACCCAATCGGCGACGGGTCAACCCTACACATTGTGTCTAATATTATTAGTGGCTGTCGGCGTCTTCAATGCGTAAAGGTCACAGTTCTTGCATGTGACACCTTAGAAACTGACTTATTTTTAGCGACAAGGCGATTCCTGGTTCGCCAATGAAAATCTAGGTTGAAAGCCGATGAAGACCTAATCCTCCGCTCAACTCTATTTGATTCATATAGGTACACTAGCGCATTCTTCAGCTGAATGTTTACCTCTTTTAATTTTTCGTCTATTGGGTTGTACCACGTGAAATGTCCGATTTTATAGTAAACATTTAAAAGCAAATTTCATTTTTTCCGTAAATTTTCATTCAATCAAAATAGGATCCGATGGCATAAATGACATTCTTCTAACGTGATACAAGGTTAAATATTCCTTTTCATCACACGTGACTATCCGGTGCAGAAACAGTTCAGTTTGGTTTCTTAATCTAGCCGTTACGCAGATTTCCAGGCGCCGTAGTTTTTGAGACTCAATCAGTTCAGGCGGTACCCATTTATTGAGTTTGTTTACCTATGACAGAAAAGTGTCGACTTATTGTCATTGGGGATATGCTTTACGCAATCTCCCGCATGGATTTCGTTGGGTCCTCATATACCGTTGCTCTTAAAACATCCTCGTCAACTAACCTTTCCGGCTTCTCACATGGTTCATCTTCGAGGCTGACATCTCCCGAACGGAACTTTCCAAAACCAAAATCATATGGTGCGTTCGTTTACCGCTACATCATTAAATGCGTCATTAATGATTTTCATTGCCAATAACGCATTATGTCCCATTTTAAATTCATAAAGGAAGAGGGTTCGAATTTGAACGTTACCGCTATATCCTTAAATGCGTTATTCGTGTTTTTCATTGCCAAGGACGCATTATGTCCCATTTTAAATTCATAAAGGAAGAGGGTTCGAATTTGAACTGCCGAGAGCATAGTAAACAATTCGTTGAAGAGAAATAACTGTCCTTGTAACGAACCCTAAAATTCTCACACGTCAAGCACACGTACCACTTTACTTTATAAAAAAAGAAAATTTAACGTTCTGGCACAGAGGTTCACTAGAGAACTTCTTATTTCCGACTGAGCGAAAATCGGACGTTTCATGTGGTGCAACCCAATAGGTTGGGACTTGGTCGAAAAATAATAGAACGTTGCTTTCTACCTTTCTCTTGTGTTATTCGTAGAGACGATTCTTCTAAGTTGACTCACTGTTGAGTATTGATAAAGACAACACTTGGACTAGATAATCGATCTCTTCGTCATCTTCCTGATGCGCATTTCCTTTGGATTTATGATCCTAGATGTTGATCATGTGGTTCGTTTAAAGGCGCAATTTTTTTGTGATTCAATTTGAAAGGTGTAAATGGATATTAAGTTTTGCGGGATCAAATTTGTATAAACACATTCTTAGAGGCTCATAAAATTGCAGACGCGCATGTTATGATTCTCAATAATATTTGTTCGAAGGTGGGGCGGTGGGGGTACGTAGTCGGGGCGCCAGGCATGGGCGCTTAGTTCTACTACGGCCGCAAAACGATCGTCATAGCAGAGAAGAAAACATCAAACACAGGAGGAATTAAACACACTATGTCTATTGTGATGAATGCACTTATTTTATTTGGTCCTTGTTACTTTTATTTTAACTTTAACAACTTTTTATTGGGGAGACAAAAGTACACAACTTGAACTACATTTACGTTACGTTTACACATGATGACATTATTTTATTTTAATGTAGATTAGTCACATTAATTAGCAAGTACACCATTTGCAAGGAGCCTTGAGGAGGACATTATGATTCTTAACAAAAAACAGAAATTATTGACCACTCCACTGACACTGTTGTTGCTTATTCCTCTTTGACACCAATCTGTTCGTTTTTACGTTGACTGTCTTTTTAAACTTCAAAATGGTTGGGAATTCGCAGGACACGTACGGCTGGTATAGAAAAATGGCTCGGGCAGAGACTTTGTATAACTCTAGTGGGTTTAATTCCGCGACTCTGGATTGCACGCATCCCCGGCGCGCTACTGGGAGCGGCAGACGATTCGACCGACTCGCCTTGTGGTTGTAATACGACTCAGCGATGTGCATTCGCTGGTAGTTGAGATTCGGCCCGAGTTGAAAACTCTCCCAGCTACGGGGTGAGTTTCCTATTACAAGAGAAACGTCAAGTCTCTCTTTGTGGAGTAGGGAACCCGCTCTTTCAGGGTAGATCAAGGTGGTGTGTGTGTAGTTGATCGTGTAGATCACATTGTTTTACTCATGCACGAAGGTCATGGGAGAACGAAGCTGAAAAAAAGGTAAGATGGACAAGGGCATCACTAATGGTGCATTGCAGCTGTTTAAATAAACCGCCAGTCATCAGGGGAAATGGTGCTAATGGATTTTACTATATACACAATGGGAAATGTGTATCGTATCTATTACCGGCGATGGCTTGTCGGTTCGACAAGGGATCGTGGCCGGGTATATTGCAGCTGAACAAATAAGCTGCCCGATGTTGCTTTAGTCGTTTGAAAATAAGGTCACCAACCAATGTGCCTGTAAGAAAAATTGTTGTTGCACATGTGAGGCTGAGAATAGCCGACGCGAAGATAATATTCCTTGATTATGTGGATACATTATATGTGAATCGATATGTTTTCAGGAAAATTTTGCCGATGCGTTGATGCATGGAGAATGATGTACCGAATTCTTTCAGAGAATTTGAATAACGCATTAAATGCGTGAATGCTGGGAGAATTCTTTTCAAAGGAACTGACTGGGATAAAAGCTTAATGAGGAAATGTCCTTGGTGAAGGGGATTTTTGCAGGTAACTGCGAATTTGCCAAGGGAGTTTGGGGTTAAAATTGTGGGTGGTTCTTGTGTAAAGTTAAAGAACCTCCACAGGGCATCTAGTCCGCAGATTTAGTTTGAGTTAGCGATTTTGCAAATCTATACTTAAACATCTTTGATTGCTAAAGGCCGCACACGAAAAACAAATCATTATGGAAAATTTAACAAGCCCCAGGACTTGTTGAATAATGCCAAGACCAGTTTCCGGTTGTAGTGCCGATGATGATGATACTTAAACATACAATGCATATGAAATTAATCGTTGTGATGTTTGGATTTTAAAGATTTCTGGGAATAGAATCAATGCGACAACTGATTTAATTCGTTAAACTTTGGATTCAATGTTGATTTGGGGATAAGGATGGAGTTATAAGAAGATGGTGCTAAATTTATGGGGGGAAATGGTAAGGCTGCGTGGAGCACCACAGTGCCTTTTTTTCGGTGGCATGATAATACCTGTATAATGTGATTCCTTTTGATGGGGTACATTACTGAAGATTCCTCATCGGTTCACAACATATTTAAGGTGAATCGAAGTCACGAAACAATTTAGTTTTGCGTCTGTCTTGAAAAAAAAGTTAACAGCTAACTCCAAACACAGATTAACAGTTGCCTTCTTCAGCCGACGCACGGATATAAGCAATGCTCCCATGCATTGCCTCGCCAGTGTAATGTCTTAGCAATAAGAAACGATGTTCACAGACACCTTTTTTTCAATTTACTACATCTACTTCCAGTGTCCATTAAAATTTAAGAAAGAGAACAAATTGGCCAAAAAGCGCACGTATTAAAAAGGGGAACTCACGACGACCTAACACTGCACAAGAAACTTCCTTCGCTCATTAGTTGTCACATTTATATTATACTAAATGCAAATTCAAAAATACCAAACATTTTTAATAGTAATATGTTCCCTCCTGTCGTTTACAACATATATACATATTTACGTTCACCAAGCGTTGAACGTAACTTCCACTAACAATGGTCTTTTTGGTGGGCCGTGGGGATGACAGCGTCAGGAACACGATGGTGTCTCCTGGCGTTTGATACTGGATATAAAACTTGATTGTGTCTCCTTGATTGATGAGTGCTGTAAACTAATTGGGATGTTAATGGGCAAATAGCAACGAATACCTCTAAAGTGAGAAGCAATCCACAATATAGCAAGACTTCTTGTGATCCCTTTACTTCAACTCGAACACCCGCAATTGTGCAAATAAATTAAAGGCAAGTTCTTTAATATTTAAAGACTCAACTTTGAGTCACAATCTTTACTTTATTTAATAAGATGGCTTTGATTTGATAGGATGAATTATGGCGAACCCTTGTCGTTTAAAATGGTTAACGAAGAATGAAAAGAATGTGACACACAGTTTGTTTTTTTGTCACCATGACAACCAAAAATTCAACCAAACGTCAGTTAGTTGCTGTGGCTGCGTTCAATTGCGAATTCACTGATTGCATTCAGTGAATCCGCAACATTCCGCCCGCCTTCGCCAATCATTGGCGAATCCTTTGGCCCCAGCGGATGATCGTCCGGAGCTTGGTTAGGTTTTCCCTCCTCCAGTGGGAGAATGCCGATGGGTTTCGTGAGTGGGCTGGTAACGGTCCGCAGCAGTCCACCCCCACGTCGATGATGGTCGATGAGAGAGCCGCCCGCCCTGAAAAGTGTTGAAGACGGAAGGCTCTTAGGCGGCCCGGGGGGTTCGTGATGACGAGATGGTCCCCTTCGGTGTTGGATGCGGTTATCGTTGCTGGCCATGTGATCTGGGGCTGCCTCCATTGGCGCCCGTCCGAAGTTAGCTGCTGGAACGATGCGGTCGTTTGCGGGTGAGGCCGCAGCGTTCATACGGATGCAGCGGTTGGGACTCGGTCGGTCCCTGGATACTGGGGAACACCGCCCGCCAAACGGGGCATTGCGCGTTCCGTGGTTCATGGTGGTAGTGGGACGTATGTACTGCATTCGGCTTCTTCGCTGTCGACGTCGACGACGTCTCCTCATTGGCCCCTGCGGGGACTTGTCAGCAGTCGTATGGTCGACCAGGTCCTCTGGGTTGGAGTTGTGAATTCGCAACCCTCGGGGGCCGGCCATGTGACTGGGCAAGATTTGTTTTCTATTAGAGGTGTCTGGGCCGAGCGAAGTTGCACCCGTCAATATCCACCCCAAATGGGTGTCCTGGGCGATGATGTCCGAGTGGTCACACTTCCTTAATCCTGCCTTAATGAATGCCGGGTACAGGTCGGCGCCGATGATCACATCCACCTTTTCCCTGGAGGGGATGTCCGGGTCCGCAAGGTCTAGGCCTGTTACGACGGCGAGGTCGCCAGGCAGGAGTCGAGGGGGTGGCACGTACTCCGACAGGTGAGAGCGTTGGTCGTCCAGCCCCTAGCGCCGTCGTGAGGAGACATTATCGTGATTGACGACTGGGCCTTCGCGGTATGGCATCGGGCGCCCCCGACTCCGTGAACTGGGATGAACGATGTCCGACGGCGGAGACGCAGACGCTGAGCGAGAGGTTCGGAGATTAACGTTACCTCGGAACAAGGGTCCACCAGGGCACGGGTCTCTACCCGGCCTTGGTCCCCTGATTTTATGATGACACGTGCAGTAGCAAGGAGTGTCTCCCGCGGCTGATGGGCGGTTAAGGTATGCGAAGACACTCCAGTAGTCTGGTAGTTGTGTTGATTTGGTGCAGCGTCCACGTTTGGACTTTGTGGTGATGCTTTCTTACTGGCGTGGAGTAGGGTATGGTGTCGTCCTTGGCAATGTCGACATCGGCTGGTGGAGGAACAATCACGGAACAAATGCGATCCCATGCAGTTGAAACACAGTCGTCGCTGGTTGACAAGGGACTTTCGCTGGTTCAGATTGAGTTCTTTAAATCCTGCACAGGAGCCTAAAGAATGTGATGAGCTACAATATGGACAGATAAGCCGAGGGCTCTGGGCCGAGGTTCAGTCGGTGTAGGTTGAGAGGCGCGCCCTTTGGATGTTTGGCTGGTGATCACTCTTAGGTCGATGAGGGTGCTCAATGGTGCTTCGGGGCAGTTCCACGAACTCCAAGGCCTCAATCCTTGTTTTTAAGAACGCGTCCAGCTGTTTGTAGGTCGGTGGCTCCATTGTGCTGCCCTGTGAGGTCTGCCAATCACGACTAGTTCGGGGATCCACGCGCTGGATGGTCAACTGGACCAAGATATCATCCCAGGTAGTTACTGGGCGACCAAGAGTATCCAGGCTGTCAATCGCATCGTTGGTGGTCTCACGGAGTGTGCGCAGGCCTGAGGCTGACTCCTTAGCTAGAGCAGGTACGTTGAGAAGCGTCGTCAGGGCAGAGTGAACCAAGGCGCGAGTATTATCATAATGATCCACCAGCTTATCCCAAGCTCGGTGGTAATTTTCCTCTGTCACAGGAATGTTCTGAATGGCTCTGGCGGCCTCGTCCCGGGGGCTGGACTTCATATAATAAAGCCTTTCGACATCTACCAGTTCGGGGTGGTCTGCCAGTACCGCTAGGAACTGGTCCTTAAAGGGTCGCCATTCCGAATATTTTCCTGAAAATGTTGGCATCTGGATCGGTGGAAGTTTTCTGATCTTCAGTGGGACAGGGAGCATCAACTGGGCGTTCAAGTTCGCATTCCATTCGCGACAGGCTTCGACGTTCGGCTAATGCAGCCTTTGCCTGTTTGGACTTGGCGGTACTCGATGATGCAGGCATTTTTTGTCTAATTTGACGCGTTTTCAATTTCACTACACTTTTCACTTTCAATTTCCTGTTGGTCGGGGGTCTTAGCGTCTGGACTCTGGGGTGTCCCGCGACCTTTTTATATACTGCGAGCTGGCAGCAGTGAATTGGATCCACAGACTGGATCCGGCTCGAAGGACCAATATTTATGTTCACTGAGCGTTGAACGTAACTTCCACTAACAATGGTCTTGTTGGTGGGCCGTGGGGATGACAGCGTCAGGAACGCGATGGTGACATCTTCTCATGCGCGGCGAACTGGGCCTCTGTGCGCTGTTCTGTCGCGCATTTGACATGACTCCCGCGATCCTGGTCATTGCTCTGATCTTCAGTGGGGCAGGGAGCATCAACTGGGCGTTCAAGTTCGCATTCCATTCGCGACAGGCTTCGACGTTCGGCTAATGCAGCCTTTGCCTGTTTGGACTTGGCGGTACTCGATGATGCAGGCATTTTTGTCTAATTTGACGCGTTTTCTATTCACTTTCACTACACTTTTCACTTTCAATTTCCTGTTGGTCGTGGGTCTTAGCGTCTGGACTCGGGGGTGTCCCGCGACCTTTTTATATACTGCGAGCTGGCAGCAGTGAATTGGATCCACAGACTGGATCCGGCTCGAAGGACCAATATTTATGTTCACTAAGCGTTGAACGTAACTTCCACTAACAATGGTCTTGTTGGTGGGCCGTGGGGATGACAGCGTCAAGAACACGATGGTGTCTCCTGGCGTTTGATGCTGGATATAAAACTTGATTCTGTCTCCTTGATTGATGAGCGCTGTAAACTAATTGGGATGTTATTGGGCAAATAGCAACGAGAAGCAATCTACAATATAGCAAGACTTCTTGTGATCACTTTACTTCAACTCGAACACCCGCAATTGTGGAAATAAATTAAAGGCAAGTTCTTTAACATTTAAAGACTCAACTTTGAGTCACAATCATTACTTTATTTAACAAGATGGCTTTGATCTGATAGGACGAATTATGGCGAACCCTTGTTGTTTAAAATGGTTAACGAAGAATAAAAAGAATTTGACACACAGTTTGTTTTTGTGTCGCCATGACAACCAGAAATTCAACCAAACGTCAGTTACTTGCTGTGGCTGCGTTCAATTGCGAATTCATTGATGGCATTCAGCGAATCCGCAACAATACATAAAGCGCCACATTTTATGTCGGTATGGAAACATTGAATAACTTTGACACTTCACATTTGATTGACTTGAGTAGACATGTTTTGAAACGTCAATTTAGTACAATTTTAATCAAGAATTGCTGTGCATCGCGCTGAAATAGTGCCGTTCTATATTAAAAGTAGTCGTTCAACTGTGTTAACTCAACAACAAGCACCGTCTAACAACAGTGGGAGATCGTCGACATGGCGTTCATCAACGCCCAATACATTCCGATGAAGCCGTAAAAGAGAGTGTTGATAAGAAACCACATGTGTGGTATCGTTGCGGCGCTCAGCATTTTGGCGTCAGTGGAACCACCTTGCGGCGCATTTTGAAGAATGATTTGCATTGCATCCGTATAAAGTGCAATTGACTCAAAGAACATTGCCGACAGACCGTCCGCGTTGCTTCGAATACGGCCAGTCACTTCCCGACAAAAAAGATTCTTCAGCCTGTATATATATATATATATATAAATATATATATATATATATATATATATGACCTTGCCCCATCAAAAAAAAAACAAATCATTATGGAAAATTTAACAAGCTTCAGGGCTTGCTAAATAAGGCCAAGACCGGTTACCGGTTGTAGTGCCGATGATGATGATGATATATATATATATATATATATATATATATATATATATATATATATATATATATATATATATATATATATATATATATATATATATTGTAATTTTCATATTTAATTATGTAATTTTCATAAATAAAGATTAAATTTTCGCTACACACAGAAATAAAAATACCACCTACTACCTAATGCAGAATATTTGTGAGATACTTCTTTGTTAACATAAGAAGAAGAGAAAAATGAGAAACTGGATTTAGCATTCTTAACTTCTAAACATTATTACACAATGGTGGGAAGATGAGTCATGAGAACTAAACAAAATCCCTTTAAGCATCAAATAGCGCAGCAAACCAGAAAAGTCATCATGGCCTGCAGCCAGGGCCAAGGCATAACCCTATACATTAAACTCCAAATATTCAGTTTTAAGTAATCAAAACTAATTGAATATGTAATGGTTTAGTTATTTGTCGAATGCCACTGCAGTACCCAAAAACAACTCTCACTACATCGAACCTCAGACACTTCTGTTCAGCACCTGTCTATGGCACCCACTCTAAGGCTCCAGCAGCTCTCTATCGTTCACCACAAGCAGAGGAAAAAATAATAAATGGAAAAACATTCCCCTAAACGTCTTACAGTCGTCTACACATCGATTGTGTGTGAGTGTATGTGCTACCGAAGAGAGAAATGGAAAAACAGTGTTTAGCCACAATGTGTTAACATCGGCCGGTAAGTAGTTGACGGGTGGTTTTCGACTGTCCCTCGTGCTAGCGCTGCTAGTAGCTCCCTTTTCAGCCCAACCGCAGATATGTTTATCTACCGTGAATTAAAATTTCACCACATACACAGAATTTTTATCCCTCGTCTAGACTGGATGCAAACAATCCTGGGAGCTCGGATGAAGGTAAGGTGCATTGGCATTAGATGCATAAATGCCACCCCTAACAAACCCCATTCCAATCGTAAATCCGTTTAGCAATGGTGAGTAGATGCAAACGAAGGCACGCTACAGGAGTTACGCTGCAGGGAAGAATGTTTCACATCGAACGGCTGCACTGCAGGGAGAAAGTGCGGTGTAAGGCCCCAAGCTTAATATCTTCGTCTCCTCCTTGTCATGGATTTCCAGTTTCTTTTTTTTCTATTCTCCCTTTGCACCCCTATGGTTCATTCTTCTTTTTTATTCTTCTACTCTCTGCTTCTAGTTCAAAAGTCTCGATAATACACTTACGTCTTGCCTCGTTGGCTGGTCGAATGGGTTTGCGGACGTATCCTTGGATAGAACCCACGGTGGTGGATTAGCCAAATGGGATCATGTTCCTTCATTGGCAAACCCCATATTCACAGTGCACCGCATACAGGGTAGACGAAAAGGGAGGCTTAAAGTCCATGTAGTAATAGCGATGAGATTTTGTGTGACTCTAAGCAAATTTATGATGGAACAGCGACATCAAGATGTGACGACAACAATGGCACCTTCCTATTGGACGAAGGTATAGGTGATGAATCGATCGCCTTTAATTAATGCAATTAATTTAATTCCTAGATGCATTAATGTTTGTCTTTATTGTCCGATGTTTTCAACTTTAACTCGTGAATACGAAACTATATGGCTCGTTTGGCAATTGCAGCAGTAAACGCCTCGTAGACATTTACTAATTCTCTTTGAAGAAATGTCGGTAGGAATATTAACTAGCCCCCAAGAAAACAGTGTAGAACAAGCACAGATGGAGCTTATAACTTTACAAGCCTAGGGTTGTTACGTAACTTATCAGATGCTGACAGAAAGTGGTGAATATATCCGCGAGAAATACTGGTAATACATTGGTTTGGGGTGCGACCCAATTGACTTATGCATATTTAGGAAGATGCTACACATTTTTGTTTTAATTAATTGACGTGAACAGGCCTCGACTTAGATCAGACAGACTCTGGTATTGAATCTAGGGGTGGATAATCGGCTTACCAAGTTTTTGTGCAGAAAACTTTACTCCGATTGAAGTATTAACTTCTGAGCCTGTAAATTATGTTTATTCTTCGCGTTCACAACAGCCAGTTTTTGATATCCTAAAATGCCAAGGGTTAGCGTAGGCAGAGAAGTGGTCGAGGATTGAAAAATGTGTTTTTTTTTTGTTTAACTAGGAAGGTGGAAACCTTCAAAAGATACTTCTAGCCCAATCCGGACATGGCGGACTTTTACCGACTAAAACAATTCCCGTCAGCACATATTCCCGTTGATCCCCGCGGATAAAAAATATCTCGATGTATATTAATCTATCTAAATATTGTAGCCGTGGCACTTTATTATTATTGTATTATTATTTATTCACTAGAGATTTTGGCGGATTTTTGTCTATGTTCGTTATTGGAGTGTTCCACCGAACACCATTTGCAAACAAGAAAGAAACACACTGGAACAAGGAGCGAATGCCGTCACCAATTAAACACAACGAATTTTATTTTTTTGTATAATTTTGTTTTATTTTCCTCTTGTCTTTTAACGTTACATTTAGTTTGTTAAATTCTATATAGTCTGTCACTGGGTATTTTAGCACATTTACACAAAAACAAGGATGAGTTAATTTGCACACGTCAGGAGTCACACGAAAGTGTCACGACAAGGATAATCGTGTCCGTCTCCGTATCGATTGTCGATCAGCGTTGAATTGTGGTGCGTTGAACGTCAAATGTCGTTGTCACCAAGTCCAGCCAGATACTTGCCTACACAGATGACATCGACATCATTGGTAGAACCGAATCGGCGGTACAGTGAAGCACGAATTTGAAATAGTGCAATCCGCCGATAACAATATGGAAGAAGAAATACGCGAACGGTTGATGAAATCCAATAAAGCCTACAATGGTCTATCAAGGCTTTTTAAATCCCGAAATTTATCCAGAACATCCAAGATACTATTGTACAAGACCATGGTCTTATCAGTACTGATGTATAGATCCGAGACCTGGGTGCTTAATAAAAGGCACTCTGAATTCATAGCCGCGTTCGAGAGGAAGGTCTTAAGGAGAATTGTTGGCCCCGTATGTGAGGGAGGACGATTCCGGAGACGCTACAACCATGAGTTGTACGCAATCTACCTTGAAGCTAATGTTGTAAGAAAAATCAAGCTCGGTAGACTTGTGGGGTATTGGTGCTAATGATTGTAGTCCTATTTAGGTATTTAAACAACTTTGTTGCGAAAAAAAATTTAAACAATAAAGAACACTGTTGGATAGTTTATAAGTACTTTATTGTGGTTAAATAGCACGTGTCTTTAACGAACAACAGAATAGTTTGCAGTATTTAATTTGAATAAATAACACTTATATTTATCGTAAAGCAGAATAGTTTGCAGTATTTAATTTGAATAAATAACACTTATATTTATCGTAAAGCAGAATAGTTTGAAGTATTTAATTTGAATAAATAACACTTATATTTATCGTAAAACAGGTTAGTTTGCAGTATTTATAGATAACACTTATATTTATCGTAAAGCAGGATAGTTTGCGGTTATTAATTTGAATTACATTGAAAATTCTAGGTTGCGCACCGATCAACAGTTGACACTCGACTAACTTTTGCTATTCTCCAATAGTGACTGACTCAATTTAGGGTGGAAAATCATATTTCTGCTTCTTACACATTGATCTGCCAATGGTAATCATGCTCTCCCGTGTGTTCCCCAACTCACCACACTCATCCAGGTCGAAACGTACTTGTGTATTCGTTCGACGTCGATGGGCGTAGCCAAAATGGAGAAATCAAAAGGGAAAGCACAACAACCCAGGGAGGATCTGGCTAGGTGTGTGTGCGTCAATGCCGTGTATACGGCTGGTCTACTGACCTAGTGGTGATCTCTTAGGTCAACGCACTATAGCAAAACAGAAATACGAGAGAGAGGGCAAACATAGCTGAGGTTATTCACCAGCAAAAAGAGATCATTGTTCCCAAGCGAATGGGTGATCTGGGAAAAATCAATAGGACGCCGCATCGGCTGGGGATATAATTCCATTCTGTGGAATGTTCAATAATACCCAAGCCTATGGACTATGACGTAACCGCGTCGCTTGGTTTGGCTTGGTTGTTGCTAACCAATACGAATGGAATTTCCGGTGGAAATCCCATGGTTAGCGCAATAGTGTTGCCGTATGTTGTTGATTGTAGCTAAACTCAATTATGCATTATCTGCATAGAAAAATGAGTTTAGCTAAGCGTCCCTTTGACATGTCCTGCTGGTAAATACCTATCAAGGGTTATGGGTAGGTATTGGTTGGAATTGTGGGCTGTTTCTCCTATAGGATAGAGAAACCCCTACAGACTCCGGTGGGCGGGACACCTAGCTCGAATGAGCGAAGAGGAGCCTGCCGGAAAGTCCTTTGTAAGGATGTATGGAAGGAGACAGCGCGGCAGACCTTGTCTGCGATGGAGGAATGGCGTAGACCAGGACGCCCAGAGCCTGGGAGTGCCAAACTAGATGACATTGGCTCGGAATTGGGATCGGTGGAGAGATCTGTTAAATAAGGCCAAGACCGGATCCCGGTTGTAGTGCCGATGATGATGATGATGAACGTCAAATGAATATGTATTACGGTGTTTACCTTCGGTGGCAGTTCCGCGAATGTATTCTAGTTAACTCGCGTACTCGAATATTTTAAAAGTTACAATCTCGGATCGACGTTACTTTCTCGTTTTAATGCGTTGCGCGGATCGACCTCATCGACGGGGTTCTCTAACTCGACTGTGGTAACTTGCCTGGGGATGATTCCATTCACCCCATAGTTTTCTTTTCCCTTTCGCTGGTGGTGACTTTCTCTCAATCGAGAATCTCTCCACCAGGGAGGATCGTGTGGGGTAGGTTAATCGGGGCGTCGGCAAGGGCGCAGGATTCACTAAACCTCCCACTGTCTGCTGCCAAAACTGTCCCACAAGAAAAACCAACAAATAAAACGCACAGGTTTAGCTTGTCATTTAAATGTTCTTTTTATTTCGACTTTATTGTTTCTTTACAAATTATCCAAATTGCTGTGGGCTTTCTAGTACTTATTAACAAATTTCATTATATTCTTGTTCAAATAAACTAGACGCGGACAATAATTGATTGATTTGGTATTAACACAAACACTTAATACACTCTGCTGACGGCCTTTAATGTGTCCATTGTTTGTCCGGGTCACTTCCTTACTTAATTTTGTTTAAAACTGGAACGCACGATCATCGCATTTTTACTATGTCTTTAGTCACTATGATTTACTTCCACAACAGACCACCCGCTTTAGGAATGCGACACTCCACTGTTTATGAAGGAATTGTTCGTTCAGCGCACTCGGTATTAATTAGATAACACCGCACGCAGTAGAACGTCACGAAAATAGGCAGCAGGTCAAATAGCAGCTAGATGCTGGGTTCAGGATTTAAAGGAAACTTTATATTTGCGGGTGTACGCACTCGACGGGGGATGAAACTAGAATCTGACACGCAATGACCGCGACACGTGTGCGTGGTTGGACGGTTAAAATCTGACTCAACTTGATTTTGCCACCGACATCCACTAATGGTGATCGTGATGGATTTCCAGATCTGGGGGTAGCCAATCAGCGATCGAATCGGGATTCAGTGGGAGGATTTTCCGTATGAACATACGGTCAAGTATAATGCCACTTTGGCTCGAAATATCGACAACGAACGATACTGCACCTGTTCAAACAAGGAACGGGCATAAAGGCAGCGGCAATGTCGAGGGATATGCATTAGATTCGTTTTGTTTGCTTTAGCCGTATGGCTCTGGAGTACAAGGAGGAACATTATTTGTGGACATTAAGACAACAGAAACCTCACCGACGGTGTCAAAGGGACAGGATGGATGGCTATATGGTTAGGTTAAAGTGCTGGTACATGGATATGGTGGTGAGGGGTTTGACCTTCCAATGTGTAAGCAAACGTCTCACCCCGGGGAACCATGGACCAGCGGTTGGTAAACAAAACAAACACATTGAGGTACTGTGTGTTTGCTTTGGTTTGCAGGAGAGTCATCATAGGGCATGGTATGAACATGTGTATGATTGCCTAAACAACGACCATATTCATGCACAAATTCCATGATCGGTTGATAGCCGATAATAGGGAATTGTCGCAACTGTTGCGGACTCAAAGGTATAGGCGCAATATACAATTATGAACCGGTAGAAAGAATATCGGCTATAGCTGTGTCAACAAACACGCTGGCCAGCGTGTATTTGTCGATTATAATTGCTGACGAGCTGAACCGATAGGGGGTATTGAATGGTTCATGTATTATGAAATTTAATGATATTCATGCCAGGTTTGCTTTCAGGTGGAAGATGCTACAGGGTAGCTGACGCTGCTGATTTAAGTAAGTAGAAAGACTTTGCATGGTAAGCGGACGACAGGTAATTTACGGAATCGGGTGGTTCTAGGGAATACTTAAAGAACCCCCACAATCGTGCTCACACATACAGACGCGGAGGTTATTGCCTGGTTACTGTGGATCATTCAGAATTTCACTCCCCTGATGCACAGGTTATGCACACAATCGAATGTGTCATTTACATCAGGCGATCGTGGGATAATGGTTACTTTGCCTTATGGGAACAGCATATTCGTATATGGCTGTTCTTCCGCAATGGCCTTTGTTTAGGCGAAGTACATTGCGGCAGAGACAAAGGTTTTGTCGACGAATTAGTTTTCCGGCAACTCGCTTATCGCCGGAGATGTGATGTTTGTCGACATCTGGCGCAGCTGTGCCAACCGTTTGTGTATATCCAGTTTATGGGTCGATACACAATTTCTTTCGCCGTGCAGGCGTAGGCAAATTGGTCGGACTTGTGGCCCATGTATCTGTGGATACGTGGGGTTGTTGACTCCAGAATGACTGTTACCTTTTATTTCAGAAGGAAAGGAGGAATATTCAAGCTCCTAAGCGATCCGCTATACAGGCCAACACAATGCCACAAATCCAAGCGGAGGCACAAAAGCCTCCAAAGGAGCAACCCTCAATGCTGGAGAAACTGCTTAGTCTCTCTCGCGTGATTGAGTATATTCACCCCGATATGACAAACTAACAACTGAGGCTGAGAGGGATGCACTCCTTTTTACGGCATATGTAAGACAGATGTTGTTGTTGAACCGGCACATGAAAAGAATAGAGAGAGTGAATTATGGTCAGATAACAAAAATACCCAAAAGTGAGGTTTGTAATCCTGTCCGCAGCACTCTGCCTTGTTTGGATTGATCATCGGAGCCCGGTCGGGAATTGGAACCGCGGGCTGGTTAATCGTTACAGCTGTACCCAGGTAAACCGTAACTTTTTAACGTTCTGTTCACAGGAATTAAACGGCTGGTCAGTGAACGTTGGATGTAACTGGTTTACATCAAACGTGAAGACTACTTTAGCGGAACCAAGACTCGCGGATGGGTCACAGTGCAATGTAATAGAAATGAAATAGCAGCTGTATCCAGTTTATTGGTGCTACTCATCATTCCCCCGGAGAAACAAGTGATTAAGAACACTAAAAATCAGTCGGACTGTAAATATTTAAAGGGAAAGTATAACAACCACTGCTCGGCCAAACTGCACATAATGCCGTTGAACAATTTTGTTCGTGGAAATTAAGACTATTTCAAATAGAATCAACAGCATATAGCATAACAACTGGCTACTATATATTATAATACAACATATCAACTGGCGCAGCCAGCTAATTAATTAACAATTGTTATCCCAGGATAACTGGCGAAGCCCAACATCCCAAACATTTGCCAGGCCGCTATTGTAACCGCAGGGTTGCTCCCAACATTTCCCAACAACATTTTGTGACAACTCGGAAATATAACCAGTTAATTTTGCAACCACCTTTTGTATCAACTGTATAGTTTTTTTTTGTGTAACACACCTTTTATTGTGTAACAAGGGTCACCCTTTCTTTTCTGTAACAACTGGCACCTTTCTATTTCTGTTACAATATGGTTGAGTTCGCGCAAAACAAATTAGTGTTACAGTGAATTTTTCTGTCAAGCTCGTCACTGGTGTTCCGCCACTAGTGGGTTGAAGAAAGAGAAAATCAAAGAATTACTTACCACCTTTGTCGGTGACCATAAGGTATGTTAACCAGTATTTTGATGGTTATTTTTCCCGTCTCAACTACTTTAAGGGCAAAATTTGTCGTTAATCTTTGCCTTCGTTTACACTACAGTTAATATAATATCAGGTGTGATTCTATTTCCTATACTATGCATCAACAATTCAACAATCAAAACACACCTCCCAAAATCTGCAGACGAAGACTTGTAGGCAGCTATTTCTAGACTCTAAAATATACCTAATAGCCAGGGCATCATGGTGACACACCCTTCTTCATTACCAATTCACAGTCAGGATTAACCATGTTAAACTGTTCCCATCAGCTATTATGGAATTACTGCAAGATTCTGCTGATCCTGTGGGCCGAAAGCCTTAAACAGTTTGCTTGAGTTAGGTGGTCTCTGCTCACCAGGAAGGCAATAAAACTACCGCCGACCATGCGTTACTGGTTATAGACAGATGATATGCAAAACAAATGCGCCCCACAGCTCCACGTATAGCTTGTGCATGTGGCAATGTACAACACGCCGATCTAATCGGAAAAGACCAGACCCAAGCAGTCTTTTCCCATCAAACCCAAGCCCCATAATGGCTATGACATCGGCAACGATAGCAACAGAACGACAGCGACAACCGCCTTCTTTGCGACGTCGGTACTGAATTTTCATCAATGTGCTTGAGATGGTCTTTTGTAGTTTCGTCGAACTCAGCGAATCAAGGAAGCAAATCATAGGAGTTGCATGTGAGCGCATCCTTGATTGCACAACTCTCATGCGACGGTTACGAGGTATTTGTGGTGTGGGCTTACGCGAAGGCAACAATCAGCTATTTGTTTAATTAGGTGATGATGAATCAATGAAACGAACATGCTAATTCTTAAATCCAACAAATGACCTTTAGACAGTTCGGTTTGCTTCTATATGTTTTTATGGGGTATTTTGGGCACAAGGTTGATATAACGGCCCTTCCGGCTATTTAATTTACTGGAATACCTTTCCTTCACTATAAGAAATTAGATTTACAAAATAACTGATAAATCCTTTCACAACTTTTGATCAAATTTGTCATGAGCGTCGTGGCATTCGGAGAATTATATAACACTGAAAACTTCTCGACATACCTGCGTTTCAAAAAGTGTACTAGTCCTAATTAAAGCATTTCCACAGTTTTCTGGTCTTCGTTGTTTACGAGGGTTGCCTTTTATATTTCGGGATTAGAGAACAAAAACAAATATTGATCATCGAAAATCACTTTATTGTTTTTCAAAATATTCCCCATGAAGATCTATACACTTTTGCATGCGTTTGAACCAATTGCCGAAGCACTTTTGCCACTCTGATTGACGTATCTCCAACACATGCATTCCGAATGCAGCAGCCGCTTCTTCAGGTGTCGAAAAACGTTGACCTCTCAGATTGTTTTTTACGTACGGAAATAAAAAGAAGTCATTCGGTGCCAAGTTAGGACTATACGGCGGATGACCCATCAAATCGATGTTTTGGGTGCTCAAAAATGCAGTTGTCGCAGCCGATGTGTGAGAGCTCGCATTGTCGTGGTGAAGAGTGATCCGTCTTCGGCGGTTGGTTTTCCTGATTTCTTGGGAGACAACTGGCAAACAAATGGTTGTGTACCACTCAGAATTGACTGTTCTGCGTTGTTCTAGTGGTACGGTTAAGACATGCCCAGTTTTTCCGAAAAAACAAGCGACCATTTGCTTGGAAGTGCTTCGTGCGCGAACAACTTTTGTTGGATTTGGCTCATCTTGAAACACCCAGACAGTCGACTGCTGTTTACTTTCGGGCTCATACGCGTAAATCCACGATTCATCACCTGTCACGATGTCATAGACGTGTTTCGAAGCACCGCGACCGTATTTTTTGAGCATTTCTTTCGACCAATTGACACGAGCCTTTTTTTTGCGCGATTGATAAATTGTGTGGGATCCAACGTGAACAAATTTTTTTGACAGTCAAATGTTTATGCAATATTGAATGTATGCTGGTCCCACTAACGCCTAAAGTTGTCTCAATCTCACGATAGGTCACATGACGATCTTCCAATATCAGTTCGCGCACAGCATCAATGGTTTTCGGAACAACAACTGATTTTGGACGACCTTCACGAAATTCATCTTGGAGTGACCTACGACCACGATTGAATTCACCATACCATCGATAAACACTGGTCCTTGATGGAGCTTCATCGCCAAAAATTGAATTAGGGTCATCCATGCACTGTTGCTGAGTTAATCCACGCCGAAAGTTGTAAAAAATAATCGCACGAAAATGTTGACGGTTTAATTCCATTTTTGGGGCGAGATGAATCTTTTAAGTTACTGTAAACAACACAAATAGCGCTCGTATGTCAAAACGTTCGTACCTCAAAAATGCCCAACTTTACGACAGAGCTGTCAATTGCCGGATTGCAACACTAGGGTTGCCAAATCCCGAAACATAAGAGGCAACCCTCGTATAAAGTAATTATTTATTTACAACGGAGAAAATGAGGTTTTCATGGATACCGAATCCTCGGCTAACCTCGGAAAACATGCAGTCTCTCCTTCCCCTGCTATCCCCAAGTAATTCCAACCCACGGTACAAATAACGTTACTCATAAAATAAGAAATAAGGAAAAAACGATACTAAGATAGTTAAATCAAATATCTTTGGTTATATTGATCACGAATGGACACTTGTGTAAACATTGCTCACGATTCTGGTAAACACATGCCAAGAATTAAATGAGGGCTACCGATCAGTTAAAAATCGCAATGTAAACGTTTATCCCAAATGTCCAAACATCTTGAAGGGTGTGTACAATATATCCATACTTGTGATGGGGATTGAAATGTGTAGTAAAAAGGGATAAAAACATTTTGAAAATCTGTTCATGGATCTGTGCGATCAAAAACAAAAGCAATCGCAACTCGGCCGTGGAACAAGGTAAATGTACAAAACAAATTTGGTTTTTTAACTGTTATAATTCAGATTGATATATATAATATATCTATATATATATATATATATATATATATATATATATATATATATATATATATATATATATATATATATATATATATATATAATATAATTCAGAACTGTTATAATTCAGATTGCAGAAAAAAAGCTGTTGTCATTAACGAACGAAACGAATTGCCATTTTTGCCAGGTAACTCCGTTCTATAGCGGCAATTTTTTTCAATGTGGTGGTAAACATTACAACCAAATGTGTGCGTGTAGTGATGTATAAAAAGGAGTGAGTACACAAATTAAATCTTGTTAACTTAATTAAGCTGTCAAGGAATAAAAACAAATTAATAAAGATGTTAACTATGCTGTACATACTTGTATTATAATAAAGAATTAAATTAAACAAAAAGTAGATGCTTTGTTTAATTGGGAGTTGTAGGCGGCAGTGTGTTATATTTATGTAGGTCTTCATCATCATCGGCACTACAACCGGCATCCGGTCTTGGCCTTATTCAAGTCTGAGGCTTGTCAAATTTTCCATAATAATTTGTTTTTTCGGGCAAGCCTTGCGCCAATATTTATGTAGGTAGGGTATTATATTTACAATGTGACACCCCCACGTGTCCCAATACACGGCCACTTCGCTTCATGCGAAATTTTTCCTACACGCCTGCTCGACATTTATTACATTGTATTACTTTATTGTTGCTTGCTGCCACTAAACTAAACTAAACTATATTACTCTTTATTAGCCTGTAGAAACCCGAAAGTACATGACCTCAACCACCCGGCTCCGCCATCGTTTGCTGTCCTGTGTAATCTCCATCTACGCTTCGCGCTCTGATCTAATCTCCTTAAGGCCGCAGCGTAGATTGTCCTACCATCTCCGTCGCGGCCACTCTATCGGTTTCGTCCCCGTTGGTCTCCTGAGTAGAATTCTATCTACAGTTCTGTCGTTGCCCTTCCCCACTACATGCCCGACCCATCTTAATCTCTGCGACCTGAGTATTTTCACTTTTCCATTCAATTCGCGGTTGTGGAGTTTCCTCCGTTGTCCTGTCTTTTCATGAGGTGTAGTAAAAGGAATTATTTTTGCATGAAATTGAAGGCTTTATTTAGAATAGTTAGAATGATCCGATTGAAGTCAAATAACCACCATTTTGTTCGATAACTTGTAGCCATTTTGAAGATAATTTCATTGCCCCTCTATCATAGAACCCTTATCCCCATTGGCAAAAAACTGGGACAGCTGATTTTCATAAGCTTCTCTTGGAGTGAATTTTTCACCAGCAAACTCATTTGCAATAGACCGAAGCAGGTGGTAGTCACTTTGTCTGGAATATAAGATGGATGTATAAGAATCTCCCACCGGAACGCCCAAAGTCTGGGAGGGCCAAACTCGATGACATCGCCTCGAAATTGGGATCGGTGGAGAGATCTGTTAAATAAGGCCAAGACCGGATCCCGGTTGTAGTGCCGATGATGATGATGATAAGGATCTCCCAGCCACGCTCCCGGAGCTTCTGGCAAGTCACTATCGATGTGTGTAGCTTGTCGTTGCCCTGATAGAACACGATTCCTCTCCTATCGGGCAAAGCTGCTCGCTTCTGGGCGATTGCTTCACTCAGAGGGTCAGTTGTTGACAGGAACAACGACCGTTTTCTCTTGACACTGTTGTAAGCGCCCCACTTTCATCACCAGTCACCATCCACTTCAGAGATGGCTAGATTTTATTGCGATTCAGCAGCAATTCGCGTAGCAGCCATACTTCGAGCTGCGTTTTGTATTCTGCCTTACTTAAGTGGTTCTAAACGGTTTTTTGTGTAATGTTTAGCTCCTGGCCAATCGGAACAGTGCTTACATGATGGTCGGACTCGACGCTTTCCAGGATTTTATCCACATTTTCGACAATTGCCGTTCCAGAAGATGGTGCACCTTCGACCTCAAAATTATCGGGACAGAATCATCGAAACCAAAATTACGCGTGATTGGCGCTTATACTATTAGGACCATTGACACTATTCACATTTTCAGCCGCCTAGCTTGCATGTTCGCCTCTACCTATATAGAAAAACTATCTATTTAGAAAAACTTTAAAATACGACGTATTTCCTCTTCGCTGGTGTCCATATTTCAAGCGCACTAATTAATAAGAGTCTTCTTATTTAATTAAAAAAACGTTTACACTTTTTTTTTTTTTAATTTTTTTTTAAAACTATATTTACAAAATATGCTAGATACTAGGTGTATCGGAACGCACCACTCGATGAAACCTGACTGCCTTACTCCATCGTTCGCCTATATCCCATTTCCAGTCATCTTTTGTTGTTTCTCCAATTTCTTATCTCACACTTTTGGGTCGTGGGATCGTTTTGATAATCCTGTTCGATGATTGTTTGGACAGCTGTGTCATGTCGGGTGCGGCACTGAATCCCATCTTCAATGCTGAAGGTTTATCTGTTGCGTTGTTTGGATGGCTGCAGCAGTGAATCCTATCTTCAATGTTGATCACGTTGGAGGTCATCATTTTTATTACATTGTGATGTAGGTTTGTGATTTGATGAATCCTATCTTCGAGTTGGGAGTTGGGTGTGTTAACTCGCGCAGACAAAACCGAGGCAAGCATTCACAAAACTGTCTGAAAAGTTTTTTTTTCTGTACGAAATCATATCTTTCTAACGCCATCCAGCGTAACCCGATTCCAATTAATGGGAGGCACCGAAGAGGGTTCTACTCAAATATATCACGATCTTCCTCAACGGTTTGAGATAAACAATGAAACAATTCGTGTACATTGGCGTCAGATGAGAAGATGAGTATATGAGTCCCCTACAAACTGCCTCCCGCGAACCGACTCCAACGACTCAATATTTGCTCGCCTTACACACCAGGGACAAGAATTATTCAATTCTTGACCGGACATCGACATGTCAAAAAGTGGAGGATGTAGTACAAGAGAAATCGACCGTGTCAATGCCTCATCAACTGAAGGTGATGCTGTGTATGTGGTGGGATTATGCATTCTGGGTTTTTGGAAATTGGCAAAAACTTTAACCATTCGATTCTTAATGGATAACCTACTAAATGGGTATGCAAAAGAGTTAGAGAGACATTTAGGCGGTGGTGCTGTAGTGTGAGGGTGCAAATGTTGATCAGAAATAGAGAAGTTGAAGTTGACACTTCATAGCATTCGGGAGTATGGGTGGGGAAGAGGATATATGCGCAGTGCGTGAAAAATTACAGACTGGTATTTGGCCATAGTAAGTGTGGGGTAGTGAAAGTAGTAGATGTCTGCAGGGACAAAGGTTCGCTTTCTTCCCCAACACTTTTCTCCTCACTATTTCGAGCACTGCGCTTATCGATTCACTAAATAACCCTCCGAGCTGCGCTCAGTTGTACCACTGCTCAAAACTATTCGTCAGGCAAGAAGAGTAATAAAACACTTGCCTTGGTTTGTAGTAAATTGTTTTGATTGATTTGAACTCGATGATGTTATGGTTGTAGAGGCAACACTTCACGAAACAAACTATTGAACGTCTATACTATAAATCCGATAATTCGAATCTTGCATGTAATTTAAAACGTGCTGGTGATTGTAACTCGCTCCCGACTCCTATGGTGATTATTTCTCGAGTTTTACGGCGTGGCCGCCCGCGATGGTGGTTGTGTATCCACTGACTGTAAAAGGGCAAGAATTCATTCATCGTGTTGAGTTATAGCGAAGTAAGATCACTGCCGCTTACTGGGAACTTAAAAAGGGTTGCTATGGAGAATTCCCGTATAGGCTGAGTTAGATTCCTATGTCGCTATGTATACGGGGAAATTGGTTTGGAAACACGACCAAGAATGGGCATGAGTTGTCGGTTAGACAAGGGAATGGTGACATGACAGTCCTCAACATGAAGAGATAGACAGAAGTGCTTGATAATCCTATCTAAGTCGTTTGTGGTTAGTTTAAAAAAGGGGGCGTAAGTGACTGCCCCGAAAGACGGCAAAGGAAGTCAGAAAGGGTTTAGATATCGTGGTTCTGAGACTATCACTGCAGAGCCCAAATAGGAAGAAATCCATTCTAACAGAATAGGTTCAGTGGCAAGGGCTGGTATTTTGAAAAGTAAAAATTATGGGAAATCTTATCCTTACCACTCTCTAGGGCTGAAAATTTGAAAGATGTAAATTCAACAAAGTTGGTTCTTGTTTGCCAGCAAAAAATACATTTCTAAGAGAAATGAAAAAGAAAGTTTAAAAAAAACTTGTGTATATGGGAAAGTTTAGCAATAGGAGTTCGCGATAGCACCTTTGAGTCCTTTCTTGTGTTTGGAAGTCCTGAAGGCCGTTTTCTAAATTATGGGGAATTCACATTGAGATATATAAATAGATAGATGTGCGAAAGAGGAATTGAGAGAGTAGATGAAAATTTTCTAGAGAAAATGGCAGGGATACCATCAGGGCCCGGCGTGAATTGATTCAGAGTGATTGTTTTCCAATTGAATGAGTTTCATTCCTTTGGGGTAAGAGTAGAAGGAGCGAGAAGTGAGGTAAACTATCGAAAAACGACAGGCGGGAATAAAAGAGTAATTGGTGAAAGATGGCAAAGAAATTAACGATAGTAAGGGAGTACTTCGATGTATAGGTAAATGTAGTGGGATAGTTATCGGATCTTTGTTTGTAATTAACGAATTGAAAAAAAAGCTTGGGAGTTTATAGGGTTAAGTTAGTTTATATGGTGATGTGTTTATGTGTTGATTAAGTCGTTTTGATATAGCGTATTGTAGGATTCGATAAACATCCGCAAAAATGAGAGTAGTCGTTAACCGTACGCTTCAATGAAAAAGCGGCCTACATCTTACTTCTTTTATTGCTCAAGAAACGAAGAATGTTGACGTTTTATGCCGCCAATAAGGAACGTAACGCCTGATCGAAAAAAAGCGCAAATGCACATTTTACAGATAAGTTACCACAGTTACTCATTGATAAGCCGGAATTTTGCTTAATCAAAGTCATAGTAGCAGAGATTACAAGGGGGTTGAAATGCTGAAGAGGAGTCTAGGAAAGGGGACACGCGAAGAGGGTGGTAATAGCTATTGATAGCTGAAAGGACTAGGGGATTCAGTGGAAATGAAAAATTAATACGGTCTGTTGTGAAGATAAAGTTTAGCCGCCTAGCTAAAGAACCTTAAAACCTTGCTAATTTGACACAGGCAAGGGGGAATGGAAAGATATTCCTTTGCAGAAGTGGGATAGAAAATGTGGAAAGGGCAATCGCCAGATAATAAGAAACGATGATCTCACCCAGGCAATCAACCAACTCAGTTAGATGGTCAATTGTTGAGTTGAGAGCGAGTTCGTATGCCTCGGTGATGTTACGGCCACAACCACCCATCCCATAACACTTACTTCTGTGGAGCCAGCCTCCACCACTAACGGCGATACACGCCAAGAACATCCACTTAGAGGATGTGACATTAACTAAGCCAAAAAACCGGCATCATAAATTGAACTACACGTTCGCCTAAAACTACAAAAACATCAGCCCATACGACAAATGGTTCCACATAAATGGATAGCAAGCAAATCGAACTAAACGTTCAATTTGCGCTAATCAATTAAATCCCAAGCAAATTGAACTAAACGTTCAATTTTCTCACATAAAAAACTTGGAAATATAATCATTGAACCAAGGGTTCACCACAACAACCCCTAAGAGCCAAATGTGCAGGCCAGATCATCATCATCATCATCGGCACTACAACCGGGAACCGGTCTAGGCCTTATTTAGCAAGTCCTGAGGCTTGTTAAATTTTCCATAATGATTTATTTTTTCTGGGCAAGGTCATTAGTCTTGCGCCAGGGACTCCCCGACGGGGAATCGAACCCCGGTCTCGCGGGTGACAGGCGGGTATACTAACCACTATACTATCGAGGAGCCCGTGCAGGCCAGATACCGTCTTTCAAACAAAACCACTGAGAATCATAAAATTGCGCGCCAGCAATTTTATGATCCCTCAGAAAAATGGTTATCTAAAACCATTAAAACAAACAGCGCCAGTTTCCGTTTTAACACAACTAAGTGAAAACAAACAACAGGCAATAACACAAAATGCAGGTTCGCCTGGGCGCTATTGATCTTTTTTTTCAATCAGTCTCCCACGGAAAAGATCCTTGCCCATTAAGTTACAACAAACAACAGACAATAAAACCAAATGCACGTTCGCCTGGGCGCCATTGATCTTTCTTTCAATCGGTTTCCCACGAAACAAATCTTTGCCCATTCGGTTACAGAAAACAACAGGCACAGTAAAAGCACTATTGATTTTTCTTTACCGAAAAAAGAATCAGGCCAGGAAAATGAGATATCCTCCAGATTTCGATGCTAACAAAAAGAATGAGACGAGAATGAAATTGGGTTCGGAGGCTAGTCGAGAACGGAGAGGAGAGTTCTTGGTTCAGAGTTGTGTTTGGAATTACGACCGGGACGGTGCGTTCAAGAGATGTTGGTTGAGAGTTGGCAACAAGCAAGTAACATACTGAAGTTGAAAAATCGTGTGTCGGGTTATTTTAATATATCGACTGAGTTTCTAGTTGCTATCTGTTCGGTGTCTTAACTAAGAGTATTGCTTCGTGTTTAACCAACTTCAGGAGCGTTCCAGTGTGTGATCAGCAGTTGTTAAGAAAATGAAAAAGTTTTAATAAAATATAAGTTGCATACAGTGGATAGTGTGTGATGAGCGGTTGTTAAGAGACTGTAAAAGTTTTAATAAAACATATATTAGTTCCAAAGCCGAATTTCGCGACTCGATTTCAATTTACGGCAAATGAGGACTTCTGAAAATAACTTCTCCAGACACTTCGCGACTCGATGGTGTGCGTGTGGACGCGGCGGTGGGTGAATCTCGACTCCTCGATGCAATCCACATCCGTCAGATTCAACGGTGACGGATCAAATCGCTGTGGGAGGAGCGAACAGGCTTAACTTGGCGACGGGCAATGGTGATCGAGGAAAGGGTTCAATGGGAGGATTTCTCGAATGCTGTATAGAAACCGTATAATGTCCCTTTCGCTTGAAGTATCGACAACGAACGATCCTCCACCTGAATAAACAAGGGATAGAACATAAGGGACTGCAGGCAATGTGGTCATAAATCCTCGATGACCTGCGCCTGAGAACGAAATAGGTTTTTGCTTTAAGATAAACAAAAACTCTATTTCAAGGGTCACGATGAGATGCACCTCGTGTTTACTCAGGCGTTTATGATAATGCCGTTGTAGGCTATATATTCTTTGGTGACGATAGGTCATCCGAAAATGTTGGTCTTGTTTACATGACGGTGCTGGTACATGAGTACAATGGCGAGGAATTAGCCTTGCATATGTGCAAGCGTACGTCTCGCCTAGGGTGGCCATGGACCAGCTTTTGGTTAGTAGCATAAACACAGTGATGCTACTGTGTGTTTGTTTGGTTTGCAGGCCGGAGCATCATTAGGCCTGATCATGGGTATGACTGTCTAAACGTCAATCATATTCATGCCCAAATCCCATGATCGGTAGATAACCGATAAAAGGAAATTGGCCGCAACTGTAGCGAACCCTAGGGGATAGAAGTAAGTATGTTTATTCATTGGCCATTGCGTACAGCATCAGTTAGCTTGTACGCAGATTGCCAACGTCCCATCGGTCGGTGCGTCGGGTGTGTTGTTTGTGTTAAAACAGCACTGGAAATTGCTATAGGCGGCCACCAATGGCTCCGCTGTAGGTTCTTGTTTGTACAATCGACCGATGTCTTGGTGATGAGGATGAAAATGTAAGAGAAAATGCTTCTTCGCACGGAGCATTGGCATGGTGCTGGTTACCTGATGATGTAATGCGGAATTAGCTTTCGGGGACATGATGGTTTGTATGCAAGCATGCCCCGGGGTGAAAATTGTATGCCGTGGGCTTATGTTTTCAGGTTTCAATGCAATTGCATTGGCGAAAAACAATGGGAGTTGAGTTGCGATTATGGGGGGTTCTTTGGGTAAGTTTAAAGGAACATTAGCGCTAAAGTCGACCGCAGCCAGGTGATAGAGTGAGTTTTTCTGAGAAGCCCTCTTACATTCTGATAGTACAAGGTAAGAGAATTATCGCGATTGATTAAAATTGATATAAGAGCCATGTCTACGTTAGCGCTAAAGTCTACCACAGCCATGTTAATTGGAATCGAAAATATGATGGATCAGGAAATCTAGGCTTTATCCTCAGTAACCGTTTCAATAGCTGCCTTGTGTTTACTTAAAAGAAGTACAAAAAAAAATAAGAAAAAATAATCATGCCAATCAGCAACAAATATCCTAAAGTGTTTGGAAAAAAAGACTCAATAAATACACTATCGTGCTGAGCATATTCATTCCATGGCAGTACTGACTGTTATGTCGTCCTTGTGGCTTTCCTGAATAGAAACGTGACCTTGCACAAAAACAGCCAATTTAACGTGCGTTCGAATATTATAATACAACCACATTCGGGCTAGCCGTAACAGAGACTGAAATTCCATCAGTAAATCGGAGTCGGTAAAGTCACCATGTTGTTGTTTTGCTCAAAGCCAGTTATGTATTATATCTCAAAAGATTCAGGCTTACCTTGTACAAAATCAACATATTTAATCGTTTAGGCATAATAAATAAATAATAAAGCATTCGGCGATACTTTGTATTTGTAAAACTGTACACGTTTTTGAACTAAAGTGGTGGGATGTAGTATGCAAAATTGTATAATGCGTCATCGTTTTTCTCAAGCATTTCCTTGCAAAAATAAGGAGCCAAAGTGTTTTAGCATCTACCCATTTTGTCCTGCCTTCCCAACTTTCTTTGGTTCTGTATCTCTTTACTGGTCCCACAATATCTATATACTTTGTTTTTCATTCTTTAAATCCAGGTTAAATATCAAATGGTAACTTACAAAGTGTGCAGTTTATAAGAAAGCCTTTGTTGGAGTACCTACATATAACCAAGTATTTATGGCATTTGTACGTAAGACACCCTTAAACATTCTTTCCCAATAATCTGCAGCCGTTCTTCACACTTCATGCCATTTACGTCTCTGGCAAGTTGTACTGAAAATCATAGCCCGGATTAGTGGCTATATTTTACACGCCTGGCATTTACACTCCATGTTTTGTATAGTAGACAATTTAACTCGCGCTATTATCATAATAAACCAAAGTGGCCCATCACATCATCAGCCATAAGACGTTTACTAAAGCAACAGACAGTTGGTATCCAGCCCGAACACCATCAGCGTCGATGCAGCAGTTACACGCAGATGCAATACGCCATGCAATTTGTTTATTCACATAATTACGAGCGTTGCCCGCGAAATATTTGCTTGTAACCCAGACACTCCACCGTCCTTCGAGTGCCCTCGTAGAACTCTGCACAAGTAATAAATGCATTCAGGAGATTGCACAGTGCGTTCTGATGTCCGTCGCTGATGCATTATCATTACGTCCCAAGATAAATGTTCAGTTAGACCCAAGGTATTCTATGCATAAAAGCAAGCTCATAGCCTTCCGGAGGAGCAACGACCTTACCAATGTATGAATTTGCAAACGTTCCCCACAACTTCACCGGGTACCCATCTGCATGCCTTATCTTATACAAAGAGGTCGCTTGGTAAACAAGCTGCGATCCGAGGAGACAATCGTCTGCACAATGTGAAAATGAAATTTCAACAATTATCCATCCATAAATTTACCGATGCTGTCAGGGATAAGCCTTTTGTATGCACGAAAGGAAAACTCCAACTTCCTAAACTTCCCAAAGATGTGTACCTGACAAAGGTGTCCAGCTCCACAAGCGAGACAGTAATCTTGGGAGATTCCTTAATTAGCAATTAAAGTCGGTGATGTCAATTTATCTATGAATCTAGTATGCTTCGGAATTTATCAGGATAAGGATAAAGTTCTCGAACTCCAGATCCTTGCGTAATTTGTTACTATGACATGACGCGACAAAAAGTAAGTTCGGCTAAAAAGGACCTGTCGCTAGTGGCGATGAATAAATTGACTGTGAATTTGTTGTCAGGCAACTCTGATTTCAGAAACTTATTTAAATATCTAGGGATTGCTGGGTGAACAATTAGGGAATTCGAGAAGAGATACATAAGAAAACGTGCAGATTTGACGACAAGTTGTAAGCACTTCATCTTCACAGTAAACATGGTCTATCATTAGTCGCTTCCAGGAGATTTATAACTCATTCACGGCGCTAAAGGATTCATGATTTTCAATGGAAACAACGGATTTACGTTTAATTTCATTGCGTCCTTAACTTGTAGAGATTCCTTCTCCAGTTTGTCTGAAAACTGTACTACGCTGCTTTTGTGTTTACAGCTAAGCTAAACAATTTTTTTATTTTTATTTTATTAGACTTCTCTCGGGAGAGGCGAGCCTATAGCGTCGAGTGGGCGCCCCGAAATGCCATCAAATAACTGTTGCAGTTCTTTTTGAACAGTTGCAAGTTGTAACGCTCCGGGAACACTCTCGTGGGAAGGGAGTTCCACAGCTTCCCCGCTCTGTAACGGAACGAGTTCTGATACAGGGATGTTCGCGCCGTCGGGAGATGAACCACAAACGGGTGCGATCCGTCGGATTGTCTTGTGGAGCGCATATAGACCGAATTGCGTGGAACAATGCCAAGAATCTCCGAAGAACAGCACCCGTGATAATATCTGTAAAACAGACAGAGGTCGGCCACGCGCCTTCGATGTGATAGCGACTGTAGTCCCGACGTCAGCGCCGTGTCCCCGATCAGGCGGATCGCTCGTCTTTGTACGCTCTCAAGTAGGTCGAGGGTATGTTTAGGAGCCGAGCTCCAAACATGAGAGCAATATTCGAACGCGGGTCTAATTTGAGATTTATATAGGAGAAGAAGTTGGGCCGGAGTAAAGTATTTCTTGGCTCTAAAAAGATAACTTAGTTTTCCTGAGGCTGATCTGGCGATACCCGATACGTGTTTATGCCATGATACATTCCCACAGACCGTGACGCCGAGCAATTTCAAACTTTCCCCAGCCCCGAGGGCCCGGCCACTCATCGTCAGCTGTGGAACCGATGATCCGGTTTTCTTTGTGAATGTTGTATACTGGGTCTTCGTTCGTTGAAGTCGACAAGATTGGCCTTTCCCCACTGCAGGACTTTATCTAGATCCTGGTTCAGAGAGTCAATCTGTCTACATCTCAGCTGGTGCGACGTTGATGCACCAATCGGCCGATCACTCGAAAAGGAGGAAACAAGCGTACTATCATCCGCAAAACTGAATACTTTGTTATCCGTTGTCTCCAACAAATCATTTATGTGAAGCAAGAACAAGGTTGGAGCCAAAATAGAACCCTGGGGCACCCCCGAATTAACAGGATACAGATCCGAACACACGCGCTCCACAACAACCCGGATCGATCGATTCTCGAGGAAGCTCCTCGTCCAGTCGCAAAACTGTTGAGAAAGTCCATATGAACGAAGTTTGCTTAGCAATGCTCCGTGCCAGACACGGTCAAAAGCCTTGGAGATATCTAATGCGACCGCCCTTGACTCACCATGCCGTTCAATCGCAGATGTCCATATATCGGTTATAAGTGTCAAAAGGTCTCCTGTGGACCGCCTGCCACGGAATCCGTATTGACGATCATTCAGAAGACCGTTGCACTCCAAATACTTAACCAACTCTGTATTGATGACTTTTTCCATTACCTTAGATAAAATAGAGAGTAATGCTATCTGTAATTTTGTGGGAGACACTTTTTTCCCGTCTTTGGGATTGGCTGAACTCGAGCGATTTTCCAGCAGGCAGGGAAGGTCCTCCGTGCACAAGATAAGCGGAAAAGTCTGCCAAGAACGGGCGATCGTTCTGGAGCACAGTTCTTAAGGACTATTGCTGGTATTCCGTCCGGGCCGGTTGCCTTCCTACAATCCAGTTCACGTAGAATGCGCTGAATAGTGCGCGGACGAAATCTCACATCCCGCATGGAAGACTGTACCGGCGAGATCACAGGTGGCTCCAAAAGGCCGGGATCGAGGTTTGAATTCGCGGAAAATAAATTCGCGAACACATTAGCTTTATCCTTTGGATCCGTGACTAACGTCCCGCCGTCCGTCACCAACGGAGGGAAAGACGAGGATGCGGAGTTACCGCTGACAGCTTTTGCCATTGACCAGAGGGAGCGCGAACCAGTTGGGCACCGAAGGAGCTTGTTGATCACCCTGTCGTTGTGAGCCTTCTTCGCGATATCGATCGCCTGGTTACATGCGTTTCTGATTCTAACAAAATTCGTTCTGTTAATATCGGTGGGATTGGAGCGCCATTGCCTAAAAGCTTTATTTCTTGGCACTGTAATATGCTCGCATTTCTTGTCAAACCAAGGTTTATCAGACGAACTTTTGATGGAATGTGGAATATACATCTCCATCCCCAGAAGAATAATCTCTGATACCGACTCCGCGCAAGCGTTAACATCGGAGTTTCCGAAGCACACCTCGGACCATGGAAAGGATGCGAAGAAATCTCGCATATCGTCCCAGTTAGCAGCCCCATACTTCCATACATGGCGAAGCTGCCTAGGCCGGTTATTCGCTTGGTATGCAAGTGCTTGCGCGACAGATACCAAGCAGTGATCTGAGTTTCCCAGTGGCGCAGAAACCTCTACGGTATAAATACTCGGTTCGGATGTCAAAAACAGATCCAGGGTGTTCGCATAATCGCCTCGGGCATCCGGTATTCGCGTTGGCTCCCCCACGAGTTGAGTCAAGTTGTAGCGTACAGCAAACATCTCCGCCAGCATCCCAGCCTCGTCGGTTCTGTTAGAATGTAACAACCAGTCGGAATTGTGCACATTAAAATCGCCAAGGACAATAATTTCAGAAGCTGGGTGGTTGATCCGTATCCAGTCGACAGTATATGAAAGATGTTCGAAAAATGTCGCCGGTCGATCGTCATTCGGGGAGCGGTAAAGACAACAAAGAAATTTAACGGAATTCCTCAGTACGACCCTCAACCATATGATGTCCATATTATTGGGTTCCAACGCCTCCATCCTCTGGCAAGCCAGATCGAACCGTGCGAAGACACAGACTCCGCCCTTAAAACGGAATCTCGAATGTAAGTCGTATCCTGAGCAACGAAGATATGTCGAATCAGTTGACGAATCGACCTGGGTCTCAGTTAGGGCAAGAATATCAGGTTTCGTTGTTTGCAAATATTGGTGGACGGCGTTTACATTAGTATTTGTGAAACCGATGCCCCTGATATTACAAAATGCCGTCACCAGTCGAGCGTGGGCCGAGCCTCGAGAGCTAGCCCGTTTATGCGATGACGAACCTCTCAAAGTTCCATTATTTATCATGATATCTGCATGATGTTCCCCCTGACATAGTCCCCCCCGGAGAACCGAATGGGAGACTAGTTTACCTCCGGAATTCTTTATATCAGAAGACACCATCATGACTTATCCCCGTGTCAGTCCGGGCCATCAGCCACACATTCGAAACACCGTCGAAGATTTCTCTCGGCGATATCGCGGAATGTACAGCGTGACGGGGTGGTATCTCAACTTGGGACCGACTACCACCTAACCAACCTTTTCTCGAACCGGTCCATCAGCCAAGCTCCGAAAGATGGCCAGGGATTTCTCCCGACCATTTCACGGAGCCTAAAGCTTGATGGGGTGGTATTTCACCGGGCGCACAGGGCGTTAGGACCCCGGCTACCACTTGGCCTTTAGTCGCCTCTTACGACAAGCTGGCCTAGCTGTGAGTATATTCTAACGCCCTACTCACTCCCCCCTGACGACATTAATGCTATAGATGTGGATATGGATGTAATAGACGGCATGATCTGACTTGGTATGTAATATAGACCAAATACATGGGTCCGTTTTGGACAGGTCGACCATTACGATTCTAACCATATAGATTGCACAAACAAGAAAGAACCAAGGGGAAATGGGAAACACTTTTAATGCCCAAAGTTATGGCACGACCAAAACGTGACACAAACAACACTCAATCTCACAATTGGTAGACACTTCCGGGCATTTGTGAACAACATCAAAAACTTGATCTCCTCATTCACTCCTTTAATGAAATGAAAATGTTTTTTTTTTTTTTTTTTGGGAAGTACATTTTGTAAAAAAATATTGGGAATTCTGGATTTAAATTGTCCACGCTGGTGGCAGGTATGTATTTCTAGGTTGGTGCAACTATCTTTAATTATGGTGCCAAGTGTGTGTGGAATTTACTCCCAATCACTAGGACGAGGACGCAAATTTTGCTTTTTTGAATTTACTGCATTTATTTGACCAAAATTAATAGTTACAATAAGTAATACAGCTAACTTATAACAGATTGGTTACATAATAAGTGTTTACATGTTATTTGTTAACATTTTTCAAACAATTCTTTTTTTATATGTGCTTAAGATTTAATGGGAATTATATAGATTGGTAGTTTTGTTTTTCCTGGAAAAGGTCAGAAAAAAAACCAGGAACTGTTTATTTTAACTTAGCCTACTTAAAATTACTTAACATAACTTAATCTAACTTAATCTAGTCTTATATACAATTTACAAAATTTGGTATTGCAATGTTAGCGACAATTTGATATGACTTAAAAATAATATTTACAATATTGATTTATGTGGAAGTGGGATTTCTCGTTTTAATTGAGGATAGTAAGGGATATGGTCAGGTATGTTCTTGAAGGAGGGGGTGCCATTTGGTTCTGTGTTAAAGGTAAGAATCTTGGAGAATGGTTGGATGTTGGTGTATTTGAAATGATTGGGTGCCAGTTCGGTGTTGTGGTACACGAGCTCGTTTAGATCGTTAACCAGTCTGCCTGAGGTGAAGAGAGTCCTGATTTGGAGACAATTACGGTAGTGTGTTCCCGTATTGGAGGAGGGTGATGGTAGGTCTGTTATTATCGGGTTGGGATTGTTAGGAAGGTTTTCTATGAAATTTATCGACAGTTCTAGGATCCGTCTATCCAGTCGTTCGATGCCTGTGGTGTTGTAAAGGTCGTTGCTACAATGGTATCTATATGAGTTGGTTTTGCGGTGTAAGCCAGTCATAAACCAGAAACATTTTCGTTCAAACACTCGTAATTTCTCCATTTGAGAGGGTGAGATGTGGTACCATAGTGGGCAGGCGTATGTAAAAGTGGGTCTGATTATCTGTTTGTAGATGAGCTGTTTGACCTTGAGAGAGAGGCCCTTAGGTTTCCACAACACTCGTCTGCAGAGGTTAAGCTGTATTGAGGCTTTATGAAAGGAATTTTTGATGTGGGTTGAGAATGACCAGCCGTTGGAAAGGGTTACGCCCAAACATTTTAGAGTTTTGGAAGGTTTTACGAGAGTGTTATTAAGCTTGAGTTTAATTTTGCTGTGGCAACGTTTAGTGTTGTTTGAGCAGTGAGCATTTTTGCCCTTATACACTGTTAGCTGGGTTTTGGTTGGATTGAGGCGATTTGTTAAAGTATGCTGAGATGAGCGGGAAGAAGTTGTTAACGCGGTTTCTTGCCGCTTTGACAAATCTACTGCTAGAGTAGATTAAAGTATCGTCAGCATAATTTAGCATTACAACACTAGGTGGAGGTTGGGGAATATCGGATGTATATAGAAGATATAAAAGTGGTCCGAGAACGCATCCTTGGGGAACTCCCGCGGTTATGTTGTGAGTTTGTGAGAGGGAAGCATTTATTCTGACCATGAATTTGCTACCAGAAAGATAAGATGCTAGGATCTTTGTGATGAGTGAGCTTATAAAGAAGTCCTGAGATCCAGACACAATCAAATGCTTTGGAAATATCGAGAGATATGCATACGGTAGGGCTGTGGGGCTTTTCAGGGCCCGAAGATCCATGCATCGCTCGATCCCCACTATTTCCAGCAATGCGACTTACCTTGTAGTCGAATCTTCAGCAAGATTATACAACCTTGCTACGGCCTTAACCGCCAACCAATTCGCTGGAATTAATTCGGTTATCCCAAAGGATAACCGACATAAATGCCTTATAGGCAGCTTACCTTTCTTTGGGGGTTTTTCCAAACCCCTTCTCCACGATCATTCCTGAAAACATTAAGTCCACGGCAAGGATTATCACCTAGCCGTGGCATCAAAAATTTCACCCTCGGGCATGTATTGCACCCAGTGCATCGCGTCCCTATTACCTTATGCTACCCACGTCATGCCATGAAAACAAAATCAACACAGAGTTCCTAATGTGCTTGTTTTGTTTGTCCATGTCACCCCTAAGCGTGCGGCTACCAAGTCTCACCAGTTTGCCACCGTCGACAAGGTTTCGGCCGACGCAAAGCAAACATTTCCCGCATTTTCAGCAATAGCTGGTTTTCCATTATCGGTTTCCACCGATCATGGACCGCAAACAAGCAACCAATTGGATGTGGCCATCAAGTGTTTACTTTTAACAACTGGCAACGGCCGCACCCTATATTCGTTTGCAATTCCTAAACGTCGCATCCATATCTTCCGGATTGTTTATGGTACATCCGAATTTTCTATTAACGGCCGCCAACCGTCCGCGGACCTGCAAAACTGCATGTCCATCAACCGAATGTTGATTTATGGCCTCTCCTCGGCCGAGCAGATCATCGGTATGTTTTTCACACGAAGGGTCTGTTGCCGGCAAGCATTACACAATCAATTGTGTACACAGCCGCAGACCCATGCAATGTTGGCGAACGCAAACAATGCATACCCATTACCCGATCATGGAAATAGCGTCTCTGTTGACATAAGATCGCAGAGACCTATCCCTTGCTTAATGATCATTACGAGGAGATGCAATAACGACGCCCGCATACTATCTATGTTCACCGGATGATCGTATGTGACGCATACACATACGTGCGAAATGTACGCCATATTGTCCAATCCAATCACGATTGACTGCCTCGAGTTGATCGTGTAGCTCCACCCCTTTTGAGGCAATTCTGCCGATATCGTTCTGATGGTCGCGAACGGAAACCAGTCAGATTTCATCTCCCGCGGAGTACGGACGTTGCTAGAGGAAGTTCCAAAAAACGCACTTGTCGAGTTCGGTTCTAAGTTGTGAAAGAAATCGTCGCTTATCTAACATCAATTCGAAATTCCACATAATCAAATTGGCGTAGTTTCGCTATCGCTTTCTATAACTATCGCGCATCATAGAACAGTACACAAAGGAGGATATAGTGCATGTTACAAACTAGTTAAACAATGAAGTAAAAAGTTCAATATGAAACCTGAGCTAGTTGAATAATTAAGTAAATAGAGCCCAATGTGAAACTTACTCCCTTAATTAAACTGTAGCTGTGAAATATGTTGTAACTAACCACTAGGACAAAATGAGTAGTTTAAGTGCACAGGAACTTTTGTGGTTCGATTAATAAAAGATCATCATTTGTGAACGAGAAAGGAGTAGTTTAAGTGCACAGGAACTTTTGTGGTTCGTTTCATAAAAGATCATCATTTGTGAAAAAGATCGAGAAGTAACAAAATAAAAAGAACACTTAACACCAAACAATCCAGTGTGTTTTTATCTTTCATTTTCCCTGGGGCTTGGATTTTTTATTGTGCACGTATATTCGTCGGAACAACGTCGCGGTGTTAGTTAACCTAGTGTCGTACGCCGGCACACCCCAAATTAACACCACATTGGTGACCCGCGAGTGTAAAGAACATCGCAGCCTCTGATCATTCGAACAATTTCGACAGGGCATTGGTTTTCTAGACCAGTTGTGACATCGTGTGTAAGTTTTAGTAGCGCATGGCAAGTGGAGTGTCGCTCACGAAAGCCAAACTGAGAATTAGGGATGAGAGCGTTATCACTGGCAAACAAGAGAAGGTTTTGGTAGATCTTACATTCCAATATTTTGCGTAGGGTGTTCAATAAAGATATCGGACGATAGTTGGAGGTTTTATTGGAACTGCCGGACTTTTTGACGGGAATTACTACCGCAATTTTCCAGTTCTCTGGGAAATGTGAAGCATTTATGATATGGTTAAGCAGGACTAGAATGGGAAGTAGATTTAGCGGGCGAAGTCTTTTAAATAAAAGGTGTGGTATTCCATCTAGACCGTGATTTTATGAACTTGATTAATTCATCTGTGGTTAGAAATGTGATGGTGTCTGAAGGATGTGACGCCTTGTTTGTGCCGTTAAATTCTCCGATGAAAGGAGTATAAGGTGCGGGTAATCTGTGTGAGATATATTCCTTGACAGTATTTCGAAAATTAGGGACTGAGAGGGAATCATTTTGTTGATGGATCTTTGAGAAGTGATCAGCGAGGCAACTGGCTTGTCCGTGTCTGATTGGATAAGATTGTTGTTGAATGGGTTGATGAGGTGATCGATTCGCGGTTTAAACTTCCGACCAGTTATTCGGTTGATGTTTTTGTAGAGATCACGGTTGGGTCTGATATTGTTAAGTGTAGAGGTATAGGTCTGATTCGCGAACTTTTTTAAATGTTCATTTATTAAGGTGGTCAGGAGTTGGATCTGACTTTTAATAAAGGGGCAGAATCTTATATGAAGTTTTCGGCGGAGTTGCTTTTTTTTGAGACGCAGCAATTTAGTTAGGATGCTGAGTAAAGGTTTTCCTAGATGATTATGAGGGATGGTGGTGGGTGTATTGCTAGTGAGGGCATCCTTGAGTGTCTGCTCAATTTTAAGGCTGCTGGATCGATATCAGCCGGGGTTATGTTAGAAGATTCGGGGATTTGCAAGTTAGAAAAACTTTCGGCGACTTCTCTATTGACCTTTTTTCCAGTTAGTCTTGGAGAAGTTCGGGACAGGACTATGTGAGTAGAGCAGTTCGAAGGAGGGAACTTTGATCGAGGTGTGAACGGAACCATGGTCAGAGGGAAAGAGGAAGGATACAGTGGGGGGCCCGTTGAGTAGACATCAGCCGACTTGAGAAAGAAGTCGATTGTTGACCGCGTCGAGGTGGTGACACGAGTTGGCTGCAGTGGACTGTCGATATACGAATATGGGTGAGATGAGAGGAGGTTCAAAAGTTGGCACCCGTATTTGTTATTCTTTATGTCGTTGAATGCTGTATGTCGAGCGTTCCAGTCTCCACCGATTATGAATGGTGCGGGGAGAGACTGTCTGATTATTTGAGATATGTCAGAGTCAGGGAAGTCTGGTTCTCGTATTGGGTGGATGTAAACGGATGTTATTATGATTACTTTTTTGTTTTCACAAAAAAGTTTAACTGCCGTGTATTCAATATTGAAAACATTGGCGAACCTGATTTCGGTGAATTGAAGTTTATTATTTAATAGGATGCCGGTACCTCCATGGGATCCAGTGGTTCTTGGGTTTGAAATAAATGTATAATTGGGAATGGATACTCGGGAGTTGGACTTAAGCCACGTTTCTGAGAGGAGAAGGATGTCTGGGGAGAAGGTGTTAACAAACAACCGTAAGTGTTGCTTACGGATGTTGGAGCATATAGACTCTGCGTTGAGGGCGACTATAGTTAGTTCAGACATTGAGGGAAAGAATATGGGAGGTTATAAGTGAGAGAATCTGACCTTTTTTTCGATGTCCGACATATGCTTCAATGTAGGAAGCATAGTTTGTAGACTCTTGATGTAGCCCATGATGTCCAGGTTGAGGCCGATAGAGTTAGGGTTGTTTGACGTCGGCGTGTTTTGATTGTTTTTGGTGACATCCGCATATGACGGCCTTGTAGGTTGTGGTAATGTATTCTGCCATGTGAATGTCGTTGGTGCGTATTTGTTGGTTGTAGTTGGTTTTATTCTTCTTTGGAGAATTCTCAATTTATGAGGGCACGCATATTTTGCATTTGATTTTCGCTCTTTATACCTGTTGGAAATTTTGTACCCGGAAACATATACAACCTATGAATAGGTACGTATTTTCCCAGGAATTCATAATATTAAAGGGTAATTAAGAAACGACCGTTGGAATTTCCCAACATCAAATAATAAACTGCTTAAATAGGGTATAGAAGAGTGCGTCACTAGGATGAGGCCACATACAAAATTTTAGAAAAGAAGGCAAAAATTAATGAAATGTTTACATTTTATGGTTTTAAAACATTTATTTATAACGTTCTTCTACATTAATAATGAGTATGCCCGCCATTCTTGGATATGACCTCTATAAGACGGTTTGGAATAGAATCATAGAGTTTTTTTAAATAGTCTAGGGAAATTTTATCCCAGGGATCACGAATAGCTTCGATTAAGGTGTCTTTGTCTTTAAATTGTCTGCCGCATTCATAAACTCTACGAGATAGCCATGACCAAACGTTTTCGATTGTGTTTAAGTCCGGCGAATAGGGCGTCCACGGCAAAAGTTCCACGTGTTCTGGTTGAATCCAACTTTTAACAACCCTGGAAGTGTGGATGGTGGCATTGTCTTGTTGGGAAATCCAAGACAGGGATCCGAAAATGTTTTTAGTTTTTGGAAATTACCGTTGCAGCAAACATTTGTAGTTGTTTCCGTCCATTATTCTGGACAAAAACTCCAACTCGATTGTGTCATAGTAGGTAATAGCTCCCCACACCATGACACCTTATGTATGGCTGTGATGTCTTGCCAAAATAAGCTCGTCCTTTCTCAGATCATGGAAATAAAAGTTGGAACCATCGGGACCATCCAGGTTAAACTTTTTTCACCCGAAAAGACAACGCGTTTCCATTCACTCATGTTCTCTTGCAAAATTCATTCGATGCTCCTTGTGTACTTGCCTCAAAACAAGTTTGTCCTTCAATTTTTTTTTCTTGGTTGTATTGTGGCGGTGCCGCCAAACCACACTTTTTTCTTCTTGCACACTTTTCGTTTTTGCCAATGCAATCGCATTATGCACCTGAAAATGCTTCACGCATTAAAGAGATCAAATTTACGATCTTTAAGTCCCTGTAAAGAAAACTTACCTTTCATGCATTCTCTTTGCATACCAATTCTCTGTAAGATTTCTTTATTCGCTTATCAGGAATTCCAAGCCAATTTCGGCATCTACGTTGCCGGACAAATTCCCCTAGACGAATTCCTGTAAACAAATGATTCGGTTTACATACAATGTAACCTTCATGACAGGGATCATAAATATTGCCTCGTCTATTTTCCCAGCCACGACGTGTGTACAAAAAACTATCTACACACACATCGGCTGGCGACCCCTTATAGCCAGCGATAAACAGTCCAACGCAGATGCATGTAATTAGCACCATCTGCGTTGAGACTAATGCCTTACCAATGCACTAAGTGCAAACAAAAGAACGCTGTCTACCAGCAGGCATTCTGGCGATACACAAACAATCCAATCACCAAAACGTATCCCAAATGCATCTACCATTTAATGAGTCGTAACTTGATTACTCAGTTGAACTCACAGGTCATAAATCTCTTTTATCCTAGATAGTTCTGGATCCGATTCCCAGTAACCTTCTCACATAAACAAAGATCTCTACGATCCTTTTCCCTTTCTTTGTGTTCTACATCATGGCTTTGATCTATGAAAAGAACCGACGTACACACACACTTGTGTATCGTGAAGATCTCCTCTATTAGATCGGTTTGGTTACTCCAAAGAGAGAATTTACGTCTCTCTTGGAATAGGAAAATGCAACCCTTGACTAAGAGAGTCAGTTTCACTGGCGGAGTTTCTTTTAACAACGATTGAATATCGTTGAGTCCTTTTACATCTGTGGACCAGAACGGTCATGCATCACTCCCGCTCTCCGCCCGCGGTGCAGAGGCGCAGATATACGGAGTCATTGGCGTAGGGGATTTAATTCGCCATACATTAAGTCGAGCGGTGTTTTGTTAATTTGTTTTTTTTTTTATTTGAACCAAACGATTTCAGAAGAATTACATAAAACTCATCAACCCAACGATATGAACTTGTATTTAATTTATCATTTCACTGGCCGAATTCCCTTGTCAGCGAATAAATATCGCTGAGTCCTGTTCCATCTGCCGACGACAATGGTCGCGCGGACTTCCGCTCCCGTTCCGCGGACGAAGTAGAACTCGCACCCATGCCTGGTGCCAACACTTCGCTCCCACAGTATCACTTTTTTATTATCCTTCGGACCGTTGCTATGCTGGGTGGTACTCCGCTTTTGGCCCTTACTTTAGTCGCTGATAGAGTAGAATTTGAGACAAACGGTAGAATCAACCGCTTTTCTCGTGATGTTGTTGCTTCAGATGTGTGTCCTCTTTGACTTTTCCCATATCTTTTTGGATCTGTGGGGGTTCTCTAAATACATGGAGAACCAAGCCACTATTTCCGTCTAATTTCGACCGCCAACAGTGTGTGCAACCAACCCCAATTTCTCCTACTTACCTATTCACCTGAAAAGCTTGTTGCAATAACGCACGCATAGTTGAATTCATTATTCTATGCAAGTAATGCATAATTGAATTCAGCTTCCTTTCTGCCATACGGCAACTCCAGTCCTCTAATCATGAGATTTCCACCGGAAATTCCAATCCATGTGGTTAGCAACAACAAGTCGAATCAAACGACGCTGTTGCATAATCATGTAACGGCTTGGGTAATTATCGAAGTTCATAACATGTTTCCCACGTTAATATTACACCAGTCAAAGTAGCGTCACTTCGACTTTCCCCAGACACTCTATCCGCTGGGGATCAATGATCTCTTTTCGCAGGTGAATAGCACCAGCTAAATTTTCCTCTCCTACAGGTCAATGCACGCCGAGGTCACCACATTCACAGAATTGGGTCAGTGGGCTACCCTCAAAGTTGCATTGATTCATGCACACACAACCAAACCCAGCGCGAGATCATAGTACAGTGTGTTTCTGTTCTCTGATTCTCCCATGTTCATCGACTATCGAATTAACCGAAGTGTTCACCACAGCTCGACGGACGTGGCACATGAGAGAGCAGAAGCGTTAAGATGATCTCTATTGGTTGTCCGATGTGCATAAATTAAATTACCCTCTTCTTCCCTTTTTCAGTCAGTCGTTATTCAACTACGTTAGCGTGTGTGTAGCAGTAATAACCGACTCCTGCCCTGTTTAATGACTGACTCCTCATTCCAAAATTCCAAATACTAACCGATAATTGTTTTCTTTTTTTATGTCGCTTACTTGATTTAGACTCTCAGGACATGCAGGACATGTTAGATGGATTGATATAAGTCTCTTCTCTTCAAAGACAAGGTAGGTCCTGTTGTCGTCCGGCGCCGTGCTTCCTCGGAATGAGGGAAGAGCGGGGACCCTTTATTTTGTAGACTTATTAAAACGCAGGATTTCTTCAATTTTATTTATTTAATTCTATTTCTTTAACTGGAACTTAATTTCTTCTACTTAAACTCTAACTGCTTTCAAGCTGAACTCAATTTGTTTCTGATACTCAACTACTACTTTATTACTTTTCAAATTCAACTTCTGTCTTAAACTACTCAATCAGAACTGAACTCTTTCCCCTCTGAACTCTAACTCAAAACTAACTGAATTTACAATTGAATTTTTTCTCTACTTATAGAACATTGTTTTCTAACTTACTGGATATTATAACATGAACAAAACAAATTTTAACAAAGTCTCTGTGACTTTTAAATTGAATAAAATTTGAACGAAAATCAAAGTTACTATGTTTTGAATGAATAAAAAGGTGCAGGTTATTACATGTGCTGTAACTGGCAATATTGTGAATGTTGATGAATGGTATGTATTAAGTGAGAATGTAATATATGTTAAGGGAAGTTTTTAAAGGATGTGTAAGGAGATTCAGTGTTTAATTTAAAAAGGGTAGTATTCTGGAATACAACAGTCCATAGAAATTTCAGGATTCTCTCTCAGTTTACTAACATTTTTTATTGCAGTGCAAAAATGAATGAAAAAACTGCAAAGCCACACCAATCATTAAAAAACTTTCTGAAAATTCGATGGCGTCGGGTTTTGTCCTGGGGCATCGTGATGCCACAAATGTATCGCCTGTTAAGAAAACAACAACAATTTTTTTAAAATACTTTTTTACAAATGTAATAAATTTTCTTAGAGCTGTTTACAACAGTACTAACAACCTACCAAAGTATTACCTATAGCTCGTATATTTTTTTTAAAATACAGTCTCTTGTATATATCGTATATATACTAATGACTTAAGTACATAATACGTAAACCACAAAATTTCGTTGATTTAATGTCGATTATGACGTCGCGGCATAACTTATTTTAATACAGTTTTTAGTTCACAGCTCTATCTATCCATATATATATTTAGCCTCGACGAAGTTCACTTCATTCGCTGTAAATATCAGTCAGGAAGTTGTAAGAACCCATTTTCTGCGCAAGCGCCCAATTTTATTTTAGACGATTTCCAATAAATTGCTGTCTCTTACATTTAATTCAGACAGCAGTCATGATAAGCTCGCTTTGTAACCTGTAATAATATAACTTCACACAGAGGTGGTAACCTGAGGTAACCTGATGCTAACACTGACCTGTATTTAATTATAACTTTGTTTACCCCTCCGCGTAACTTAGCCAACTTATTCATGACGGGCAAAACCCCGTTTGTGGACCACATCCCATCGGTCAAGTTTCCGTGTTGCCTCTTTAGCAAACGCATTTCTTTTTTTTTTTGTCGCGGGTTCGAAACCACATCGTGCAGTCTCGACATGTTGACAAGTTTTTTATGGTCCATCCCAAAAGACTCATGTGTCACCCACTCCATCCTCATTTTTCTTTATCCCTCCCCCTCTCTTTACCGATATATCTGTATCTTTGCGGCCTAACCCCGAACGCTTTTTTGACAGCTGGAGAGCGAGCAGTCAAAGATCAATGAACTACACGTGTATGGAGAAACAAAGAAGGAAAGATACTTGGACGTCTGCTATAAAAGTGCACCGCGGTGAAGTCGACAAATCGCGTGTCCATTCACCTCAGAGGCTTACATAGCAATACGTATGGTCGTTTTTTGGTCCGATCGTAGCGATCGCACAGATGAGCTCGGCCAGCATCGTCACATGGAGATATGGCCAATTGAGCGGAAGAGGCGGCAGCCTTGAGTGGAGGGGCAATGCTGCACCCAGCATGACTGCAGTAGAGCGCACCATTGTGTTTTGTAGCAATGTAGATAAAATGGATTAAATTACTGGAATATCCTTAGGTGTATTTATTTTTAGGTTTAACTCCGTCCGACCGAGCGGGGAGGGTCATTAGGCCAGCTGCATCCAGACGGGGATTTTATGCGCCCATGTGACCAGCAGAGAAGCATCTCGCGATGCTGATGATACGACGATCGGTGCGCGTGTAGCTACAAGTTGCTACGGATCTTTCTGGGTTGTTGTTGTTACCGCACCGCGTGTACCAAGCCAGACAATCGACAGGCTTGGGGCTTTGATTTTCGAAATAACTTTTCGATGGTTTTTGTTGTACTTGCGTTGCTGCTTTTTTCCCAATTTGTTGGCGTGTCTCGAGACTCTGGAAATAGCATTTTCTTATCTTATGTGGACATTGGCAAGTCAACGTACCTTGAAGGTGGATGGACCTCTAGGGTATACAATGTTGTTAGTAATTTCCAAACCTTGTCTGCTTTTTCATCTGTTTTTTGTTTTATTTTGATGACGAGGTACCATCATTTAGTTTAGTCTCACAACAGTGTAGCAAACGTATAAGTAAGCACAGGTTTGACTGGTTTACATGCTATCGCCGTTAAACTGTGCGAAATAGTGTCCTTCAGAGTCGCAGCGCTTACATCCAAACCCAGTTCGTCATGAAGGTGGCAGCGATAACGAACGCCGCCATTGTTGTCTGACTACTACCATCGTCGACGCAAAATGACGGCGATGTTGAATTTCATTAACTATATGCAAGACGCATCACCTGTTGGCATTTGATTACAGTCCACAGTCCATCGAATGGATTTTCCAAGGATAATTTAGATACATGGAATAGAATTATTGCGATTGTAATCTAAGGTGAGGCTTGCTTGTCGGCCTTTGAGCCCTGGAGTGACGAATAGCCTAGCAGAATAATAAATGGTACGGCGTTATGGATATGGTGAGCCATAAATTTCACTGCTATGGGGTAGGATGCAAAAAGATACGAAAGGAAGATTTAATTCCAATTAGAAATATACACATTTGTTTTTTTTTTTTTTTTTGGTGAGAGAAGACAGCTTTCAGAGCCAAGTACCCGTAAACCCATGTTCGAGCCATTATTACCTCATGTTTGCAATCGTATTAAATCGGTAAATAATAAGCAAAAAGTTTAGAGTGCAATTGCACATTTTGATAGTTCGTGACCAAATTTACATAAATATGCGTTAACATTAGGGAATTGTCAGGAAAGAAAGTGTACATACGAGAGTATCCGTTTCTCATCGAAGCCCTTTATCGACCATTGATTCAAAGAAAACCAATACCGGCCGTTTACTTACAACAACAGAACAAAAGTGTACCTATAACCTATAGGATAGGTGGGTATACAACAGTGCTGCAGGTGCTCAATAGGAAGTTAAAAACGAATAGTGAAACTCATTGGAGATTGACGACTAAAGCTTTCAATTTCGTCATGAGAACATAAGCGCTTCGAATGCCACCTATCTCTTTTCTATGGCCACTATGACGGGAGCACAACTGAACATTCCACCGCTCTAAAGGATCTTACGTTGCTCGTTTGTCGAACCAAACAAGCATCTAACATGTTAATTTATGTTATTATATATATACTTTATATATATTTATGTTAATAAATATATATTTATGTTAATTTATTGTTTGATAAAGTGTTTACTCGTTTTTTTTAATTGGGTTGGATTCTATCTCTTATGGATTTATCTCTACCATTGATCACAATACTGAAACGTAGGCGATCTGGGGCGTTAGAGATTTCACTAGTGTGGGGAATACGTTTATCCCTAGCACCACGGGAAGCGTGGTCAATTATTGGGATTATTCTCCATGTTTGTCTTGGGTAAGGCCTTTTGTATCCAAGAAAGGGAACGCTTCTGGGGGAATAAACCCATTCTGGAGCGTATTCTCCAGACACATGTCATTGGGATAGTATGCTCCCCATATAAAATCCGCGCATGATTGTAATTATGAAATTATCTATCCTGTTTAGCCCTGATTTGTTATACAGGACTTTATTAGGATAGAATTTCTTGTATTGAGACTCTGGGGTTCTGTAAATTCCGAGGCAGGTACGGAAACACTGCCTCTCGAACACCCGGAACTTTTCCATGTATGATGGGGATATGTTGTACGATATCGTGCAACCATAAACTAGCATTGGTCGTGTGGGGGTGTATGTATGTGTGCCAGACAGGGGCACGGATTCACTTCAATCCCCTACACTTGTTCCGCCGAACACTCGTTCACAAAATTATCCATAAATCGTCAAAAGAGAGTAAAATAAAATTCACTGGTGTAGTTTAATTAGTTTTTATTTGTTCTTTGTATTTCGAATTTACACTTTTAAATTTGTTCTTTATTTATCCTTTAATATGTAATTGCAAACAGTCTATTTTGAAAAGCAACGCGTTTCTCTTTCTCAATTGACTAACGGGATACTACGTTCGTCTGTCAACACTTCTCTAAGGTTCTGACTCGAGCGTGTGCAGCAGCGTGCGCACGCTACGGTAGTTGAATAACGACTAACCGAAAAATGGATGAAATTTTGGATTTAATTTTGCACGCAGGTCAACCATTAGAGCTCACGCTTCTGCCCTCTCAATGCCACGCCCTTCGAGGTATGGTGAATACATCGGTTAATTCGATAGTCGACGAACATGGGAGAATGAGAGAACAGAAACACAAAGTACTATGATCTCGGCGTGGGTTTGGTTTTGTGTGCATGAATCAATGCAGCTCTGAGGATAACCCACTGACCCAATTCGGTGAATACAGTATACATTGACCTGTAGGGAGACCAAATTGTGGAGGAGAGGAAAATGTAGCTGGTGCTATTCACCTGCGAAAAGAGATCATTGGTCCCCAGCGGATAGATTGTCTGGGGAAAGTCGAAGTGACGCTACTTTGGCTAGGGTAATATTAACGTGAGAAACATGTTATGGACTTCGATAATTACCCAAGCCGTTGCATGATTATGCAACAGTGTCGTTTCATTCGACTGGTTGTTGCTAACCATATGGATTGGAATTTCCGGTGGAAATCTCATGGTTAGAGGACTGGAGTTGCCGTATGGCAGAAAGGTAGCTGAATTTAATTATGCATTACTTGCATACGAGGGTTGCCTTTTATATTTCGGGATTAGAGAACAAAACCAAATATTGATCATCGAAAATCACTTTGTCGTTTTTCAAAATATTCCCCATGAAGATCTATACAGTTTTGCATGCGTTTGAACCAATTGTCGAAGCACTTTTGCCACTCTGATTGAAGTATCTCCAACACATGCATTCTGAATGCAGCAACCGCTTCTTCAGGTGTCGAAAAACGTTGACCTCTCAGTTTGTTTTTTGCGTACGGTTTATTCCCGTCATTCGGTGCCAAGTCAGGACTATACGCCGGATGACCCATCAAATCGATGTTTTGGGTGCTCAAAAATGCAGTTGTCGCCTCCGATGTGTGAGAGCTCGCATTGTCGTGGTGAAGAGTGATCCGTCTTCGGCGGTTGGTTTTCCTGATTTCTTGGAAGACAACTGGCAAACAAATGGTTGTGTACCACTCAGAATTTTGTTCTGCGTTGTTCTAGTGGTACGGTTGCGACATGTCCAGTTTTTCCGAAAAAACAGGCGACCATTTGCTTAGAAGTGCTTCGTGCGCGAACAACTTTTGTTGGATTTGGCTCATCTTGAAACACCCAGACAGTCGACTGCTGTTTACTTTCGGGGTCATACGCGTAAATCAACGATTCATCACCTGTCACGATGTCATAGACGTGTTTCGAGGCACCGCGACCGTGTTTTTTGAGCATTTCTTTCGACCAATTGACACGAGCCTTTTTTTGGGCGATTGACAAAGTGTGTGGGATCCAACGCGAACAAATTTTTTTGACAGTCAAATGTTTATGCAATTTTGAATGTATGCTGGTCCCACTAACGCCAAAGGTTGTCTCAATCTCACGATAGGTCACATGACGATCTTCCAATATCAGTTCGCGCACAGCATCAATGGTTTTCGGAACAACAACTGATTTTGGACGACCTTCACGAAATTCATCTTGGAGTGAACTACGACCACGATTGAATTCACCATACCATCGATAAACACTGGTCCTTGATGGAGCTTCATCGCCAAAAATTGAATTAAGTTCACTCATGCACTGTTGCTGAGTTAATCCACGCCGAAAGTTGTAAAAAATAATCGCACGAAAATGTTGACGATTTAATTCCATTTTTGGGCCGAGATGAATCTTTTAAGTTACTGTAAACAACACAAATAGCGCTCGTATGTCAAAACGTTCTGAGTGCGTATAACCTCAAAAATGTCCAACTTTACGACAGAGCTGTCAATTGCCGAATTGCAACGCTAGGGTTGCCAAATCCCGAAACATAAGAAGCAACCCTCGTAGAATAACGAATTCAGCTATGCGTCCGTTATTGCAACAAGCTTTTCAGGTGAATAGGTAAGTAGGAAAAATTGGGGTTGGTTTGACACACTGTTGACGGTCGAAATTAGGCGGAAATAGTGGGTTGGTTCTCCATGTATTTAGAGAACCCCCACAGTCGCATGAAAGACGAGTTTGAATTTAGTTTCACTTTGTAATCAAGAAGGCTACCCCGGAAGAGACTTCTTGGCATGGTATATGCGCTTTTAGCGGAAGACAGGGACCTTGCTACATGCTTGTTAAAGTATAAAAAACTGATCGAGCCAGATACCAAGGAGATTACTGTCGCCTAAAAAGGAAAAATTTTCCAATTGCGCCTCGTATCCCGCGATGTCCCGGTATATTTCCGGCTTTCTGGAAGTTAAGAAGAAATATTGGGAGAATACCAATGCAGATTCCGTCGGAACCGGTCAACAAGCGCCCAAATGTTCAGAATAAGGCAACTACTAGAAAAGAAGTGGGAATACGGAAAGATGGTTCACCAACTGTTCGTTGACTTCAAAAAAGGCAAAGACTCTACCATATTGTGGTTGAGCTGGGAATCCCTAAAAAAATATGCCGCCCTCATTCAAATCTGCATGAACGAAAACATAGGGCGAGTTAGAATAGAAAACCACCTCTCAGAACCATTTGAAATCTGGGACCGACTGAGACAGGGCGATGGCCTCTTACCATGTCTCTTTAACCTTGTCCTCGAGTATGTCATGAAAAAGGTACAAGACGACAATATGTGCGGATCACCCCTGAACGAGTCACACAAGTGTTCGCATATGCGGATGACACCGCCGTTTTGGGCGTAATCTAGAACAGTATGTAAACACTGTGAAATCATCATGCAAGCGGCAGAATAGGTAGACCTAGAAATAAACGAAGACAAAACAAAATACATGATTATGGCGAGAACAGGTGAACCTCAGAGAACAACCATAAACATTAGGGCCAAGATATTTGAAAATGTCAAAGAATTTAAATACCTGGAAACAATACTGACGGCGAAATGGCGAAGGAAATTAACAAAAGACTACACTCCGGCAACGCTAGTTGGCATGCAGTCAGTAAACTGTTGAAATCCAAACTGCTATCACGAAATATAAAGCTCCGTGTCTATAGAACTATAATCAAACCGATTGTTCTATACGGATGCGAAACATGGGCTCTCACAAAATGAGAAGAAAAAAAATTCCGCGTAATCGGGAATAAAGTTCTAAGGGGTATCTTTGGCGGCAAATATTACGAGGAGGCAGGGCAATGGAGGAAACCCCACAAGCACGAATTGGAAGAGCTATACCGCAAACCTACAATAGTGAGAGTAATCAAGTCGCGAAGATTAAGATGGGCCGGAGTGGGCAACGATAGGACCGTGCATAGAATGAGGGAGTCTGTTGATGACGGTTATTTTTTCTCCTTCATATGGAATGACATTGTTAAGAGAACCTGTAGGGCTGGAGGTCGGAGGTGCCGACGTACGGCACGGGTTCACTACCACCCGCCGACGGAAATCCCGTGGGCGACGAATAGTTGCGGGCGATTAATGCCAAGCTCGTTTGTACTTTGTGTTCTTTTAGTCTTTTATACCCTTTTACACTGAAGCTCAATCAATTAAAACACATATGCCTTCGTATTGCGGATCTTGTCGCTACCCTTACGGATGTCCTCCGTTACCCGACTGCCGAATACAACTATTCCAGTAAAGCAAATAAAACACCAGAGCACGGTTTGTAGTTAATTGTCGTTTATTGTTCAGCAATATGGCTGTAGCTGACACGTAATTTACATGGAGAGTGCTAGTTCGCCTTGTGCGGTTACCGTCACTTTTACCTTATTTCGCTATTTTACAATGGATCATATTATTGGTCACTGCTGCGGTGCCAAGCGATTGATTTATTCGTAGCTTGTAGATTTACAATAAGGTATTTAGTGGACAACACACTTTAATGGCGGCCACTCATCGATTTACTCTACATCCGCAACCCACCGTGATTGAATCTCGACTGACCAAATGGAGGCAAGAATCCCTTCAGTGGATTCAGTGGAGTCGTCGCTAAGTAAACTCACTGCCACTTACTAGGAACGTGAAGAAGGGTTGCTATGCGTACATAGAGAATTCGTTTCAGGGAATTTTCTGCCGTACAGGCTGAATTAGATTCCTATGTCGCTGTGTATACGGAGAAATCGGTTTCGGAGGCATAACCAAGTATGGGCATGGGTTGTCGGTTAGACAAAGGAACATGGGTCTTGATCGTTGCGATGGTTGTTTCGTGGAAATATAACGCATCGTGCTGGTGACTTACCAGTAAGGAGAATCGGTATTATTTCAAATGGTTTAGGTAGGATGGGAGCCGAAATGGTTTTCGGGGAAACTAAATGCTGCTTGGTTACAAGCGAGAAAAGTGGTTTAAGTAGAATGGGAACTGAAATGTTTTTTTGGGAAAAATAAATGCTGCTTGGTTGCAAGCCAGAAAAATAGTTCAAGTAGGAAGTGAGCCGGAATGGTTTTCGGGGAAAACTAAATGCGCTTTGGTGTAGATGAGGGAGATGATTTAAAATGTATTCTGTTCCAGGATTTGGGGTATATTCTGTTGAAGGTTTTAAAAATGCATTCTATTACAGATTGGGAAATATATGCTATTGCAGATTGGGAAATGAATTCTCTGTAAGTTTGGGATTGTATGCTATTGCGGATTTGGTAATAGATACTGTTGCAGATGGGGAAGTATGTTCTTTGCAAGTTTTGAATGGGGGAGTTCGGTTAAGGTGACGCGCTGTTAGCGGTCAAAATTGGTTGGAATTGTGGGATGGTTCTCTAGATCGCTAGTGTAAATGTTAAAAAGAATGGGAGAATTCACGGCTCCCTGCTGAAAGACGTTTTTAATGTGGACAGTGGGAGAATTCACGGCTCCCTGCTGAAAGCCGTTTTTAATGTGGACAGTCCTGTTGGAGAATATGCCTCCAGATTTTACCATACACTTTTTATCCATTATCATATTGTAGGTAATGTACAAAAGATATGCAAGCATATCCAGGTTTATTAGCTTATAAACAAGTCTTTTCAACCAACGGCGAAGGCCATTTCAAAGTCAAGCAAGCAGGCGCCTGTACATTGTCGCTTTGCTTTGTTCCACAGCAGCATGAACAGTGTGATGGCGCCTAAGGCCAAATTGGTTATTGCGTTGTTTATAATTTTTTCGAAAACTTTACTGATGTTGGGCAGCAAGCTAAGGTTGGCTGGGTTGTTCTCGTCTTCTCCCTTTTTGGGTATCGGGTGGAAAACGGCAGTTTTGAGTTGGATAGTATGCGTTGCTGAACAGAATGGTGTAAATGTTCACTGCTTCAAGAGGCGAGTGTTTTAGAACAACATTGAGGATCTTATCTATGCTAGACGATTTTTTGTTTTTAGTAAATCGAAGGATATCCTGAAGTTCATCCTTACGCACGAACATATTCGTATTTTCATTTTTAACGGGGGAGTCCGCTCTATTGTTTTCACTGAGGGTGGTGAAACTGCGGTTTTCGAGACGCCAGCTATGAAGTTGATTGCGCAGCCCACTTTGAGCTTGGAGGGCACTGTTTTCGAGATCAATGTTCGAGCAAGCGGATTCATTCGCCCTGTACACTGCCTCGAAGCAACCACCAATTGAGTTCGCTTTATCTTCGACTAATATTAGCTGGTCGCTGGAGTTAATGTACTCAGGGGAAAGTCCTGCGTTTAGCAGTATTCTCGGGAGGTTGCGGGACATTCAAGCATGGGATGTCATTGTGACTCTTTCGTCTCAATGTTTCATTAATTTGTGGGAACATATTCGTTCCACTGGCTTGAATGGCACGAATTCTGTTGTTCCACTCTTGTTTTCTTGTTGATTGATAGTTATTATGAATCAATTTTTAAAGATTTTTGTCCATCGGCGTTTTTATATCCGGGCTATTGGGATCGCTGAAAGCAGTTTCAGCTTTGAAAGCAGGGTAATCTTTTGTCTATACAGGGGTGGACTGAAAAGTTCTCGACCTCAACGTGAAAATATCAGCACTCGTCAATAAAAGCTAGTGAATGTAGTTGTGCATGTTTTAACAGATACTAACCAAAATTTCAGCCATTTTGGGAGTGTAGTTTTTATTTGACAGTCGTTTGAGTGAGTCGATGCGAGTGTTTGTCATTAAATTTTTGTTTCTCAGAGGCAATACGCCTGCGCAAATCAAATATGAGTAGGACCCTGTGTATGAGGACTCTGTACCATCATTTACCAAAGTGAAATTTTGGGCAGCTGAATTTAAACGTAGCCGTGAGAGCTTGGGGCTCCTCAATAGTATACTGGTTAGTATACCCGCCTGTCACGCGGGAGACCGGGGTTCGATTCCCCGTTGGGGAGCCTCTGGCGCAAGACTAATGACCTTGCCCGGAAAAAACAAATCATTATGGAAAATTTTACGAGCCTCAGGACTTGCTAAATAAGGCCAAGACCGGTTCCAGGTTGTAGTGCCGATGATGATGATGTGAGAGCTTGGGAGACGATGGAGGTCCGGGACATCCAAAAACTGCAACAACAACTGACGATAACATCGCTAAAGTTCACCAGATGGTGTCAGACGAGAACCAAATTAAAGTGAAAGAGATAGCAGAGGGTATTGGAAGTCCAAAGAACGCGTTTGTCATATATTAAATCAAGATTTGATGAGAACGGCGTCAATGAACATTTCCAACGCGCTCCGTTGACGCAGTTTAAGCACAATAAATCCGAGTTTTGGCGCCGATTAAATACTCTCGATGAAACTTGAATACACCATATGCCCGAAACAAAAATACAGTCAAAACAGTGGACTGCAAAGGGGGAATCGGCTCCAAAATAGCAAAAACTGTTTCTTCGGCTGGGAAAGTGATGGCGACCGCTTTTTGGGATAATCATGGAGTTATCTTAATCGAATATCTTCAAAAAGGAAAAACAATTACAGGAGCATACTACGCAGCATCGCTTAACCAACTAAAGGCAGAATTTGAGGGAAAACGGACACATTTTTTATCTGTTGGAATATGGGGCAACCTCTAAAGCGAGCACTGTGGCCAGTATTCTTACATAGTAGGCAGGATAGCTTTTTCCTATCCGGTTCTTTACCCAAACGGCATTCCCCAATATTATGATTATTTAGACAGTTTACGCCTAACTAGATATTGCAGTTCGATGCAACATGCCCAAATCATCAACGGCGCATGCACTGCAAGACACAATCTGATTTTCTGACTTTACCCCAACTTATAGTTTGGTGGAGGAGAATTTTAATGTGTCAAAAGCCGTCAACTTTACTGTTGGGGCTTAGCGATGACGGCATTCCCCAATATTATGATTATTTAGACAGTTTACGCCTAACTAGATATTGCAGTTCGATGCAACATGCCCAAATCATCAACGGCGCATGCACTGCAAGACACAATCTGATTTTCTGACTTTACCCCAACTTATAGTTTGGCGGAGGAGAATTTTAATGTGTCAAAAGCCGTCAACTTTACTGTTGGGGCTTAGCGATGAAAATAGGTAATTGGCGAACACGATTTCGGGACTTTTCTGCGAAAAAAGGTTTAACATCCGTAAATGTTAGGCTTTCGGTTTCAACCGTTTTCAGTTCCTCAAGTATTACCTTGGGTCAAAACGAGGGATCAATTCCTTTCAGAAGCATGGAGACCACCTATTGTGATTTTGGGGTGTACGTATAGTACTCGCTGCGCGTTTGCCCTAACACTAATTTTATTTGTTTGTAATCTTTCAAGTTATCACATATTAAACTTATCTTACTATTACTAATACGTTTCGTTTTAAGACTTTTACAAGTTAACTCACCAAGTTTTATTAGGTCTTTAGCTTCCATTGAACCAATAAATATGGGAGGCAGCTTCTCTTTTTTTATTTGATGTCGGTCCTTTGTTTCTTGTCCCTGCTGTACCTGGCGTCTATTCTCTTCTTTTTCTCGGCCGTTGTTTTGTGGTAATTTTTTTCTCTTTTTCTATTGCGAGAGCCTTATTTATTCGGTTTTGTAGCTCATCTCTCCTTCGGATGAATTCATAGATAACATTTTTTCTCTTTTCTTCCATTTCTTGGAAGGCGTTGTCGTCATTTACGGCTAATTCCTTAAACTTGTTTTCCACTCCCGGGTAATTATCACTCTTGGAAATTACGCATTTGTCGCAATTTTCATTTTTTCCAATAGTTTTTTACCTTCCTTCCCGACGTCGCTTTAATTTCCACCATTGTATGGATTCCTTTTTTTTACGACCGTTCTTGATGACGGCCACACTGTGTGATAACACTCACACACGGATCCGAGTACTTAAAGTGACGGCCGCACTGTGTGTATAATGCACACACGAACACACACTGAACTACTGTATACGTGTACAGTTCAAACTTTCACAATAAACTATACAGCCGTTCTCACTGTTTGTATAGTTCACACTTTCTCACACACGTGCACAAACCAAAAAGACACGGGATAGCACGATCCGTATCGTTCGAACGTTAGCTGTTGAGTGAAGTGTGTGGTGGTGCGATGTCGCGACGCCGCACGGGCGAGAGTTCTACCTCGTCCCCGCAAACACTCCGTTGTTGCGCCAGACACAAAAGGAAAGGCATAAACTGGACTTCACGACGCAACGTCCACAACAGGAAAAGGAAGTAAAACGCACGCGGTTCTTAATTAATTTTTATTTTATTTCACTTTATGATCGAACACCGGACTGGAAATGATAAATTAAATACAAGTTCATATCGTTGGATTTATGAGTTTTATGTAATTCTTCTGAAATCGTTTGGTTCAAATAAAAAACAAATTAACAAAACACCGCTCGACTTAATGTATGGCGAATTAAATCCCCTACGCCAATGACTCCGTATATCTGCGCCTCTGCACCGCGGGCGGAGAGCGGGAGTGATGCGTGACCATTCTGGTCCGCATATGTAAAAGGACTCAACGATATTCAATCGTTGTTAAAAGAAACTCCGCCAGTGAAACTGACTCTCTTAGTCAAGGGTTGCATTTTCCTATTCCAAGAGAGACGTAAAGTCTCTCTTTGGAGTAACCAAACCGATCTCATAGACGAGATCTGCACGATACACAAGTGTGTGTGTACGTCGGTTCTTTTCATAGATCAAAGCCATGATGACGAACCTGAAACAAAAAGAAAGGAAAAGGATCGTGAGATCTTTATTTATGTGAAAAGGTTGCTGGGAAACGGATCCAGAACTATGTAGGATAAAAGAGATTTATGACCTGTGAGTTCAACTGAGTAATTTAGTTGCAACCCATTAAAGGGTAGATGTATTTGGGATACGTTTTGGTGCTTGGGTTGTTTGTGCATCGCCAGAATGCCTGTTGGTAGACAGTGATCTTTTGTTCGCACTTTGGTGCATTGGTAAGGCATTAGTCTCAACGCAGATGGTGCTAATTACATGCATCTGCGTTGGAGCGTTTATCGCTGGCTAAAAGGGGTCGCCAGCTGATGTGTGTGTAGATAGTTTTTTGTACACATCGAGGCTGGGAAAATAGACGGCGCAAAATGTATGATCCCTGTCATGAAGGTTACATTGTAAGTAAAACCGAATCATTTGTTTACAGGAATTCGGATAGAGGAATTTGTCTGGCAATGTAGATGCCAAAATTTGTTTGGAATTCCTGGTAAGCTAATAGAGAAATCTTACAGAGAATTGGTATGCAAAGAGAATGCATGAAAGGTAAGTTTTCTTTACAGGGACTTAAAGATCGTAAATTTGATCTCTTTAATGCGTGAAGCTATGGGGTGTAAAAAGTATAATGCCGATCATGGGCACAGATTCACTTCCTCCCCACTGCACCGTCACTACGAAAACAAATAATCGCCCGAAGAAAATCCAGGAAAAGAGATTTATTAAAACGCACTGGCTTTACTGAAGGTAGTTCTTTTATTTATTTTTTTGAGCACGCACACTGTTAATTCTATCACATTCGTATCCTTATTTTAAATAGATGTACTTGAAATTTACACAATATACTATTTTACACTCTGGTGATTTTAAATTAATAACTCGACGCGACGCGACCTTTCGCCCTGGTGATTGAATAGCGACTGATCTGAATTAGGGTGTAAATCGTGATTTCTGCTTTTTACACATGTAATCATGCTCTCTTGTGTGTTCCCCAACTCACCGCACTCACCCAGGTCGAAACATACTTGTGTATTCGTTCGACGTCGATGGGCGTAGCCAGAATGGAGAAATCAAAAGGGAAAGCACAATAACCCAGGGTTGATCTGGCTAGGCGTGTGTGCGTCAGTGCCGTGTATACGGCTGGTCTACTGACCTAGTAATAATATCCTAGGTTATCGCACTATAGCAAGACAGAAATAGGAGAGAGAGGAAAACCTAGCTAAGGTTATTCACCAGCAAAAAGAGCTCATTGATCCGAATGGGCGATCTGGGAAAAGTCAATAGGACGCCGCGTCCGCTGGGGATATAATACCATCAGGAAAAGTCTGCGGAATGTTCGATAAATACCCAAGCCTATGGACTATGATGCAACCGCGTCGCTTGGTTTGACTTGGTTGTTGCTAACCAATACGAATGGAATTTCCGGTGGAAATCCCATGGTTAGCGCAATAGTGTTGCCGTATGGCGTTGATTGTAGCTAAACTCAATTAGGCATTATCTGCATAGAATAATGAGTTTAGCTATGCGTCCCTTTGACATGTTTTACAGGTAAATAACTTATCAAGGAAATGGGTAGGTATTGTGGTTGGAATCGTGGGCTGTTTCTCCTATAGGATATAGAAACCCCTACAAAGCGCTCTCAGGTGCCTAATGCAATTACATTGGCGAAAACGTATGCGTCTTGGGATGAGGTAACGGGGGTTTTTAGGTAAGTGTACAGTGGGGTTTGGCGGCACCGCCACAAGTGTTCACTCGTCATTGTAATAACTTGTCATTTAAGGCCAATATAGGTTGATAGTTCTTTTGATACTTTGATACTTATGAATACTTGATAGTCGACAGGTTTTATAAAGAAGGACCGTTGATATTAGCAAATTTTTTGTGTAAAATCAGCACATGATTATAGAAGGGAGCTGGAATACACGGTCCAGCACATATTGCAACATTGTTACGATCTCCTTATCAAGAAAAAATCGCCAAAACTTCCTCTTAATCCTTTAATGACTCTCTGTGACTACGTTTCAAGACTCAGGAAGTGGATTCTTTTTTGTTTTTAATTTTAATTTCCATGCCACTTTTAGTCCTTGTTTTTCTGGTCCCATTAGTTTCTGAACCTAGCAATCTTGTTACTATAGCTTTCTCTCTCTAAATTTACGTACGTCTCTTTTCCTTTCTCATCCTCTTCCTCTCCCATTCTCGCTCTCTTTATCTATTTACCTATCTATCTATCAATCTGTATATCTATCTATCTACTCGTATCTATCACTCTATCTATCTACCCTTCCATTTATCTGTCTCTTTCTTTCTCTCTCGCTTTCTCGGTCGCTCTATCTTCATAGCTGTTACTATTGTATTCTCTCTGCACAATTAAATTTCGGTCGCCAATTTTCTATTATTATTATAATATTATTAAGCACAAGATATTTTCTTATTTTGAAGCTCTTTCTCACGTCCAAACAATAGCCAAAAAGGTCGAATTTGGTTTTAAGGAAAAATTGAAGTGTGTGATATAAAATAACATCCTTGCCTTTACAATACAAAAGTGTCCGAAAAACTAAACTCACGCCTTGTTAAATTCACATGTATTACCGACCTCCGTTGAACACATTAGACTCTTTTTTTAATTAAAAAATGGCCGTGTCCGTCGCCTGTGTCACCATTTCGGTGAGGGTTTTGCGAAGAACTATATATTTAACGAAAACACAACTATATTGATGGAACTTTGATTTAATATTCCTAATTAATTGCGTCCGTTTCAGCTGAGAGACTCTTATTCGACCGTGAAGTGCGATGGGTAATTTTTAAAACATTCACAGCTCATTTAAATCCACACATCTTTTAAAACGTGTGGATTGGAGTACATTTTATTAATATTGCACTTGTTTATTGCTTTATGATGTGTGTTTCGCGGTCTGAAGCAACTTGTGTTTACACAAATATACATTCGTGGTGAACGATATCACAGATATTTTTGAATATCTGTATTTTTTCTATCATAAGGATTTTATGAACATAGATAGCTGGGCTCCAAGATTACGTTGCCTACGTGTGCAGTTCAAGTTTTATGCATTTTTGCAGGTCCATATAGATACAATTTGGTAATTAAACACAAAGAAATTAACATGGTGAAATGCAAATTATTAATCCCATTATTATGGGGATCGCCCCCAATGATTAAGTATTTGTGGGTAGTAGATTTTGCAGGACCTTAGTGCGCTTTCACATTCCCTTTTACGTCTAAAGTTTTTCTTAACGTTGCCTCTATCGTCTTTAATCCGACGGCGCGAACATCTCTACATTAGAATTCGTTCCATTACAAACCGGGAAGCTGTGGAATTCCATCCCCGCGCGAGTGTTTCCGGAGCGTTACAACTGACAACTGTTGAATTGTACTAGATATTTGGTGAGATCTCGGGACGCCTCCTCAGCGCTATGGGCTCGCCTCTCCCAAGAGAAGTGTAATAAAGGAAAAAAAAACTGGTTTAATATTGTGTAAAATTTAGGAAGTTATTGCTACCTTAGAAAACAATAATCATGCCGATTGTTTTATATGGGTGGGAGACATAGGCGCTTACAAATCGGAAAGAGAACAAATTCCAAGTATTCGAGAACAAAGTTTTAAGAAATATCTTTGGTAAATATGATAGGTACACGATGGAAGTGACTACACAACGAAGAGTTGCCAGAACTATCGGTTAAATAGTAAGAACCATATGATCACGAAATATTAAGCTAGAATGAGTATGGAAAGAATAGTCCGTAGAATTCCGGCAGACCAACGGGGGGCGAACCGGTGGAGAGACCGCGACGTTGATGAGTGGATAATGTAAAGCTTGGCTTTGAAGAAATTGGATCAGGTGGTGAAACGTGGAGGAGGGTACATGTATTAGATCTTTTCTGAAAGCTTATGCATAGGCACGTTGCGTCAGGCAATTTGGAGAACTGGTTGACAGTGGCAGTTCAAAATTATATTACCTATGGCCGTATTCAACGCAATTAGTAGAGCACCTTTAGGTCAAATTGGGCGCAAAATGTGCCAAAGCAGCAAGACATGTGAAGGATTCGAAGAGGGTACTGTTAGTCAACGAACAGCTCAAAAGTGGTCTCAGACCTTTTTAACTGGCGGTGAGACGCTTGAGGATAAACCTCGATAGACCAACATTTCTCGGTTTGCACCAATTAGAGGCAACACCAAAAGAGGTTTCTTGCCAAATAGGAACTTAATCACGGTTTAGATGAAGCGATGAAACCATTCGTGTACACCTGCATTAACTAGAAAAATCCCGTGGAAGATAAGTAAATGGGTCCTCCACGAACTGTTTGCCGCGCACTGACTCCAGCGACTCAATATTTGCTCTTCCTTGCTTACCAGAAACAAGAATTGTTCAATTTTGGACTACATTTTGCCATGTGACAACAATGCCTTTGAGTGCTAAACCTGTACTTGGTTAAGGGAAGGTAAACCTGTATGTGGTAGCTTCTGACTTTTTGGAAAGTAGTAAAACCATTACGAAAGACCTGTACTCACCACAGTTGCACAAAGTAGCCGAAGAATTCGCAAAAGAAAACAGCCAGCACTAATACATACAAAGGGTGTTCTTTTGCACTAATGCAACGCTGGGTCCCAGCAAGGATGATCCTTAAGGTGATTTCTTCACTATCCTGGGAACTTTCACCCCTTCCTCCATATTCACCAGACGTTCTTTTCTCTAGTGAAACCGCACGAACTTTCGTGGTTACTCAATAGTTTTTCTGGTGACTTTCATTTTCAATATCTGTAAAAGTTTTGCCATGGTTTCTGAATATTAACTTTAATACAAAGGCAGTTATGATCGGATTGGTGGGTGCTGCGGAGAGAAGAGGAAGGGAAGTGGTTTTGTGGGCTAATTTAGGAAGGGGAGTGCGGCTGTTATCACGTTCTACGGATGTAGGAAAGGGGGGCAGGCGTGTAGTTGATTTGTTGGGGTTGTTCTCGGATATAGTCATCCTGCCGAACGCTGTCTCCTTTCATCGGGAATCCTATAGCTTTCCAGAAAGAATTCTGAAATCCATTCGGAGTTCGCGGTTTTAGGAGCGCCCTTTAACAGATATGGGGTATTTGGTTGATTGGAATAATCGAGTTTATTAATATGGTCGCGCCATTTTTGTGGTGAGGGCGGCGACCGTCACCGAAGTGGAAGGAGGGGCGCGGAGTGTCGGTTCCTGTGACGGGAAGGGGGGGGGGTGGTAAAAGCGGTAATGTGGGGTGGGGCGGGATGGGGCCACATTGTGTAGTTCCTCAAATAAAAACGTCTCGCAGAGAAGGGAGGATTGGGGTTTGGTTACATTTGATTGCATGGATAAGATAGCACTTTCAAGCTGGAGCAGGAGGGAGAGGGAAGCCGCAAGATCGCTTACGACTGTATCGAGTTTGTGTAGCACAACCTACAGTTGGGGTGAATTGATCTTGTGTAGAGGGGCGCGATAAAGCGAGCTCATCACCAAGGCTGTTCATTTTGAAGAGAATATTATCAAAAAGGGGGTTGGGTTCCCGAACGGGCGACAGTTTGGATGTCGATTGTAAGCATTTTGTCAAAATTTAAGCGGAAGGAGTTGGTTAACTCCCGAGTGGGTAAGTCGAGGGTTTCGTTGTCCAAATAAGTTGACGTTCATCTTGTTATTGTAGCGAGCTTACGGTTCGCTGGATTAATTATTTTGAATAAATAAGAGCCGTTAAATTGATTTTGAATGAATGAAACACTTTATTAGTCCTTAACGATTTCTTGACTTATCGCTTCCGTACTTATCGCGTCTTTGACTACTTACTACTTCTTACTTCTTCGATCTGCGTGCGACATATTTATACCGTTTCCTCATTCTGATTCGGCGTTTCGTTTCCGTCCGTTCCATAGCCTCGAATTTGCTACTGTTCAAAGTCTCCAGTTTTCCAATACTTTCTAGAATATCCTTGTACTTTGTTTTGGACTTTCTAGAATATTCTAGTACTGATTGTCATATGCGTCACATTATTATCACTATTGAGGGTGTCGATGTTACATATTGAGCTTTGGTGGAGAGAGTCAAGATCGTCGATACATTTGAGACCTCGCTGGAGAGATGAAATTTTGCCAGTAATTATTTTTAAGTTAAAGCTGTGGGAACTAATGTTAGCCTCGCTCAGGCATTTTATTGCCAAAGGACGTGAAGCAGTGAGATATGTATACATTCATCGCAGAAAAACAGGAGATTGTGAAATCCTTAGCAAAGTAGGTATTTGGCTTATTCAGCCCCACACAGGATGTTATCTCGCCGCGCCGTGCTTCCTCGTGAATTGAGGGAAGAGTCGCGTTCACGGAGTTTTGCCAAAGGAAAGAAAGGTTTTTACGCTTGACTGACTCAAAAATGTTCTTTTCAGGGAATAGAAAAGTCACCCAGTTGTTCTTCCCTTCTTTTCATTGTCTTTTCCTTTGTTGTCCTCTCTTTACCAAGGAACTTCTCCTTTCCAGGAGATCGCCCACTCACTTGTCCTATGAATTCGTATTGTTCCTGGGTATACTGTGTGGATGAACCCCTCCACACACACTGACGCGAACGTTGCTGTTCGTGTGGCCGGAGATATGCCGAGGATCGTCAGGATTTTCACACATCTGCGGTATCCCTTTGTGTACATTACCCGCGTGTGGCTTATGGCCCTGGTGATTTCCTTGGCCGAAGTCATTATCTTCGGCTGCGATATTTACATGGTTTAATTTCCTTGTAGGGATGAGAAATCGGTCGAGAAATTGGGCCCACGTGTCTGTGGATACGTGCGCTCGAGGACACCCGTATCCATGTCCCCTTTAGCTAGGCGGAAAGGTAAATTGGGCCCACCTATCTGTGGGCACGGTGGGTAGAGGACACGGTAAGTATGTCCCCTTTGGCTGAGTGAAAGGTATTTAACCCTATAGTGGGTTGTGCGGTTCGCAGGACCGCCACAGTAGGGCTTTGTGGAGCACTACAAGAAGGCGTGATAAATCGTCGGGTTACCACAAGGCATGATGGAAAATGGCGCGAAGAGCGGGTGGTGGGGAGTTGTAGGTGTGGAAAAAAAAAGTAGATAAAAACCTATGTATCAAAGTCGATAAAGTAACTCCAACATTAGCCAGCTGACACAGATTCAGCTTTTCTAAATTGGGGTAGAGCAAGATTAGATTAAATTAGGTTGTAGGGGTTCTTTAAGGCCTCCGAAGAACCACCCATCGTCATAACCCAGCTCCCCTTTCCCAATCTGCAAATACCAGCACCAACCATAAGCAGCTTAGCAGTATACAAGCAGTACAAAGCTCTATTCAACAATTTCATACCTGAAACATAAGTCCACAGCAAGATTACCATCTTGCCATGGCATCAATACCAAGGCATCAACTGAACCATCTCGGTTCATCTGTCATGAACCGATCGGTCCCTAAGGTCGACCATATGCCCATCAAATACACGACAATCCTTCTGTGTGTTCTTGTGCATCAACAGAAAAACCAGCCTCCGCATTCTGTCATCTGTTTGATCAGCCGCGTATTTGGATTTTCTTTTGTGCACCTTCGCATCTCCGTTTGTCCTGGCTTTCAAAGAATGGGTTTTCAACTGGACCTCTACGGCACCATGGAAATTTTCCAACAAACTCAAATCAATTGTTCATTAGTCATCGCCAAATGAAAAGATCGGATTTGCCCCTCCTATTCGATGGAATCCATCACCACTGCAGCTAGGGGATGTTGAGTGCAACAGCCCCTAGGGGAGTCGCATTTTAACCACCGAAGGAGATCCTCGTGCTGAGATCGTTGCTTATCGTAAACATTGAATAACCATTCGTAAACATTGTCGAGTCGTGTAAGAGATCCCGCCCTTATCTTAATTCAAAGAATGTGAATTAAAAGAAACCGACTCCTACTTGGTTGGTGAACACGTGAACAATAATTATTAAATAAACGATTGTGAATGCGGAAAGTTGATAAACAATATAATACTTTGTTGGAGTTTCGGTACAGTGTATAAAACTACCCGTTGTACTTCCTGCGCCTGAGTGCTAATTTGTACTGGATTTTTGCTGAAATAAAAACTTTAACATCAAAACTACTCCGTTGTGTTTTCTTTGGAGAGATATTGTGTTCGCTGTTGTGCTCTATTCCTTTTGGTAAGAACAATTTCCAGTGTACTATTGGTGGTGTTTCTGCTGAACCAGCGTCCATGTTGACGCCACACCACCACTAAGCAATTTAAAAAAAAGTGTATATACATAGATGTAAGTTAATTTTAAGTAAAACCCTGTGGACGGGAGAGTAAACCAAATATGCTATGCGGATGATGTCCTGGTGTACACGTCAACCAAAGGCCCTAACCTCGCAACAAATCGACTCAACCGTCACTTGGACGAACTGTATCAGTATTACAGTCGATGGAAAATCCGACTTAATCCATCCAAAGCAGTAGCCATAATTCTGAGTAGTAAACACTCCCGAATAAAAATGGGAGATACTACGATTAGACCACAGGACAAGATGAAATATCTTGGGGTCACTTATACCCCAAAAATGAATTTCATCAAACATGTGACCCACATTCTCCAAAGGGGCCTCGGTCGGTCTAAGCAACTGCACAACATCTTGAAGTGGAGGAACAAAGTTGACACCAAAGTTAAGCTTCTCTGCTATAAGCAGCTAATCCGATCTGGAATATCGTACGCCCTTCCCATATGGTCCTGCATATCTTCGGCTCAAATGGAAAGACTTCGGGTTTTCGAAAGGAAACTCCTCAGAAGATGCACCAATCATTCTAGAAGGCCTGACGGTCGTCATTACCCGAACTCTCACCTATACGAAGGCGCCTCCATTACCCCTATCGATGAGTACTTGCTTCAATTAGCATATAAGTACCTCGAAAACATTCAGAACAGCGAGAACCTACTTGTATGGGGCTCTTGCGTTCTTGACCCTTCTCTCTCTCGATCTCTTCGGATCAAACCCCCACAATTTCTTCTTCAGTACAAAATTGAAGAAAGCCCCCTTCCCAACAACATTCCCCTCTATAATAGAGGATTCCTGGACCCATCCCATAGGGTCTACTATTAACAAACCAAACACACGAACGCACAGTACTAGCCGGCACAAAGACAAACATACACACCGACCAAAGAGCAGATTATCAGACGCCAAATACGTGATCTGCGTTTACTACCGCACCCAAGACCCACCGGTCTTGGATGATTTCTTTCCCACCATCTCTCTATGAAAGTAGTTAGAGAACACTTGGACTAACACTGTCCACACTATCCTTGGATACCCCCCCTTTTTTCTTTTCTTTTCAGATGCCGCGAGACCGATCCCAACATCCTCACGGATGTGGGTGATTCTGGTTATCGCAAGATGACCAGAAGTCAGAGACAAGATGAAGGACACATATGTCCTGTCTCGCTAAATTCGACCTTCTCGCCACAAAAAAAACAAAATTGACAGAAAGTGTTTTTAGTTTTCCTTTGTTATTAAAATAAACATAGTTAAAAAATAAAGTTCTGTTGTCAAAGGCAAATTGTACAATAGACATGTAAGCTTTAGCTTAGAGCGGCTGCGTAGGACCAGTAGGTTATAACATAAGATAATAAATCTAGCATTTAAGAATTTTTTGTCTAGCCTGTAATCTAAAATCTAAGAAGAACACGGATATAAAAATGTTGAAAATGAGAGAAGAAAAAAGAGTATAGAAAGGCTAAAACTCGGTCATCTATAAAATGTGTAGTTCCTTATTTTAGAAAGATACAACTGGATAATCGCGTATTCCACCGCAAGCGGCTGGTTTGTCAGAGGTTCTCATATAAAAAATAATTGAGCCCAACCAGTTTAATGACTCCAAGCATGTAATCGTCTTAACAGAGCTGCCTACTACACGTCTAGGGTGTAGCACCCGGAGAATAGATAATTGTGTGAGGACGGCAAATTGGACCAAAGTCCCAACTCTGAAAGATTTATGACTTGCTCATTCCAATCGTGCAACACGACATGGTTCAAACTATGGTACTACAGCCACACATTTCTATGTACCTAGCATCACCACAACTCTGTACCGTATTTATACTAATAGATAAACATATCTGACAATTTATGTATCACTTAAAGTCAGAAATATTGGCATTAGCGGCCCAAGCAGTCACTTTCTAAATACGAGTACAATAAGTAGAATAATGAATTTGCGGTCTAGCATATTGCGGAAGTCGATGTGGCATTCAGCTTCCGTGAGTCGCGCTGAAACGAAAGCACCACACCAACGTTCAAACCTACAATGGTGTGCAACAAATGTCAACATGCGCCTAGTCGTAATTATCTCACGGTTCGTGATCCAAAAGCCCATGTCACCCCAGTTCTGTTGTAACACACTACCTCCCCCACTTGTTCTCTGCTCATATCTAGAATATCCAGCCATCGTAGCAAGACACGCTCATTTTGCGAAATACCCAACACAAACCCCCGTGGAGAAAAATTCAAACCCGTTATCGACTTTGTCACACACGACTGTCAAATAACGCATTGCGGCCGAGACTTGATCCCTGTTGCACCCTATTGGGAGTTGTACGACAAGCCCCATTCCACGACACACAAAGCTTAACAGCACGTGTCATGTTTCGCCGTCTGAAGGGGTAAAGTATACGGGCGGATCTGGCACTGAGTTTTGTAAATATTTCTTCGACTTATATCAGTCTCTTGTCTCATGGAATTTTTTTGATATCGAGATGTTTGCCTTTAACGTGGTGTGTTTACCAGACGTATTCAAGGTGGAAACGATTTTAGTATGTCTCATCCGTTTTTAACGCGTACTGTCTACTAATTAGTAGGTCAAATTAAAACCAGATTCAAAAGTTGAACGCAAATTACAATTGAAAACTCTGAAAGCGATATTTTCAAACGTCCCACCAATTTCATTGAGCAGACTATTGGGTAATTAAATTCATAGTCATCGTTTGATAAGTCAAAACCCAGACGCTGACGACAATATCTGTTCGAGAACATATACCCGTAAGCCCATTAAAGCCGAAACAGTACACCAGAAAAAAAGGTCTACATTATGAGACTGTTTTTTATCCAAAATCGTCGCGACAAGTACCAGTTCATGACAATTGCCATGAGCCCCCGGTTTTGTTATTCGCATATGTTTTCAAAATAATAAAAAGCAAAACAAAATACAGACAGAAAACAATAAACAATCGAAAAACGAATCTAACAGGGGCCAAAGAATATAAAAAAAGGACGTTTGTACTTTTCCGATGGTGCAATTAATGGGGTTTTTGTGTTTAACGATAAACAGCGGAACTCGACAATTTAGGCGGTGACTGCGACAATTGTTAAGTATAAAGTCTGGTGGCAATGATGGATCCCCGACGAGGTCGTAAAACAGTTCTACAGAAAAATGGAACTGAAAGTTCTTGAAAATCTTACACAAAGAGAAGATAACAAATTCAAGTCAAAATTTTGGCAAACATTTGTCTTGTCACACAGAAGCGACACCAGCCAGCGATACAGTTTGCCAAGCGGTGACAATAGGTCTGTGTATAGTCGTGATATGAAATATCTTTATAACTACAGGTCGAGTAAGGTGACGAAAACACTGCGATGCCATAAATTAGCACAATATTTTGTGAAAAGTAAACTCCAAATATTTTGAGCGTAATATTAAAAAAAAGATAGATAAGGTGCACATAGTGCATTCGCACTGATGGAAAAATCCAATGGGATAGCTGCTGCAAAACTAAATTCGGATTTCGCAACCATTCCACAGGAATCAAAAGCATGTCAATTGTCCGATCACTATAATATATAAAGCTCTCAATTAAGGTAGTCGCCTTCAAGACGGTAATGTGGTGGAGCTGTTCCCTCCGAAGGTTGGTTCTCGGATACGGGATCACTCGATTCCGTTGATGTGTTAACTCGCAACCCCTCAGGAATTACAGAATATTCCCCGGATCTAACAATTCCGCTGCCCAATCATCCTTCCTGAGCGCCCTGGTTTGCCCCTATAGTTTGCGCGCCATACTATGGTGCGTATAGTTTTAAGCCCGACCTTAAAAAATTTCCATTTAAACTGACTCGACAAAAATCCTTAATAAAAAGCGAAGATTTATTCGGAGTGAAGCCAGAAGTCCTCGCTCCCCTTGGTACGGTTCCTCGTTCGGCTGTCTTATGCTCAACCCCTCCTGTCTTATTATTTACAAAGTCAACGGAAAAGCTGTCAGAATTTATGGTTGTTCGGGGAAACTCCAAATAACCACCTGGTTCGTTGACCCTGCAATTTTTCGACAGGAAGTCGTTACCCAACAACCCGTCTTCTGGTAACTTGGCAGATGCAGAAATCTCGTGGTCCAACTTGAAACTCCCATGGCAGCATCCCCTTGACTTGCCCTTGCCAAAAAGCATCTGGAGTGTCGTGGAGTTTTGAACATCCACAACATGCCTCGGATGGATTGCTTTCAGGTTTACGAGGCTGATCTCAGCGCCGGTGTCCACGATTAGGAGCGTGGTGTTTCTACGAGTAATGTGCAAAGTGAGTTGGTCAATCAGGACTCTGGTTGGCGAAAGCTGAGAACAGTTTATGCTGAGTTGCGAGTTTAGGGCAGTCGAGTTGGGGTTTCCCGACCCGGCCTCTGGGAGTTTTCCCACCGCTCCCATTTTGTGTTTTGTCGACACACTGCCGCCGTGTCGCCATATCGACATCACGACCGCAAAATTCGAATTGTCTTCCGCTCTTGATCTTATGATCGCTCTGCTTTGGAGCCATCGTAGCCTCGGTGCTAGCCGAGCTAGGGCGGCCTTGGCTTGCTTTGGGGCGACGGTGCTGGAGTCAGTGTCTCCGACTCTTTGAGTCTGTTGATAGCTTCCGACTCATGGAGCCCGTAGGAACGCCTTTGCTCTGCTTTTCAGCCTTAGTGGGCTTCGAACTGGCGGAGCTAGAACGGCTTTCGCCTGCCGTGGGCCAACGGTATTGCGGCCTGGGCATTTGGCGTTTGCCGCCCATGGTCGCGTTTGCTCTGCCTTGCTTTTGAGTCATCTGGGACTCTGAACCAGCAGAAACAGAGCTGGTATGGCCTTCTTTGGGCTGACGGCTTTGTGGCCGGGTTGACCATGGCCCCTTGTTTTGTTCTTAGTTGCGTCCTGCCACCCATAGTTGACAGGTCTGTGAGTTTTGGCGTTGACATTAAGTCGTAGCCACTAGGGTCTGTGTTAGGTGCTGGAATTTCCACCTGTGGCCTTTTCGGCCACAAAATTGTTGTATTATATTTTGTATATATAACAATTGTATATATTATGTATTATACACCAAACTTACCCAGTAGTCTGCTACGATGATACTGAGGACAGGGAGTCTCGATGTAAGCAGCTTCAATTTCGACGATGCAAATGGTCTAATTGTTCTTTGCCTGTTCTTTGATCCAATTAGCAAACTTTAGCACTGCACATGCACACAAGAGCGAATTTGAATACCAACACAAACGAATATACGGAATATAGTTGCAAACGTTTTTATTTAAATTAATTTCGATAATATTTAAATTTCACATCAAATATCATTTCGATTATAGTTAAATTTCACACCAAATATCATTTCGATTATTAGTTAAATTTCACATCAACATAACATTTCGATTTTTAGTTAAATTTCACGTCAAATAACAAGCACACCCGTACACGGCGACTGCTTAACCAACAAGAAGGACTCATCTCGTGTCTTTTTCCACACATCCTTTTTCGTTCCGCTTCCATGGTATTGATTTCGAGGAAGCGGCCGAGATTGCAAATGGCTAATAGGGGGCGACTATGGCTAATACAAAGAAGATGACTATTGCAATGTGAATGGGGTTTTAAATTGGTTTTACGTTTATATAAATTAGATTCTATTGTAAAGGGAATAGGCAATTCGTACTTTGTAGGGAAGGGAAGGATATGGGAGGGATGAAGGATATGTGCGTAAAGACACGAGATGTTAATGACGAGAAGTCAATGATTCAAAGGGGAAGGGATAATTAATTGAAGTTTAATTATATAACATTCCTCCCCACCTCTTAAGCAAACATGAACTACACGCGTCGACTGCTCAAACCACAAGAAGAAACAATCTCGTGTCTTTCGCCACACATCCCTTTCGTTCCGCTTCCACGGTAGTGATTTCGAGGAAGCGGCCGAGATGGCTAATGGCTAATAGGGGGCGACTATGGCTAATACAAAGAAGATGACTATTGCAATGTGAATGGGGTTTTAAATTGGTTTTACGTTTATTTAAATTATATTCTATTGTAAAGGGGATATTCTATTGTAATGGTAAAGGGAATTTAGTAATTCGGAGGGAAGGGAAGGATATATGTGAAGACACGAGATGTTAATTCTTCAAAGGGGGAGGGATAATTAAATGAGCTTTAATTATATATCAAAATTCGCAGCAAGATCGGATGCTATACGTGCTTAGGTTTGATGTTCTTGGTTTTTTGGTTGCAGAGGGCTGGTATGGTTCCGGGTATGTTTTCCGCTGGGACTCCCTCTGCTGGTATTGTGGCCTACCCTGTGGTGGAGATCCGGAATTGCGTTGTGGTTCTATGTTTTATATTTGTAATGTTAAATGTAATGTGTGTTTAAAATGGGCAATTGTGATGATGAATAAAATTAATAAATGAATGTGTTTCATTTACGTTGTAAATAAATGTTTTTGTAATATGTAAATGAATAAAATGCAATTTATGTTTTATGTATTATATGTGTAAATCAAAATGTACATTGTGTTGTGTATTTAAGTTTAATTCGAAAATGTGATAGTTGTTTGTAATGTATCCGTTTAATTAATGTTTAATAAGGTAAATGTATGAAAGTTTTGTGTAATTTTTTAAATTTAATATTTATTGTTTTCTTTGTTGGTGGGACAAAGGTGGTGGGGGAGTTACTACGTACCACCGTCAACCAAAAACAGCAGCGCGTTAATGATTCCACGGCCAGTTTGTTGCAGCGTAATCGAGTGGATATTTCTTGACGCTTTGTGACGATGCCTGAAACGTTCGTCCATTACCATATGCCTGAGTCTAATAGGCAGGGAAGAACAGGAGAGTATTATGGAGCATTCTTGGACAAACTGACCGACGAAACAAAGAAAAAATGGTCGCATGTGGCGAAGAAAAAAGTTCTGTACCATCACGATAACGCACCGTCTCACACGTCTCTGAAGGCGATGACCAAATTGGACCAATATTTGAATGGCTATTATAATCTGGCTCCAGGAAAAAAAAGATTCAGCTCTGAATATATTCTAGTCTAGTCTAAAGGTGTATGACTTTCGTGGTATTAAATTGCTACTATTTGGCTTGAAGATTCGGGTTAAGCATTCAACGTAGCATCAATTTAAAATCGGTCTGAATGTTTTCCATTAGAGGTAGCAGATTATCAGACGCCAAAGACGTGATCTGCGTTTACTACCGCACCCAAGACCCACCGGTCTTGTAAGATTTCTTTCCCAACATCCCTCTATAAAAGTAGTTAGAGAACACTTGGACTAACACTGTCCACACTATCCTTGGATACCCCCCTTTTTTCTTCTCTTTTCAGATGCCGCGAGACCGAGCCCAATATCCTCACGGATGTGGGTGATTCTGGTTATCGCAAGATGACCAGAAGTCAGAGACAAGATGAAGGACACATATGTCCTATCTCGCCAAATTCGGCCTTCTCGCCACATTTTTTTTTTTTTCCATTAGAGGCAATAGAGATGAGAGCACGTTGTGTGTTTATAATCAACTGAGAAATATATCTTTCTATATTGCACAAACTCATTTCTTCCGACGACAAAAAACCAGCTAGAGTTTGGGAATATAGCTTCGGACAATTATGAGAGATATCGCCGTATATAAAGATACCTAGCACACATATATCAAATATGTGTAAATGGTGCGCTCGTGATGAGTGCCTGAAGACACCTGAAAATTCTGAAAACTGAATATGCCACGAATTATTATTGGATGAATAAGACTATCAGCTAGTTCCATATGTATACTGACAGAGATTATCCTTTATATATATACTAAGTGTTCTTTTCACTTTGCTTTTTGAGTTGTTTTTGTACAAATTGAGAGTAGATTTCAACAGAATCCAGATGGGGAATTTGTTTTTCCTCAATTATTATTTCTTTCTCCTGTTATTACTTAACTTGGGGGTATGTATGCGTTTTAATACAACTTGAGTTAGGCATATAACTGTCTCATTTCTTTCTCTTACTCATAATTCTTTTTAATTTGCCTTTGTTGTTATTTGAGGATTTTAATATTGCACGTAGTTGTTTTTGTACACGTTAGAACAGGTTTCAATTGGCCTTTTTTTTTTGTCATGGCTTTCTTCGTTTTTATTAGCTTAAAGTTTTTTTTTTGTTCTTATTTGAGGATTTTGACATTGTACGTAGTTGTTTTTATACACGTTAGTCTGTCATGCTGGAATGGCCTTTTTTATTCTTCTTTCTCATTTCTGTTTTTTTTTTCTTTTTCATTCTATATTTGTATTTGAGCAGTTCGTTTGTACGTAGTGTTTTTTGTAAAACATATAAATTGTCTGTCTTAGATAAATTGGTCGAAGATGAAACCCAAGGTGCTCCTCGATAGTATAGTGGTTAGTATACCCGCCTGTCACGCGGGAGACCGGGGTTCGATTCCCCGCCAAGGAGCATCTGAGCAAGACTAATGACCTTCCCGGGAAAAAACAAATCGTTATGAAAAATTTAACAAGCCTCAGGATTTGCTAAATAAGACCAAGACCGGTCCCCGGTTGCAGTGCCGATGATGATGATGAAAGCCAAGGTGAAAATAACATTTTATAATATCCACCAGAATATCTCTTGATAGAACTTAAATTAAATATTGGATCCATTTTAATGTTGATGAGAAACCTATTGTTATAGTAAACCGTGATTGAGGGAAGAGCGTAGCATACAGAGTTTTGATTTGAATTAAAACTACTGTTTTAACAATTTAAATAGATAGGTTTTTCTTAAATTTTGAGTACGTCCACTTTGTGTGTCGAGCTTCGAGGCTGTAATTTGTAATGTGTGAATGAACATGATCGTTTTTATTTTTATACAGCAATTCTGAAGCACATGATAGTTTGTTTGGCCAATCATATTTGAGCCGCTCTCACGGTTGCTCGATATAATTTTGCTGATGGCATTTAATCAGCTGTCGTGGTTTTCGGATTTCGAATCGCATCGGAATCGTTTAGGTTCATGGTTTTAATTATGAAGGATGGTGGATAGGATATCGTATGTAAGCGGGATATTACCGGTAGGACTTTCTGGAGCACTACACTATGCATATCGGATGGACTGTATAATGAGACAGGATTTATACTGAGAAAGACACAAAAGACTAAATTGGTGACAGTAGCACCTATAACCTAGAGTTACTTTAAATACCAAAAGATATATAAATATGTCGTTGGGAGATGTAGAAGTGTTGTAAGGGATTCAATTTCCATTACCACTGGCAATCGCCATTAACAATTAAAAAATCACAATGCCAAACTTTTATTAGGATTGGTACATTACGTAATTCAGAAGATATATTTACACATGGTGATAAATGTGCTCTGCTATCTAAACGCAAAAGTAGATTCAGAGTTCTTCAGCTAAAAAAAACCATTAATTTAAGTCCGTGGATAGAAATGTTTTTGTACCCACGGACTTGTTATATTGATTTAATAACACATTAAACTGAAGTAATAAGCTTAGTTCGGGAATGTTAATGTTTGAATTTATATTGCAAAAATGATATATGAAGAGATTTGTGAAAAAAGACTTAGACTGAGCTATTCAGGAGCGAAGCTTTACCTAATGGCAACCGAAGAGGAACACACCTGCCACAGAAAGATGTACCTACTTTGATACCAAATATCAGAAAATAGATGAAAGAACTACATGGCGAGGCAGAGTTTTGTATCCTCCAATGCCCAACACATGATGTGTTTTAGACAATATCGGCACAGATCATAGTATATAAAACCTTGAATTCATCTTGTGGTGTTCTCGAGACCCTACGTTTTTCCACAAGGTCATTCTCCACCTCCCCAAGCCGGTCTTATGCTCCATTCATTAGGGAAATCCAAGTTGATTTCCCTCTACCTTCATGAACGCCAAAAAAGGCAAAATTGGCATTTCTTTTGCTTTCAATCTCATAATTAGTTCATTATATACATACATTTTAATATAATTACACCAAAACCCAAAGACGTGTTTCGACGATATATTGGTTTATACTTCCGATGCACGGCGCCCTTGTTTCCAAATCCTAAACGAAAGTGTGGGGGTTCTTTAAGGCATTCCCAATCATACACAATCAAAGGAACTATACTCAATAAAGTGTAACCAATTAATGTAACAAAATATCGTGTGCACACGTGAGACAGATAATTTAAAAGTGGGCGAGAGTGTATCGAAAATGAGAGTCGACGCCCAAGGACAAGTTGTACATATCAACAACATCCGCGCTGTTCGAGAGCTTATTGAAAGTAATCACGGCTTAGCTGTTGGAGAAATCTCATCGGATGCGGGTACCAGCTATATAAGTGTTCAATCCATCATCACTGATGATCTTACCTTCAAAACAATTACTGCTCGATGGGCTCCGAGGTTACTGATGTAAATCGAAACCAGATCGGAGATCAGTGAATGACTTCTGGATCGATTTCGACAAGAGCGGATGGATTTTATTGAAGCGTCCCGAAAACCGCAAGTAAGGAGCGGCGAAGGAAGGAAGAAGGCTGTGCAGCAAAGAGCAAAACTCGGTGCTCAGCCGGAAGTGTTTTTGCAACGACTTTTTTCGACTCAAAAGGAGTTCTAATTATTGATTAGCTTACTACTGTTATTATAATCTGCAAAAGCCGCATATCGAAACAAAAGACGAGGTATGTCCATTCGAGATGTCATCCTTCTTCATGACAACGGCAGGACTCACGCCGCGTCCACAACACATTGGAAGAAATGGGCTGGAAAACCCTCGAACACCCTCCTTATAGTTCACACTTTTCCCCGGTAATTTTTTATTTTTTTTATTCGCAGTCTTGAAGGAATCACTTGCAGGAAAAAATGCGAAAGTAAGGAAGAAGTCGAGGAGCACGTGCACAATTGACTAACAACTCGCCTAAATCTTTCTACGAGCATGGGATATTATATCCCAAATCGGTGGCAAAAGCGTGTTGATCACACAGGAGTTTTTAATCATGTTTTGTCTAGCCTATAATTTAGAATTTAAGAAAAAAACGGAAATTAAAAATGTTGAAAAAAAAACTTAATTTTCTTATAAAATCCCAAGACTTTTGGGCGTTTACTTAATTGATGCCCATTCGATCTCTGCGTTATTGTTTTCCTCTTGCACACTACTCTCATTCAGTATAGTAAATATTTCCGCCAGTTCGCCTTTTACGAGGGCCTAGAGAACCCCTTTTTACCTGACCCATTAGAAGTACGAGGGGTGCCTTTTATATTTCCGGATTAGAGAACAAAAACAGATATGGATCATCGAAAATCACTTTATTGTTTTTCAAAACATTCCCCATGAAGATCAATACACTTTTGCATGCGTTTGAACCAATTGTCGAAGCACTTTTGCCACTCTGATTGAAGTATCTCCAACACATGCATTCTGAATGCAGCAACCGCTTCTTCAGGTGTCGAAAAACGTTGACCTCTCAGTTTGTTTTTTACGTACGGGAATAAAAAGAAGTCATTCGGTGCCAAGTCAGGACTATACGGCGGATGACCCATCAAATCGATGTTTTGGGTGCTCAAAAATGCAGTTGTCGCACCCGATGTGTGAGAGCTCGCATTGTCGTGGTGAAGAGTGGTCCGTCTTCGGCGGTTGGTTTTCCTGATTTCTTGGAAGACAACTGGCAAACAAATGGTTGTGTACCACTCAGAATTGACTGTTCTGCGTTGTTCTAGTGGTACGGTTGCGACATGTCCAGTTTTTCCGAAAAAAACAGCCGACCATTTGCTTGGAAGTGCTTCGTGCGCGAACAACTTTTGTTGGATTTGGCTCATCTTGAAACACCCAGACAGTCGACTGTTGTTTACTTTCGGGCTCATACGCGTAAATCCACGATTCATCACCTGTCACGATGCCATAGAGGTGTTTCGAAGCATCGCGACCGTATTTTTTGAGCATTTCTTTCGACCACTTGACACGAGCCTTTTTTTGGGCGATTGACAAATTGTGTGGGATCCAACGCGAACACTTTTTTTTGACAGTCAAATGTTTATGCAATATTGAATGTATGCTGGTCCCACTAACGCCTAAGGTTGTCTCAATCTCACGATAGGTCACATGACGATCTTCCAATATCAGTTCGCGCACAGCATCAATGGTTTTCGGGACAACAACTGATTTTGGACGACCTTCACGAAATTCATCTTGGAGTGAACTACGACCACGATTGAATTCACCATACCATCGATAAACACTGGTCCTTGATGGAGCTTCATCGCCAAAAATTGAATTAAGTTCATCCATGCACTGTTGCTGAGTTAATCCACGCCGAAAGTTGTAAAAAATAATCGCACGAAAATGTTGACGATTTAATTCCATTTTTTGGCCGAGATGAATCTTTTAAGTTACTGTAAACAACACAAATAGCGGTCGTATGTCAAAACGTTCTGAGTGCGTATAACCTCAAAAATGCCCAACTTTACGACAGGGCTGTCAATTGCCGGATTGCAACACTAGGGTTGCCAAATCCCGAAACATAAGAGGCAACCCTCGTATTAGCCTAAAAATATCTTAACTTCCGGTACCGTTATATCTGTCAACTTCTTCGTTCTTAATTGAGTTTTGTATTTTTCCATGACCTGGTAACGATACCCATTGGACTCCCTTACCAAGTAATCGAAAAACTCATCTCCAATAAATAAATTAACATTTCCCATCATATTTCTTGAGAACTTGGCATAATTTTTATGCCGGGGCTGCCTTTCATCATCATCATCGGCACTACAACCGGGAACCGGTCTTGGCCTTATTTAGCAAGACTTGAGGCTTGTTAAATTTTCCATAATGATTTATTTTTTTCTGGGCAAGGTCATTAGTCTTGCGCCAGGGGCTCCCCGACGGGGAATCGAACCCCGGTCTCCCGGGAAAAAAAAAAAAAAAAAAAAAAAAAAAGGGGCTGCCTTTAGAAGGTTCCAAAATATCTGCATTGTCATTTGTCTACCACATATCATCGTCATCTCAACGTTATTTGCATCGTTTTCGATGTTACTTATTTCGTCGTCTTCTGAATCACTATATATTAGTTGCAATGCAGTAGCTCACTTCCGAATTACTATTTCGCTGTCATCACTTTCATCTCCACAAACATCATCATACTACAATCGGAACCGGTCTTGGCCTTATTTAGCAAGTCCTGAGGACTGTTAAATTTTCTATAATGATTTGTTTTTTTTTTTGGGTAAGGTCATTAGTCTTGGGCCAGCATCACCACCATCACTTCCTGAATAATTGTGAGAGGACAATCTGATAAAAATATAACTCTCCAAAACGATTTGTTTCATTCATCGCGATAATATTTTAAAACGATATGAAACTGTGGGAGCTCACAAAGCTACGCAACTAACGCAACGTACCTAAATACTAAATAAAAAATTACTGCTAATATAATAGTAATTGGCAACCGATTAAAAGACAATCGGTCGGTAAGCATCAACGACCAAAAGCTGGCTAGCCGTCGGTGAACATCGGCGACAAAAGCCGATTAATAGGCTGTCGGTCGGTAAAGTTTCAATATGGACTTGGGCATAGTAATCAGTATATAACATAAAGTGGATCTTCTTATATACAGTATACATTTACAAGCATTAAGGCATCGCTTTTTCTAGTCCTCGAATGTACTTAGTCTGCAACAGTAACGATTGTGTATTGTTACATTAGCTATAATAATTTACTCAGTGATTTCAGGAAGTTATCTTTTAATAATGTATATTGGAGAACCCCACAGTCATCAATATACAAGTATACCCCAGCACACCTTTGCTGCCGCAGTCGACGCATATTCAACAGATATCTGAAACCGACGTGTGCTGTTGGATAATTCATGTTTTTAACCATTTCATGAACTCATCACCTAATTTCGCGTTTGGAAACGTTTCCCATTTCCGCTGGAATTCATTAAACGCTTCGATACATCTGTGTGTGAACTGATATCGCTTATCGTTTTACAGACACGTGTTGTGGTTCCATTCCAACGCCGTAGCCAACCTTCAGACTACGAAGAAATAACTTTACACCCAAAGTCAAGCTCAGGTGAATCATTAGCTTAAATTATCAACATGCCGCTGGATGACTCGCTACTCGTTCCGCGCTGATTCGAGCCCCCGTATCTGATCTGTCTAGAGTCTAGACAGCGATAATTACTTTATTTCGGCTTGAATTCTTAATAAAAACACCTTGAGGGAGCACTCGACACTTTAATCAAACTAATTCGTATGAATATGTATTTCATGACTACAGGTTTTGATAAGGTGAAATAATTCAATGCAGACGACTTAATGGATCGATACGTGCGTACGTACCCATGTCTTGTCGAACCACAACGTTCTTTGTATCTTCATTTGCCATTTACGGAATCGCCTGGCCTGCAAAGGTTGACATGCTTCAAATAATTGGGTTGCTATTGGCAACCGACTTTGGAGCGCAGTAGTGCGGAATTTCAAATTCTTTCTTTGGTGTATTGCCATTATATGTGCATTATATATGAAGACGAGGTGTTTGATGAACATAATGTTGACCCTAAGGCAATACGAAAAAGGCACACAAAACGTATATGACGCAAACAGGCTCCTGGCTGGGTGTCCTTACTATGCATCTTATAAAATGTAATAAGCTTCGGAGTCATCAGATATACGGAGGAATGGTTTTCAAAATATATTATTATGTGGGCAGCACTAGACTAGAATGTCTCTTTAATCTTAAGTAGTTTTACGTCTTTCATTGGCGTTGCATCTTGTTTTCTATTGTAGTCTGTTGTAGGTTGGGAGACACTAGTTTTTATATGCAATCTGAACCCAATTCGAGAACGATATTACTCTGCTAACAAGGAAGACTTCCGACTTGCAATGACATGTTAACATTTCACACAATATTGAATAATTTTAGTGTCAAGGCAATACACTGTAGTTTGTGTAGTTTATGATTTTATTCTTTGAAGTTCTTCTCTCAGGAGGGGCGAACCCATATTGTTGAGATAGATTTTCGATTTAAATCGTATGTAACTATAGCGCTTTAGCACACCCGTGCTATAGCTGTCAGGTATTGAAGGTATTTGTGCGCCCTAAGGTGGAACGAGTGTTGAATTTCCGTTCTAATTAGGCTTTTACGCGTTCCGAACTGTCAAACGAAACCAGGAAAATGTTTTCAATCAAGTAAAGCTATATCCTTTGTACGATGAGTGTCTTTATGTTGGATATTCGTCTCTTTGTGTTCGTTACTTCTGCTTGGATACTTGATAATAAATTCGAATACAGGGCAACGGCAACTAATAAGATAAAATAAAAAACAATTTATCTTGTGCCTGTGTTGATACAGATAATACAAAAATCATTTGATCATTGAAATTAAACACACTAGTCATGTCAACGTCTCAAAGTTAAGGAATTAATGGCTCTCGTACTTGTATTCTAAATAGTGTTTCGTTAAGCTCTCAATCAGACGAATACTTTCGGTAGCTAAATTCAGACATAAATGAAATATGATATACATGCAATTAAGGATCAGAAACAATGGCACTCAAATCAAACTACGGGAGAATTTGTTACAGTGGCGGTTCTGCGAACCTTACAAATCACATATAGTTAAATAAATAGTTAGGTTAAATGCCGTTTCGTTCAGCAGAGGAGCCATACATACCCCTAGCCCCGCGTACCCACAGACACGGGCTGCATTTCCTTTATTAATCAATCAAGCGCAACCGGCCATCGCCCCCACTTACGGGGACATTCCGGTTTGTTCGGTTCAAAAAATCAATTTTTTTTTGCTTAATCGATAGTTTTATACTTCAAAAATAATATGTTAAGATTTGGAAACGAAATCTTAGGCGTTTCCAAAGTTATAGGTCATTAAAGGGTGGGGTCTCCCGCGGATACAAATTCGTATCATAGGTGGCAACTACCGTGTATTTAGAAAGATGCAGACTATCCATTTATGGGCATTAATTTGCTTCGCTGTTGGCTTGGGCCAACTGCTACTTCTGTGAATGTCGCAATCTTGTGCGACTGAACAACATGTTCATAAGCGGTAATAGATAGTCGCTCCTGTGTATGTTGTTTTTACATTTGGGCGTACTGCGGGTGACCTGCGATTGCCTGAGTTTTAGTTAGTTTCATATATATGAAACTAACTTTGCCCGTTGCACGGTGCTGGTGCTTTTTTCTCGTTTGGGGACTATGGAAGATGTTCCTACCGTTGACGCCGCGGGGTAGGCATTTTTTATGTTTCTTTGTTTCTTTTTCATGAGGAGGTGCTCGCGTTTAGGCGTCCGTTTCATACGTTTTTCAACGGTAAATTTTTCTAACATAATGTTTAAAAACGTTAAAAGTTCGCGTAAGTCAGGGGTGCGTCCAAGGAGTCGATATAAAAAACGAAAAGGATTTATGGGAACTGTACATGAACTGGAAACGGAGTATGCGACTACATCGCCCGACTTCGCTCCAACGGTCACAGTGACGGCAGCATACGTGATGTTACATTTTTTGTTCAGTTTTTTCCGAACTTTCAAACATTATGAAGTGTAAAAACTGTGACGGTTCGATAAACTTTTCAAAAAAATCTAAGAAAGGCCTAGGATTCAAACTGATCGTCGAAGGCAACTATGGTGAGAGGGTCATCGAGTCCTGTCCACGAATCGCCAACAAAGCTTACAAAATGAATCATAGAATAGTATTCGTAATGCGCATCTTGGGTACCGGGTTAAATGGATTACATTGTTTCACTTCACTGATGGATATTGGCGAATTTACGAAACACAAACACATCTACTACGCTGCCCTCGATAATGCACACATCGCTTGTATCGGCGTTTTTTCTTCCGTGATAAAAAAGGCCAGCAAAGAAGAAAAAGAAAAAACTGATGAAAGTTAAGATAAAAAATGTACTCTGGGGATTGTAGTTGGAGCAAAAAGGGTCATACTGCTAATTATGGCGTTATGACATTGATCGGCAACAAAACAAACAAAGTTCTCGATCTTACTGTGAAATCGCGTTATTGCCAAGGCTGCAACCTTATGAAAACAAAGAAGGCACGAACCAGTTTGCACATTGGATCACAATGGAAGTTCGGCTAAAATGGAGCCTGACGGAATGTTAGAGATGTTCGAGCGCGCTTTTGATCTGCACGGCCGCATTTACGAAAGGTACGTTGGAGACGGAGATGTAAAAATAATGAATGCTTTGCAGAAAGCATTTCCAAATGTTGTAAAGGCCGAGTGCATCAATCACGTGGGAAAGCGAATCGGTTCGCAATTACGCGGTGTCATAACAAAAGCATAAAAAAAAACAGACCAATTAGGAGGAGCTGGCCCTGGCAAACTTACGGGAAACATGATAACAGAACTGACGACTTATTACAAACTTGCGATTAGGCGCAGTGCTCACTCTGCTGAATAAATGGCGAAAGAAATTTGGGCAACATACTACCACAAAATATCAACCGATGAAAATCCGCAACATCAAAACTGTCCAGAAGGCCCGGAGACATGGTGCAAATGGAAACGCGCGGGAGCTGCGAATGAGCTGTCAAAGTTCTACCACGACAAACCTCCCGTGGATCCAAAAGTACGAACAGCTATTTACCCAGTTTACGTAAAACTGACAGATCTCGATTTGTTAAAAAAATGCGAGGGAGGTTTCACGCAAAATAACAACGAAAGTTTCAATGCTACTATCTGGCAAATGGCGCCAAAATACACATACAGTGGTAAGAAAATCATTGAAAATGCGGCTCTTACCGCAGCTTGTATGTTTAATGAGGGTGTTGGAGACGGAGCAGCACTCGATGGCAACACTGGTGCAGGCACCACTGAAATGCTGTCATGACAAACCAATGTCAGCAAACAGCTGACATTTCAATTATATTTAAATGAGCTGTCATTCTTCGTAAATTCCTCATAGCAAGAGACAGTTCGGAATCAATTCAATCAAAGTAAATCAAAGTTAATCAAGAGATATAAATGTAATATAGAGAAATAGACTTAAAGGCACAACAGAATACCACCGTGTTCTTTTTACATTAACTGGAGGATTCTTCTTGAGGTTCCGTCAATAGTCCATCCAACTAAAGGTATTCGTTTCCCTTTTTCCTTACATTTGCAATTGTTTCAGGACGGCAACAATCGACCGTTATATACCGTGCGGATGGTCCACCACCAGAAGCAGTTGTTGGTGGAACTTGCAAGGCGCAGTCTGCCGTTCGCAAATTTACATATTGGCCGACCGAGTGCCAAACAAATTGGTCCTTCGAACCGGATCCAGTCTGTGGATCCAATCCACTGCTGCCAGTTCGCAGTGGACAAACGAGATGCAGATTCTTACGTCACGGTATATTAGAGGATTCACGATCCGAGGTAAACACAGCAACTGCCGGCTGGACAACCTCTCCTGCAGTGCAACGTGTGACCCAAGCGTTTCAACCGCAACGCAAAGCAACAAGACAGACGGTCATCCAGCCGATTAAAGCTAGCCACAACCAGCAACGCACTTAGTTGCGTAGAAGCCTAAGGCCAACCTACAGCCGATCCACAAGAATCGGAATCAAGTAGCTAGGGGCACTTCGATCCCCAAGCATCGAAAAAGGGGCAAACTAAGTTGCAATGGCTACCGGCGACATGACTGTGCCGACAATGAAACGGACACGAGGAGTCATCAAGGGATTCCTCACGCGGATGGAGGAGTTCGCGGACAAGTCAAAGGAGGTGACCAGGAAGGAAGTCGCAAGCAGACTGCGCAAACTGGAGGACTCATTCAAATCTTTTGAGAACCTTCAGGAATGTATCGAAGAGAACGACCCGGAACTGAACATCGACAGGGAGATCGAAGAGCGAGCAGAATTCGAGGAGCGATACTTTTCGCTGCAAAGCAAGTTCAACCAGCGGTTGACCATGGCAACGGGCACAGGCTCCATCGCATTAGATATGTCAGGACACCCTGGGAACGGCAACTACTACAACGTTAACAACGGAGCAACCAGGAATAAAGAGGCTGCTTGGCGCCATGAACGCCAGCCAGAAGCTCATGAACAGCTTGTTGGAATTGGTTACGCGGTCAACGGAACCGACAGCAACGGATTCCACGAGTGGAGCGACAACCCGACGGGTCAAGTTGAGGCATATCGACGTGCCTACCTTCGAGGACTACCAGCAACAAAGTCAATCGCAAATGAATGGCACTTAACCACATTACAGTAGCCCGTCTCAGCCAACAAACTTCATTGTAAATCAAATGACTACTCCTCTGACCAGTAATGGCTGGGGGACCTGCAGTGTTCCGTCAACTTTACAGGCGTTGCAACAACAAGATCCAACGCAAAGTTCTACACTGCCAATAAATATTCCTACATATAACGATATCGGCAACGGTAAAGCTGCGAATACGAATTATCAGCAAGCTCCTTATGTTCCGACATCGGTGTATCAAGGGGGAAATGAACTCGGTGGTTCTCCATCATCTTCCACACAACCGCAGCAACAAAACTTCCAAATTTATAATTCACCACCTGCTTCTAATATAACTCAGCAATCCTATTCCTCTGGTGTCACAAACACAATGACGGGCACTACGTACATAAACTCTCAAGTAACAAATGAACCACGGAGTTCTTAACAGGTATTTTCACAACCTTATTCAAATTCAGGGACTCCGCCGAATGGGCAAATGCAGCACAGGATCCGCACCAGTTATTCCGCCAGGATCCGTGTACGGTGCCATGATAGAAGTCGTACCAGACTCAACCTTGCGGCCTCACATGCCATAGGCAGCATCCCATCGGGCGATACCGTCCAGCGACGGAACACTCGTCATCATCAGGGTGGGCGGCTCTCTCCATGCCTTCACATCAATAGAAGTCCAAGCCCCTGGGCCTCCGTCCCCTGGAACAAACGGCTTCGCCAATGATGGGCGAATGCAGCAACCACAACCACCACCACTACAACAGCATCAACCTTTGCAACAGCCACAATCGTTGCAACCACAAAATATTCAGCAGCAGTCCATGACCCAAGAGCCTTTAACACAGCAACCAATGCCCCAACAGTCTCTGCTGCAGCAATCTACGCCACAGCAATCTGTTCCGATACAACCTATATCACAGCAGTCTGGTTCGCAACAAGCTGTGCCGTTACAATCGACGTCACAGCAACCTGTTCAGCAGCAGTTTATGCCACAGCAGTCTATGCCGCAGCAGTCTATGCCGCAGCAGTCGGTACAACACCAATCTGTACCACAGCAGACGGCATCACAATCTTTAACACCACAGTCTGTACCACAACAGTCTGTGACACAGCAGCCTGTCTCTCATCAAACCTTACCGCAGCCTATGACTCAGCTATCTGTGCCACAACAGCATAGGACACAGCAAAGTATGCAGCAGCAATCTGTTCCGCAACAGTCTTTGGCCCCACAACCTATGGGGCAGCAATCTATACCACACCAATCACATCAATCAAAAGGCCAAACCAAATTGGCGATCCAGTTGGTGAATCAACTGACGGAGCTTCTTAAAGGCGGCGGATTCCCGCTACGTAAGTGGAAATCAAATTGCCACAAAGTACTGAGCTGGCTGTCCGCTGATTCACCGGTTTCTGAAGAAGTGTACCAGTTCATCACGAGCGAAGAAACGAAGCTACTTGGTGTGAATTGGCATCCCGGACTGGACTATTTGAGCTACAAGGTGCAGAAGATTCCGGTTCCACGTAAGTGGAAATCAAATTGCCACAAAGTACTGAGCTGGCTGTCCGCTGATTCACCGGTTTCTGAAGAAGTGTACCAGTTCATCACGAGCGAAGAAACGAAGCTACTTGGTGTGAATTGGCATCCCGGACTGGACTATTTGAGCTACAAGGTGCAGAAGATTCCGGAGGTATCATCGCTCACGAAGAGGAAGGTCCTGTCACATGTCTCCAGACTATATGATCCAAGCTGGTATTGCAAAAACTTAGAGGTGTCGATTGGGATGAACCACTGGATGAAGAGATCCGGAGAGAGTGCAAGGAGTACTTCGAAGGATTTGCCAGCGCTGGAGTCAGTGAAGATCCCACGATGGTTGGGACATCCGAAAACCCTTCAGTTACATGGATTTTTGGACGCAAGCGAGAAGGCGTATGGAGCTGTCCTCTACGTCAGTAGGAGGACGGAGCTTCTCAGGTACGTATCATCATGGCAAAGGCAAAGGTGGCCCCAGTCAAGCAGGTGTCACTCCCAAGACTTGAGTTATGTGGCTCGGCTTTTTTTCGTTCGTGAGGAAGGCGCTTCGACTTAGCGACGTTCAATGCTTCGCATATACCGATTCCACTATAGTTCTACAATGGGTATCGGATCATCCCAGGCGGTGGAAGACATTCATCGCGAATCGTACGTCGTACATTTTGGAAAGGCGGCCAAGGGGCCAGTGGCATCATGTACCGACTGCGCCCAATCCAGCGGATTACCTATCAAGGGGGCTTAAGGAAAGGGAGCTCGCCGGAGCAGAGCTGTGGTGGCGAAGGCCAGGCTTTTTGCGAGACAAGGAGCTGAAGTTGCCTCACTCATCAAGTCCGAGAGGCGGACAGGGGAACACCGGTAGGCCTCGAGGAACGAAGGGCATCGTATTTCGTAATACAGCAAGAGGAGCTGTCTATAACAAGAAGAGTCTCCAGCTTCACGCGAACGGTACGAACATTAGCGTGGCAGAAGGCGGACCTAACGGCCATGAGAGCCGGAAGGCAAGTATCAAGACCAAGCGAACTGATTGCGCTGAATCATTCATCGATGACCAAGGTACACTAAGGGTGGGTGGAAGACTAGAAGCAGCAAAGATGGAATACGAACGCCGACATACACCAATCTTACATCGGCAACATCACCTGGCAAGGATTATCGTGAGAGATTTGCACTTGAGGCTGATGCACGCTGGAAGCCGGTTACTGCTATCCGCAGTGAACTCCCGCCACTAGATCATAGGGAGTCAAAGACTTGTCCAGGGGGTCATCGCTGAATGCACGATTTGTGGCCGTCACAAGGGACGGCTGCTAGCTCAACATATGGCGGCATTACCAGCTAGTCGGATTAATCCCGCAAGGCCAGTTAGTAACACGGACGTGGATTATGGAGATCCTATCAGCGAGCTGCCCAGTGAAACATTCCTGGCAGCATTAAGGAGATGGAAGATGAGACGGTTGAACCGACAGGTCAAGGTGGGCGGAATGTTGGAGACGGAGCAGCACTCGACGGCAACACTGGTGCAAGCACCACTGAAATACTGTCATGACAAACCAATGTCAGCAAACAGCTGACATTTCAATTATATTTAAATGAGCTGTCATTCTTCGTAAATTCCTCATAGCAAGAGACAGTTCGGAATCAATTCAATCAAAGTAAATCAAAGTTAATCAAGAGATATAAATGTAATATAGAGAAATAGACTTAAAGGCACAACAGAATACCACCGTGTTCTTTTTACATTAACTGGAGGATTCTTCTTGAGGTTCCGTCAATAGTCCATCCAACTAAAGGTATTCGTTTCCCTTCTTCCTTACATTTGCAATTGTTTCAGGACGACAACAATCGACCGTTATATACCGTGCTGGTGGTCCACCACCAGAAGCAGTTGTTGGTGCAACTTGCAACGCGCAGTCTGCCGTTCGCAAATTTACATATTGGCCGACCGAGTGCCAAACAGAGGGGTTTTTACCCGTATTGCTAATAATGCTAGTCATGGACATCAAAATTGGGTACGCTGCGAGAGCGTTTGCGAACGAGACCGACAGAGATCGGCTGCAAGCCATTGACCGCAGCCTAGTATACAACTCGCACGAGGCACGAACAGCGAGGAAAAAGGCGAAAATGCGACTGGAGGACCAATTCGAAGTCGTGGAAGGAATTGTTTATGGTCCAGGAATAGATGTCTAGCTGTTAGCATAAAAAATCCCGATTATTTCATGAAAAAAATCACTTTTATCTTTTATCTAATTTATCTCCAAACTTTGAATGCGTTTTTCTCGAAACGACTTTTTTGAGTGCGGTGTAAGCGATAATATGAAAACTGTGCATGCGATTCTTATGAAAGTTCGCACACATATTTTTAACAAGCACACGCAAATTGTGAGTGGATTACTTTTTTATTTATTTATTTTTTTTTTTAGTTATAACTAAACAATAGAGCAAAAAGGGCCGAAAAATCAGTTTTTTTTCACTCACATTGGGCTAAATGTATTTAAGTTCAATAACCTTTTTGCATTTTTCGTATTTTTTCACCGGGGACGAAAATAACCCTTACACGAGCAGAACGGATGGCTAACTTTGAACACCAGGAGGGGGGGGGGGGGCGTTTCCGGTTCCGGAGTGACTCGAAAAAATTTACAAACGTAGTCGAAAGATGAATAAAATGTTTAAAAAAAAATTGTTGTTATATCTTTAATACTTTCTCTTTAAAAAATCATGAAAATAACCTATTTTTTGTCCCCTTAATTCGCTTGTCGATCCACGATAGGAATTCAAACATGGACTTTACGATCAACACAGGTGCAGATATCTCCGTTCTCCCGCTACTACGCCTGTGCCAAGCGGCTGCCTAACTCGCTAAAAACAATTCCCCATTAGCGACATACGGACGGAAATTCTCACCTTTAACCTAGATCCGTGGCGACCCATCCGATGGCGTTTCCTCATCGCCGATGTAAGTGAGCCCTTAATAGGTTCAGACCAATAAAAATATCCCAATTTAGTAATCGACTCGGGACGGATAATTGGACCCGAAAACGTCTCTATACAAGTCAGTGAACGTGAAAGCGAGAGAAGCGTCACATTATCGTGCACCATTGCAATTGTCCATTCAGTGACCTGTTGCAAGACTTCGTGGATATGACTGTACCGCTCAGCAATCCGCGATAAATTAATACCGGCGTCTTCCATCGGAGAGACTCAATGCCGTTTGACTCCAAAGAAATTGCGGGTTGAAACCCGTGCAGAGTTCAAACTGGGTATTCCAATTTAGTCGTTTGCTGATGATAGCACGCTGGGTACTCATATGAACATTTCCGAGCAAACCCTTCTAATGCCATTACCAACCAATATACATCCACACATCCTTACCCTACCCGCTTCCTCTCCATCCCCACGCACTGGGCTGACATTAGTGTAAAAAAAAATATATATATGTATATATATATATATATATATATATATATATATATATATATATATATATATATTATATATACATATTGTGACGCATATGACAATCAGTACTAGAATATTCTATCGAGTCCGAAACAGAGTACTAGAATATTCTATAAAGTAATGGAAAACTGGAGACTATTAACAGTAGAACATTCAAGGCAATGGAACGGACGGAAACGAAACGCTGAAACAGTATAAATACGCCGCTCACAGAGCATGGTGATGAGTAAGAAGTTAGAGTTATAAGTAAGACAGTGAAGCAAGCGATAAATCTCGAGTGAGAAGTAAGCAGTAAAAGACGCGATAAGTACGGAAGCGATAATAAAGAAATCGTTAAGTGTACGGTATAAGTAACGGTTGTATTACTAATAAAGTGTTATATAAATTCAAAATCGATTTAACGGCTCTTATTTATTTTAACATAATTAATCCAGCGAACCCTAAGCTCGCTACAATATATATATTTTTTGTCATATATATATATGTATATATATGATTCACTCCTGTACTATTCAGCCATAAATCCTATTTACTACTCACCCGTATACCGTTCACTCTTATACTGTTTACCTTTATGCTATTTATCGGGTGCAATACCAATAGTTAATAAACTCGTATACCAATCATTTTGGTACCAAAAAATTGTATACTATTCTCTCTTATACTATTTAATCTTATACTATTCACCCTCATACTAAACATTTACTTGCTTATGGAAAAAATAGTAAAGTCGACTTTTTGTTTGCGCCCCTTCTTCGTTTAGCGACACGCGCAACTCGACTGCCAAGACACGACTAAGTCTTCTGTGTCACTGGTAATATAATTATAGGGTTATGAGACCGTACATGTTAAAACCTAACTGTTATAATAGTTTAGTGTTATATATACTCCCATGGTGTTACACCACCCCCCCACATACAATTAACTGTCATATTCTTAGCACTTTCATAACGAACTGATATAAACTAATATATTGTAAACGCGTATACTGCAAACTCGTATGCTGCAAACTCTTATACTGTAAATTCTTATAGTGCAAACTCTTATACTGCAAAGTCTTATGCATCAAACCCACATGCATCACTCGTATACTGCAAATGCTTATACTGCAAACTATTATAATGCAGCCTCGTATACTGCAAACTATTACACTGCAAACTCTCATGCATCAAGCGCATATACTGTAAACGCTTATAGTGCAAACTCTTATATGGCAAACCCGTATTCTTCAAACCCGTATACTGTAAACGCTTATACTATAAACGCTTATACTGCAAACTCTTACACCCCAAACTCGTATACTGCAAACTATTATACTGCAAACTCTTATACTGCTAACTCGTATGCATCAAACTCTTATACTGTAAACGCTTATAGTGCAAACCCTTATATGGCAAACCCGTATGCTTCAAACTCGTATACTGTAAACGCTTATACTGCAAACTAGTATACTGCAAACTATTATACTGCGAACTCTTATACTGCAAACTCTTATGCACCAAACTCGTATACTGCAAACTATTATACTGCAACCACATGCGACAAACTCTTCTACTGCAATCTGTTATACTGTAAACTCTTGGAATGCGTGTACCTATACTTCAAAGTGTAATACAGCAAACTCCTATGCCGCAAACTATTATACTGCAAACGCTTACACAGCAAACTCTTACACAGCAAGCTCTTCTAGTGAAAACTCTTATCCTGCAAACTCGTCTACCGCACATTCTTTTACTGCATTATAATATACTACATTCTTATAAATCGTATACTGAAAAACTTACACTGCAAACTCTTACACTACAAACTCTTATACCGTAAATTCTCATACTGCAAAGTCTTATACTGCAAAGTTTTACACTACAAACTCTTATACTGTAAAGTCTCATACTGCAAACTCCTATACTGTAAATTCTCATACTGCAAACATGTGGGGGTTCTCTATATTACACGGAGAACCAACCCACAATTTCAACCCAATTTCGTCCGCTAACCGCGCCCCACATCAACCCCAATCCCTTCCGTCGGCTATTTCACCTGCAAAAAGGTAATTACCTAAAAGACGCATAACAGAATTCATCATTTTATGCAGATAATGCATAATTGAATTCGATTCCTTTTTGCCATACGGCAACATTAATCACAAAACCACATGAGATTTCCTCCGGAAATCACAATTTCATGTTGGTTAGAAACAGCAAAGTCTAACCAAACGATGCTGTTGCATCGTCGCGCAACGGCTTGGGTTATCGAATTCTTTTAGTTTGTTCCCGCGCTAATATTGTCCATTTTAGCCATTTTAGCGTCCCTTTGAGTTCCCCCAGACACTCCATTCGCTAGGGATCAATAAACTATTTGGTCATGTGAATAGCACAGAAACATACTTCATACCATACCATTTCCTCTTCTCAGAGTGCATTGCACTCTGAGATCAATCTAATAACCAAACTGGGTCACCCGGTCACCGTTGATTTTGCGTTCATTGCACGTCAAAGCCAAATCAACCCCGAGATCAGCACGCTCTCCTTTTTGGTTTCCACATTCACCCTATGTCCATCGACGGTCGAAAGAACGCACAAGAGTTTATTCACCTCGATGGGCTGGGAAATGAGAGAATGCAGAAGAGAGCGCGATTGAGATTGGTTGATCGTGTGTGCTCACCAGTCAGTCAAATATCATCCCTCGTCATGTACACACACGTTACCAAAGTCGAGTTTTAACTTTCGAGCCAAAAGATAAAAGTCCCTGCGCGAGTACAAATTTCTCTCCTAGTCGGTTTAATCAAGTAATTCAGTTTCAATTCCGTGACTAAGTAGATAATTTATAAATGGTTAGTGAGACATTATCGCAAAAGAAAAGAGACCTGGTGTATAAATATTATTAAGAATCTCCAGTGTAATAATTGTTTATGCAGACATCAAACATTCCGGCTTCATTGGTTGAACACGCCATGTGTATTTTTAATGTACACGGATTTTCCCTAATATTGTTATCAACAAACCTAATAACATTTGCATCTTACTTATTAACGCCTACGGCAATTTGTGAAATTGAAAATTATAGTAAAAAAGTTAATAATTTATTATTCATTATTATTATTTATTATTAATTAATTAATTATTCAACAAAAACAACCACCACAGTGTGTTTGTTATTCTTCCTTGGTGCTTGGATTTTTGTGTATATGTATTCCCCGGAGTAATTGTTGGGGATTTAAGTGAGACATAAACTCATACTGAAAACTCATATACTATACTAAGTTTCTAGCCTTACAGAAACTTAAACGTTTCGATGGGGAACTTTAGGCTAGTGTTACAACAGGGGAAAAACGCATTGATTCATGATGGCAGGATGGACTTCCAGCAACTTGATGTTAAATATTTGGTGAGTAGGGGATTTCGTGGGATGAACCTGTGTGGGTATGAAGTCGACACGGGGTTCTACCTCGTCCCCACAAGTTCCAAAAGGTCCTCCGTAAAATAAAACTGAAATACGCACCCAGGAAGCCGTAGCGAAAGTAAATGAAAAGCACTGGATCATCTATTGTAAAAGGTTCTTTTTATTTCAACAAATTGTTCGATGTTTAATTAGGTTACAGAAAACAGATTCGAATCGCACCAACGGTTTTTTCATTCACAACGAGCTTTTCGGTATTTAATTATGGTGACAAATCTTACTGCACTTGATTAGATTACAGAAAACAGCTTTTGATTACACTGACGATGAAACTGACGCACCAAAAAAAAAAAAAAAAAAAAAAAAAGAAATGTAAGACAGAGTACTCTACTGTATGACATTGTACGGGAGGCACCAGAAAAATAACTTTAACTTCATTGCGCGCTTACTCGACTCGACCGGATATATTCGCGTCCCCGTGCGCACCGGAGAGCGGGAGTGGGGGGTAAGAAGTATGATGCCGATCATAGGCACAGGTTCACTTTCTTCCCTCGTATAACTGCGGCACCGAGGGGAAACAAACACAGAAACACCAACTGGTACAGACGGAAATTAATTTATTTTATTTTCTTTAATAGTTCATTTATTGTTTACATGCTTTTTGCGTAGTACTTAGATACATTCCGTAGACGGCACATTTTGAAGAATATTTATTTTATTTTATTCTATACAGCGATTAAATCCCTTTATAACTGGTATCCGTAAGTTGATATTTTTTTATTTGGTACTTGGCGCCCAAACACAAGCGATCGAGAAACGATACCAAATTTACACCGTCACACAACGGTGGATATTTTACAACTCCTTTAATAATTTATTTTCTCGACCCGGGTAGGGTGACTTAGCATGGTAGTGGTTGGATAGCGACTCTGAAGCACTCTCGACGTAGCGTCCACACGCGATGGTGAATGAATAGCAACTGCACACAGGACAACCAAAAGAGACCACGCCTCTGCTCTCTCATCGTCGCGCTCATCGAAGTGTGGTAACTTCGGCTAATTGATAATTGACGAACGTGGAGAATGAGAGAACAGAAACGCGATGTACTCTCGAGGTGGGTAAGTTGTGTGTGCTGGTATCAAATACAGCTATTAACATGACCTACTGACCCAGTGTTACGGCTGTGGTGAACTCAGAGACCATTGAACCGTATGGAAACAGAATTATGGAGGAGAGGAAAATTTAGCTGGTGTTATTCACCTGCGAAAAGAGATCATTGATCCCAAGCGAATGGATGATCTGCAGAGAATTGATAGGACGCTACATGGACTAGGGAAATAATACCGTGGGAAAAACGCTAAGGAATGCGGTAATTACCCAAGCCACTGAATGATGCGTCTTGGTTGTTGCTAACCAATACGAATGGAATTTCCGGTGGAAATCTCATGCTTAGAGTAATGGAGTTGCCGGTATGGTAGCTAAACTCAATTATGCATTATCTGCATAGGATAATGAGTTTAGCTATGCGTCCTTGGGGAAACATGTTATTTCAGGTGAATAGCATAAACGGTGGAATAGGGGATAATATAACACGCTGAAAGCGGTCGAAATAAAACGGACTCTGAGGTTGGAATTGTGGGTTGGTTCTCCATGTAATATAGAGAAACGATTCAGCGATGTCAATTCGCTAGGAATGGAAATTCGTCCGGCGGTACGGGCTCTCTTAATTTAGGGTGTGTTCCCTCTTACAAGAGAAACGTGAAGTCTTTCTTTGGGGTAGATAACCAGATCTCATAGAGGAGATCATTATCGTATTCATGTATGTGTGAACATTGGTTCTTTCATGGGACAAGGCCATGAGAACGAAGCTAAAAAATTAAAAGGGATAATGGGCATCAATGAGATGTGAGTTCGGCAAAGTAAACAAGCCGTATCTCATTGGGTACTAATGGATTTCTGTTTGCTCATGCCGCGAGGTCATGAGAAGCGGATCCAGAAATTTTGAAAGACAAAGAGATCATGTAGATCATGGTCTATGATGTGCATTGCAGCTGTATTGATAGGTCATCGTGGACATGGTGCTAATTGGTTTTATCATATTCACTGAGAATTGGTGTTTATGGCATCGTTGCCAAGGGTAAGTACACAATTCCTATTTGCGTTTGATTATGCTATAGGATTTGGTTTATGCCTTTAGACGCAACATGCGTTTATTTGCTTTTGTCCCTTGGACAAAGATCGCCAGCCAATGTGTAGGTAAGGAAATTTATTGTACACATGGTGAGGCTGGGATAAGGCGACGCAATGATCGTATCCCTGGTTATAATGGTTACATTATATGTGAACCGAATTGTTTCTTTACAGGAATTCATCTAGGAAAAATGCATATGGTACGATTGGGATTTGCCTGGCAACCGAACGTGCCGAATTGGGTTTTGGATTTATTCGAATAGATGGACAGAATTTTTGAAGGGAATTTTGAATTCGAACTGGTGCATGAAAGTAAGAATTCTTTTCCAGGAGCATTTACTGATGCTAATGCAGTTGCATTAGCGGGAAACTATGGAAGTTGAGTTGTAGGTATGGGGGGTTCTTTGGGTAAGCCAAAACGAACCCTCACAAATCCTGATAGTAACACTCACACTTGGTGCAGCGACCACTCCATTGGCAATTGAATCGTCTGGTATATGGTAGATGAAATCCATTCATTCAATATGCGGATATTATTTACAACATATGACCTCAACCCCTCTGGCATAAATCAAGTTCAAATTGTAATAGGTTTCACCTCGCCTAATGCAATAGTAGAGTATGTGGTTCTTCTTCAGTACTTTACGTTTTATGTCATAAAAAACCCATCACACAAATTCGCCATGAACTCTCTCGTTTGTTAAGCAGACTATAGAATCATTGATACGTCCAAACTTCAATGATTACCACAGAGTTTTAATGTCCTTGTTGCTGGTGCACATCCACCTAATTCGCGGTAAGCTGTCTGCTCCATGTCTGTGTTCCTGTAATTCAGTCAACCAATGACCGAGGCTATGAAAAAGAACGAATGTGACATTATACAAGAAATATTGTTAATGTCACAATCTCACAGACACAAGTCGGCGTCGGAATCAGTTTTCTTGGACAAAAACATAAAAAAATCCGTCTGGGAGAGATATCAGTCATATGACAGAGAACTTAACGAGCAATGCCCCCCTGCTTACCAACAGTGATGTCCCAGCACTAAAGACGCAGTAAGAGGTACCACCGAAAGCCTGAACACAGCCCCAGTTCTAAATCGGATGCACGCGACCCTAGAACAACTGTGGGGATGACAAAGCACAACTGTAGTTTTAAGAACGCGCCGCCGGATGCTGTAAACGTCGTTTCTCATTTCTGTTTTTAATTTACTTCATGGCGGAGAAGAAACTCTCCGACTTGATGTCTGAGTAGAAAGAAAGTCTACTTCTGAGATGACCTTGTAATGTCATAATCAACTTGGCTAACATGCTAGAATCAGCTCAAAACCTCTTTTCTGGAAACGCAATAAATTTGATCTGGCTTTATACGCAACGGAAAAAAACAAAGAATGACTTAGAACATCACTCAAATGCATCGCTAGGGCTGCTCTTGGGTCAAATACCAGATCACACTGATGATTGCAACAACGGGATGGATAAAAAAAAAGAAATTTCGTTGTGCAGTTTTTTCTGAACAATATAACAGCGACCGCCACCGTTGATGCAACATTTTTAAAACAAAGACCTCGCCCGGCAGGACAGCAAATCGAAAGGATACGGCAACAACACAACGTTGTCGGCGACGCTGATGACATCCTGCATGCAATTCGTATCAAGTTACCCCTCTTGTTTTGTTTTTCTGTTTGAATTTTCTTAATGTCGTTGCTGAGTCTGAACTAAGCTCTCAAATTATCGTCGCAGTGCATAGTGCCATCGGTGCCCAGGATACTGAGGACAAGGAAGTTTCGGACAAAAACAAATCATGCAGCGATGTTTTGTTTTTTTACCTTTTTCCTTAGCTTCTTTCGCGTTGGCTGTTACGTTGACAAAGAGGGCGAAAGTGCATTTTTCTACTGCACTGAGTTTGATGCATTTTTTTGTCCTGTCTTGCGTCGTCCACAAGAGTGCTCGACAGAACTGGATAGCTGCAGTAACATTGGCAGGCAAGGGGACTTAAGTGAATTGGCAGGACATCATTTTCCATCGTCGTCGATGAATGCACTTTGAAGCGATTTACAGCAGCGGCTGCTGTAAAAATGCATCTTGATAAAGAGCCATTTCCATGGCAAGCGGACAAAAACCATACTCTGTACATACATTGTTGGGCCTTTGTGCATTTATCCTACCGACCAGGCAATGCATTTTTAAAACGGCTCTTAGGGATATTGTTAGCCGAAGTCTGTCACCCCCTCCCGCAGCTTCACTTCGATTTTTGCGTTGCACGACCTTTTTGTAGTTTCTGTCTGATGTACGAGATTAAATCCAATACATCCATCACCCCCTTGCCCCATGGATGAATGCAACAAAAGTGCATCTCGCCATTGCTGCATTTTATTATGCGCTTCTGGCGAAGATGTTTTTGGTGTTTTTTTCATGTTTTTGAAGCGTCGGGGCTGCATCATATCGTATTTCAAAATGCCTCATCAAACAATAAATACAATATGACGCTGACTAGAGTTTGAATTTCAAATTGGCAGCAAACCCACCGGTCTTCATAGGGCACCATAAACGTGGTTGTGCATTTTAATTACTATTTTTTTAAATAAATGAATAAATATATGACGTCGAGGAACGTTCATCGGTGCGCTATATATAGAAGGTCTGTCCTACAAAATAGTGCCATAAAAACTAAAATTTTCCGAAAGAACTTTTTTCATTTTTATTGGTCTGCTTTTTGTTCTTGTTTGATTCCTCGTTTTGACAAATTCCTTTTGTGAAAATTTGCAATGAAATATATATAAATTCATTACTGACTGCCCCATGTCGTTATCGCAGCCTTTAGGAACACACATACTTCACACACCCTCTGTTAATTTCTACTTCGATAAATAGCAAAGTGCAGCTCAAATATCAATATCAAAGTAGTATATATGTATTCCAATTAACGACAAAATGCTTTTACACTCATTTTATATTAATAAAATGTTTACAAAATAAAGAATAACATATGCATTACGGGGAAGACCAATTTCATACAAAACTTTCGACAGATGGTTGAAACGGAGATATGCAACCTTGCAAGTGCTATTTTACTTTTCTCGCAACAGATATTTGGCGATTGTTGCATCATATTATTCGACTCGAGCATATCGATTATACCATAAGTTCGTCTTCATTGGATGTTTTTAATCGTTGGACTACAAATAATCACTTAGTTGGATATACTATATAGTTGGCGCCAATTATGTTCTGAAGCCCCGCGTCGAACGACAACTGTAATGTGAGCCCCCACGCAGAATTAGTTTACCCTGAGGTTAGATGATGCCAAGCGTGATAGGTTTGGCTCAAGGGTCTATAGCCAAAAAGAGTGTGGAGTTAGCTCAGACCCGAGAGTCACTTATAGTGCCTTGAAATGGAAAAGAGAAACCGGTCGTATAGTGTCTTCCGTTCAACCTCGGGGTTTGTGTGGAGGAAAGGGAGCGCGGGTTGAAGATCACACAGATGAAGGAGTAGCCCCCGGACAAGCCTCTGGAGTATTCAGCGCAGCAATTGGGTTCGCCCTCATAGGAAAACCTTGAGCGACAAGTCGACCACACCTAACACATAAGAACGGGGAACATGGAAAAGGATGGGAGTTGGCTGCCTTCCCTTCGACCGGGTTCGCCCTGCTAGGAACAACCTTAGAGTGCCGAGTCGGCCGATCCCTATCACGACATAAGAGTTGAATTATTATTGTCCAAATCCAGAGCGGAAAAACGTTGGTCGGGCTCGCCCTTTTAAGCACACCTTAGAGTGACGAGGCACCGAACCTCACCACGACGCGGGAGATAAAATACTACGTCCAAATCAAGAGCGGAAAATTTCTCTTAGGTCGGATTGGGCTGCAATTGTTTAAGCTTTAAATTACTACTATTACGCCGACTCGACTCCGCCATTGTCATTCATTATTTTTAAACATGTTTTTATTTTCTTTTTATATTCTTAGTTTCTAAATTAAAGGCTAGACAAAAAATGCTTAAATTTTAGCTTAATTATCTTATATAATAACTTACTGGTCCTTCGCAGACGCTCCAAGCTAAACATTACTTAATATTTGTATAATTTGCCTTTCGGCGACAGAACTTTGTGGCAGCACCCATAATTATTTGAAAGACAAAGAAAAATTTGAAAAACGTTGTCAATTTTTTTTTGTGTTTTTTCTTAAAATTTAACTTACTTAACTTACCTATTTTTTTTTTTAATTTTTAATTTTATGTAAAAGCACTTAACTTGACTTAACTTAAATCTTATACTACCCTAATTCTAGAAAATCTAAGTCTATGTAAGCTAGCTGATGATAGTGTGATTCTTTACCGACTTTGGTATCCAGGTCTTTATATGCCATTCAACCACCAGAACTGTTGACGCTGTCTAATACTATCGCCCAGGTCTCTGTGGAAGATAGCCCTACTGAAGCGCAGGAGCTCTTCTTCGGTGCGCGTTACCTCCCAGTCGTAGCACAATCGCCCGTCTACGGATGATCTACTTACATGATAGATCAGCGGAATTCCGAAACTATCCTGTATAAGCCCTTTCATGTCCAAATCAAGGAACGCCTCTGGTGGAACAAAACCGCTGCGACGCACGTTCTCATAGTACAGGGTATTTGGATAATAAGCCCCGAAAATTAGGTCATTGGACGAGCTTATTGCTCTCGCAATATGTCTTCTGATTAATTTAATCATAAAATTATCCACCCTATTTATGCAAGCTTCATTATATAAAGTCTCATTTGAGTAGTACTTTTTGTATTCCGAATCTGGTGTTCGATATAATCTCACACTTGCTTTCGAACACCCGAATCTTTTCCATCAATGGACCTATGTTAAACCATACTGGACAACCATATATGAGCATTGGCCTGATTAGCGTCATGTAGCATATGACTTTTACCCTGCTGTCAAGTTGGCTACTGTGAAATAGCCTCCTTGTCATAGCAAACGTTTTTCTAGCCTTGACCAGAGCAGCCTCTACATGTCTGTTGAAATACAGATATTGGTCTCAGTATTAAGTGAGACGCGATCGTGTATCCATGGCTACTAATAAAGTGTATTTACGTCCCTCCAACGCGTGTATCTCTGAACAGAATAAGTACTAAATTAAAAGCTGAATAAAAATTCATTGACCCTAAGAGATATTGTGTAAATAGTAACTCTCTAATTTACGTACGGCTTGTTTGCATATTAAACGAAACACACTCCGCCGACGACGTCAATACAAATACCCGACACAGAAGAAGCATATCAAATTACCATAAAATTGCACAAATCAAAACTGTATTCATATAATTAATCCAATTCATAAACAAGAACGAAGCCACGAAATAGAAAAACAGTGACGTGACGTGTTGTGACAACTAAAACAAAGTGCAACAACAACAAACAAACAAATGTTAAAAGTGACAATAAACGTGCTTACAAAATAACTTCAGTAAGGTGCAACAACAACGTAAGACAATTTAAATATATTACCTCGGTCGTAAAAGTGAAAACTAAAACAGACAATATATTGCTAGTTACGCACACAGTTTTCAAAGCATCATTTGGCGCGAGTGCAAGTTCACTGACTCTTAGCGGACGGTAGCCGAGTTCGAGTCGGCCTACGGAAGAAATCGACTTCGTGGTTCGTATTGCAGGTGGCCTTTGTTTTTTTTTTAATGAAAACAAACTGGAAAGAACCAGCATGAACACGGAGGAAGACAAAAACGTGACAAACAAACGAAAAGGTACACCGAAAATTTCCATTGTGACGCGAAGTAAAACCGCGAAATTAACAATGGAGAGAAAAGGTCAGCAAATGGAGGAGGACAGTGAGCGTCGCTCTCCCTACAATTTTAATATGTATGGGGCAAACAATTCGTTCGCTTCTCTTGCATCCTCAGAGTCTGAGGATGAAGAAGAGGAAATTACTGAATTGGAGGCGAAACTTGCGATGGCAAGAGCCCGTCTAGAAGAGAGACGCCGAAAGAAAAAAATAGCGGCACTCGAAAAAGAAAAAGACACCGAACAACAACAAAAGCCGAAGCCAAAAGTCGGCCAACAACAACAGCAACAATCAACACAAAATCGACCACAGCAAGCAACACAACAGCAGCAAAACAACAATATCAGCGGAAAAATAAAGATGCCACCAATCAACACCATAGATGTTGACTGTAAAGAATTGGTAAGTCTTTGTAAGCTAGCCATAGGTAACAATTTTGCAGTTAAAAGACTGGCGGGTAACAGGCACGCCATTCAAACATATACGGTGGCAGACCACGATAAAATTAAAGAGGTATTAAAAAGAGCCACCGCGGAATTTTACTCGTTCACGCCGAAGCAAACAAAGAGGGTAACGGTTCTATTAAAGGGTGTCGACCCTGAAACGGAACCGGAGGCTCTGCTCGAAATGCTTCAAAACCTGAAGCACGAAGATCTCGAGTTTACCGCGGTAAAACCATTCACCACACCCAAGGCAAGAAGGGAAAACCGCAAGCTACCCTTCTTTTTGGTGCAATTAACACCCAGCAGTAGAATTGGTGGTCTAAGAAAAATTACAGTCTTGGATCATCAAATGGTCACATGGGACAAATTAAAAAAAGGCAGAGACATCCTGCAATGTATCCGTTGCCAAAGGTTTGGTCACGCGGCGGCTAACTGTGAAATGCAGCGCCGTTGCGTAAAATGCGGAAAGGACCATAAGGCAGAAGAATGCCCTCAGGGAAAAGAAAGGGTAGAAGACAAAGCCCTTCTAAAGTGCGCAGTGTGTCGGAATGAGGGACACCCCGCTAACTATCGAGGATGTCCTAAATTCCGAAAAATAATGGCAAGAAGTGTGACCCGGCAAAAAAACAAAACAAAACAACAATGCCCGTAACATCGCAGCGGTCGTACGCACAAGTTGCTTCGGGTGGGAGAACACCAAATCAGGCTACATCACAGGTAGCCACAAATACTCCCACACGGACGGAAACAACACCGCAAGCAGACGTGGTCACGGTTCTGCTTAATCTGCAGAGACAGATGACACAGCTGCAAAATCAAATAAACGAGATCTACTCATACTTGCCCAATCTAAACAAAAAGTCAATATAAACACTCTAACCACAACATCAATAAAAGCTCTTGTCGTGAATGTAAACTCACTAATAAGAACTGAGAGAAGAGCCGATCTTTTTAACCAGTTGCAAGAGGAACAACCTGATGTACTTCTGGCGGGGGAAACAAAGTTAAACCAGAGACATAAGATAGGACATAAAAACTACGATATTATACGAAGAGATCGACCTAACTCCCCTCAAGGGAGAAGTGCGCAGGTTCCGGGTGCTGGAAGCCTGTATCGTACGCATACCCCTTCAGTAAGGAAGGGGTTTGTATGCGATTGCGGTCTATGCACCTGAGGAGCACCAACAAAACCTATTTATAGCGGAGCTCGAGACACTCTTTCGATGCTTACAATTGCACCTGGGCAAAAACTACTTTATCCTAGGGGGAGATATGAACGCCAAGCATAGAAATTGGGGAAATTATATATCTAATGCCAGAGGAAATCAGTTGGCTGGTTGGTTAGATCAGTATCATATTGAATATAGAACTGACCTGCTAGCTACGAAATATCCATCGTTCCCCAGAGGTAGATCGTTCTTAGATATCTTGCTAATCGACTCACGACTGAGATTACTTAACACCAACAGACGAAACACAAACTGTTTACGGACAATTGAATACGACAGTGACCACTGTGCATTCACGGCAGTAATAGAGCTTCCGAACGAGCTCGCAGATCTGGAGGAATTCGTGATCCCGCAACCCTATAACTACGGGGCAATGCGATGGCCGCGGTTCACCAGATCATTAACAAGAGAACTTTGTTGGAATGACTTTAATCAGAAACCTGACAAATGACGAAATCGACAAATACATTCAACAAATGGACGTAACCGTAAAACGAACAATGGACAAAACAATTCCCAAAACAACAGTTACAGATCACATTAACATGTACAGAAACGCAACAATAAACGCACTCCACAAGAAAAAGAGCAGACTGCTATCGAAATTAAAACAATTACACAGACAGTTTACAGACAGACAAGACCAGGAGATAATATCACTGAAATCTCAATTAAAAAACCTCCAACAATTACTTAAAGCTAATTATAGATTAGCAACAAATTTGTATTGGAACAACAGAATTCGAGCTATAAAAACTAATAACCCGAATATGTTCCCACAAATAAATAAAATATTCAGGTGAAATAATCAAAACGAGATTCAGTGTCTCCAAATTCCACGTACTGAGGTAAACAAGCAGCTGCTAACCAACATCGGCATAGATACAGAGAACGCTATCTTCAATAGTGAGCTCTTCGTGATCGAAGATCCTTTGGAGAAGGCGAACGCTGTGGGAGCTGTCTTCAAGGGAAATGTACAATGTGAATGAAAGCATTCACCGAAATCACGACCTGGAGGACAGAATTCGACTGAATCACCTGCACCTCCGGAATGAAATTTCACATTGGCAATCGGAGAATCCGGGTTTTACGGAATTCAGTGACGATAATCTGTCAATTGACATTAATGTCAATGGTGGGGCTAATAGCCTTTTAATCACAAGGGAAGGAATCCAGAGTATCTTCGACTCATGAAAGTCAGTGGGAATAGATGGAGTACCTAACATCGTCCTCAAGAACCTGCCCCCAAAGGCAATAGATATATACACGGTCCTGTTTAACAACGCGTTAAATAATGCATATTATCCCGCGCGTTGGAAAACGGCTATCATTCAGCCCATCGCAAAAAAGGGCAAAGACTGTACAAACCCAATAAACATGGGTTCGATAAGTTTACTCCCAAGCATCAGTAAAGTATTTGAACAACGTGCAGCGCTATTGCGACAACTGGAAACTTAAGATCAACTTCCAGAAATGTGAAGCCATCCTATTTAGAACCCCATTATATAAAGCCACGAACGACACAAGGAAAAACTGGCGAAAGCTAGTTATCGTGGGACCGCATGGAGATAAACTGGAAACCAAGAGTTTAGTTAAATACCTTGGCATCTGGCTAGACCAATATCTGTATTTCAACAGACATGTAGAGGCTGCTCTGGTCAAGGCTAGAAAAACGTTTGCTATGACAAGGAGGCTATTTCACAGTAGCCAACTTGACAGCAGGGTAAAGGTCATATGCTACATGACGCTAATCAGGCCAATGCTCATATATGGCTGTCCAGTATGGTTTAACATAGGTCCAAATTTGATGGAAAAGATTCGGGTGTTCGAAAGGAAGTGTCTGAGAACCTGTCTCAGATTATATCGAACACCGGAATCGGAATACAAAAAGTACTACTCAAATGAGACTTTATATAATGAAGCCGGCATAAATAGGGTGGATAATTTTATGATTAAATTAATCAGAAGACATATTGCGAGAGCAATAAGCTCGTCCAATGACCTAATTTTCGGGGCTTATTATCCAAATACCCTGTACTATGAGAACGTGCGTCGCAACGGTTTTGTTCCACCAGAGGCGTTCCTTGATTTGGATATGAAAGGGCTTATACAGGATAGATCCGGAATTCCGCTGATCTATCATGTAAGTAGATCATCCGTAGACGGGCGATTGTGCTACGACCGGGAAGTAACGCGCACCGAAGAAGAGCTCCTGCGCTTCAGTAGGGCTATCTCCCACAGAGACCGGGACGATAGTATTAGACAGCGTCAACAGTTCTGGTGCTTGAATGGCATATAAAGACCTGGATACGAAAGTCGGTATAGAATCACACTATCATCAGCTAGCTTACATAGACTTAGCTTTTCTAGAATTAGGGTAGTATTACATTTAAGTTAAGTTAAGCTAAGTGATTTTACATAAAATATATAAAAAAAAAAAAAAAAAGATAGGTAAGTAAGTAAGTAAGTTAAATTTTAAGAAAAAAAAAAAAAAAACAAAAAAATTGACAACGTTTTTCAAATTTTTCTTTGCCTTTCAAATAATTATAAGTATTGCCACAAAGTTTTGTCGCCGAAAGGCAAATTATACAAATATTAAGTAATGTTTAGCTTAGAGCGTCTGCGAAGGACCAGTAAGTTATTATATAAGATATTTATTTATTTATTTATTTTCGATCACGAAGAGCTCACTATTGAAGATAGCGTTCTCTGTATCTATGCCGATGTTGGTTAGCAGCTGCTTGTTTACCTCAGTACGTGGAATTTGGAGACTCTGAATCTCGTTTTGATTATTTCACCTGAATATTTTATTTATTTGTGGGAACATATTCGGGTTATTAGTTTTTATAGCTCGAATTCTGTTGTTCCAATACAAATTTGTTGCTAATCTATAATTAGCTTTAAGTAATTGTTGGAGGTTTTTTAATTGAGATTTCAGTGATATTATCTCCTGGTCTTGTCTGTCTGTAAACTGTCTGTGTAATTGTTTTAATTTCGATAGCAGTCTGCTCTTTTTCTTGTGGAGTGCGTTTATTGTTGCGTTTCTGTACATGTTAATGTGATCTGTAACTGTTGTTTTGGGAATTGTTTTGTCCATTGTTCGTTTTACGGTTACGTCCATTTGTTGAATGTATTTGTCGATTTCGTCATTTGTCAGGTTTCTGATTAAAGTCATTCGAACAAAGTTCTCTTGTTAATGATCTGGTGAACCGCGGCCATCGCATTGCCCTGTAGTTATAGGTTTGCGGGATCACGAATTCCTCCAGATCTGCGAGCTCGTTCGGAAGCTCTATTACTGCCGTGAATGCACAGTGGTCACTGTCGTATTCAATTGTCCGTAAACAGTTTGTGTTTCGTCTGTTGGTATTAAGTAATCTCAGTCGTGAGTCGAGTAGCAAGATATCTTAGAACGATCTACCTCTGGGGAACGATGGATATTTCGTAGATAGTAGGTCAGTTCTATATTCAATATGAAACTGATCTAACCAACCAGCCAACTGATTTCCTCTGGCATTAGATATATAATTTCCCCAATTTCTATGCTTGGCGTTCATATCTCCCCCTAGGATAAAGTAGTTTTTGCCCAGGTGCAATTGTAAGCATCGAAAGAGTGTCTCGAGCTCCGCTATAAATTGGTTTTGTTGGTGCTCCTCAGGTAGACCGCAATCGCATACAAACCCCTTCCTTGCTGAAGGGGTATGCGGACGATACAGGCTCTCCACTATATATTACTTTATGATTGATCCCTTTTCTAATAAAGATTGCGAAGAATCCTATGGGTGGTCCTATCGTTGCCCATTCGCGCCACCTGTCCGGTCCATCTTAATCTTCGCGACCTGATTACTCTCACTCTTCCAATTCGTGGTTGTGGAGTTTCCTCCATTGTCCTGCCTCCTCGTCATATTTGCCGCCAAAGATACCCCTTAGAATTTTATTCTCGAATACGCGGAATTATTTTTCTTCCCGTTTTGTGAGAGCCCATGTTTCGCATCCGTATAGAGCAATCGGCATGATTATGGTCCTATAGACACGGCTTATTATGGTACATGATAGCAGTTTGGATTTTAATAGTTTACTGTCTGCGTGCCACCTAGCGTTGCCGGAATGCAGTATTTTGTAAATTTCCTTCGACATGTCGTTACTGGCCGCCAGTATCGTTCCCAGATATTTAAATTCTTTGACATTTTCAAATATCTTGCCCCTGATGTTTATGTGCGGTCTCTGAGGTCCACCTGGTCTCCCCGTAATCATGTATTTTGTTTTGTCTTCATTTATTTCTAGGCTTTTACTAACAGTTTCTAGATTATCGCCCAGAACGGCTATGTCATCCGCATATACGGGCACTTATTTGATCCGGCCATGTTGTCGTCTTCTACCTATCTGAGGACAGGGTTAAAGAGACATGGTGAGAGGCCATCGCCCTGTTTTAGTCCATGCCGGATTTCAAATGGTTCTGAGAGGTGGTTTTCTATTCTAACTCGCCCTTTGTTTTCGTTCGTGCAGATTTGAATGAGGGAGGCAAATTTTTTCGGGATTCCCAGCTCAACTACAATATGGCAGAGTCTTTGTCTTGCGACTGAGTCGTAGGCATTTTTGAACTTAACGAACAGTTGGCGAACCGTCTCTTCGTATTCCCACTTCTTCTCCAGTAGTTGCCTTATTGTGAACATTTATTCGCTTATTGACCGGTTCCTACGGGATCCGCATTGGTAGTCTCCCAATATTTCTTCTGCGTACGGTGTAATTCTCGCCAGTATGACATTTGTTAGTATTTTGTATGTGGTTGGGAGCAATGACATTTCTCTGTAATTTTCGCAGTCACATCTGTGGCCTTTTTTAAAATGGGGACGACTATTGAGGTTTTCCAATCTTCCGGTGTGACTTCCTTATCCCCTATTGTTTTGATGTGCTGGTGGATCTTTCGAGCGGTTGCCTCTCCGCCATGCCTCATAAGCTCTGCGAGTATGCAGTCGACTCGAGGAGCTTTGTTGTTTTTCAATCGATTTATTGCGTCTACAACTTCGTTGAAAGAGTGCTCTGGGATCTGAGGCTGGGCTATGTACGTCTGGTGCGTTTATTTGTGGTTGATGGGTGCCCACATTGAGCGGTTTTTCAAAGTACTGCTTCCATCTTGTCACGATATTGTTTGTTTCTGTCACCAGAGGGGGCTCCTCGATAGTATAGTGGTTAGTACACCCGCCTGTCACCCGGGAGACCGGGGTTCGATTCCCCGTCGGGGAGCCCCTGGCGCAAGACTAATGACCTTGCCCAGAAAAAATAAATCATTATGGAAAATTTAACAAGCCTCAGGACTTGCTAAATAAGGCCAAGACCGATCCCGGTTGTAGTGCCGATGATGATGATGTCACCAGACAGCCGGATGTGTGTTTCGGATTCTTTTGGCTCTCCCTCAGCAGCCATTTCTAATTGAGTTTATGCATTTACGTTTTGGCATATTCTAGGATTTTTTCGAACCGAGTCTTCTCCCATTCGCGTTTTTTGCGTTTGAAGAGTCTCATTGTTTCTTTCCGAATCGTCGCATATCTTTCTGCGTTGACCTCATTATATCTTTGTAAGCGGATCGCTCTGAGGCGTTTACGTTTTTGATCTCCGCCCTGCAGTTATCGTCACCGTGATTGCCCGTGTGGGTTTGCTGCGAGCCGACTTCTAATTTTGCCCATCACTAGAAGGTGATCGGAGTCGCAATCTGCTCCTCTATATGATCTTACGTCAAGAATATTCGAGTGGTGTCTTTTGTCTATGAGGAAGTGGTCTATTTGGTTACGCGTTACACCGTCGGGTGATATCCATGTGGCTTTATGGATTTGCTTGTGCTTTTCACTACCGGATCTTTTGACGCTGCGAACGTGATAATTCGAATTCCATTATCATTTAAAACGTCATGTTTACCTATGGTTGGTTGGAAGATGTTGTTTTGTTCTTGTAGGGGTTTGGTTTCAGGAAGCGTGTCTCCTAGTCCTTATAAGGAGAAGGTGATCTCTTAAAATAGACCGCTCCTGAAAACTTGTCCTACAAAGGGGTCGTCGCCGTGCTTCCTCTGATTCCAAAGGGAAGAGCAACGTCCTAGATTAGGGCCTCTGTCCTTGGTTTTCACTTGGCCTTCCGTGGGGGCAGGTGATACTCCGAATCAGTTGTTATTCTCTTCGTGGAGATACCACGGCTGTACTTACCAGTTGTCAGCTCAATGAAAAACTATTAAAAAGTCTCGGTTTTCTTCTTTTGGTATATACAAGTGTTTATTTATAAATGGTTCTCCTGGACACCACCTTCAGGGACACTACTCGATATTCTACTGCGGCGGCTCCTGGGGTACCTCCTCCAGGGACAATGAATGGTATTATACTGCGGCCCGGAGATTACTCAAAAGTGTACAATTTCGTACAAAAATCCCGATTTTGTTATCCTGAGCGAGATGTTCAGTGTTTACTTTAGATAAGAATTTCTTGAATTCTTACGAAACTATTGCGCAGATGTGGATGTGTAGAAAGGGATTCGGGTTTGTTTGTTCTGTTTGATGGAATTTTCCCAGATTGAGATAACGTATCTCTGGGTTTTGAATTTTCATGATGCCGTGGAGTAAATGTAGAACAATAAACAAATATTGGATTCGTTTATTGCGAATTTTGGATCATATTTGGGTTATTGTGGATTTTGATAGGATTATTTATCTTAGCGTATTATTGCTGGGATTTGGATTAAGAATGGGGGAAAAAGGTGGTAAGGCTTTTTGGAGCACTACAATGTCTTCCTTTCCAATTTTCGCATTGAGGTCCCCAAGGAGGATTTTAACATCGAATGATGAGATCCCATCGAATACTTGCTCTAGGGTCTCGTAGAATGTGTCCTTCGTTTCTTCGTCCGTAGATTCTGTTGGGGCGTGTACGTTTATAAATACATAATTGTACCATGATCCCTGTATTTTTAGCACCGACATTCGGCCATTAATAAATTGCACATCTTTTATATGAGCGTAATCTCTTGCTTATGAGTCCCGAGGTTATGTGTATCGGTGCCTCCGCACGCCAATGCAAACGCGTTGGTTTCGATTACTTGTTGTGGGAGTCGACCTTTCTGAAGCGCGACGATGTCCATTTTATATTGTTTCACGTTTTCTACGACCGTCTGTATCGCGCCTGGTTTATATAACGTTCGAACATTCCACGTCCAGACGCGTATATCCCACTTTTTCCGTTTTTCCTTACGCCTTCTTCTTGCCGAGTCGGTTTTTTTTGGGGATTTGTTCTCTTATGGTAGTGTCGGCTCATCACACCCATATTTCCAAACTTCTCCATGATTCGACCTGCCACACTTTGAGTCGATAGAGGTCTCCGCAGTGAAACTGCATCTGGCTAATAATGGTGGAGTGAATTTACACTACGTATAGCACTCGCATAAAACCACTAACGGCCCCATTAATCCCGAAGATATCGGCAAATTAATACGGTCTTAGTGGCATACACCCCATCATCATAGCCGGCGATTTTAAGTCCAAACATCCCAATTGGAACAACTCTGTCTCTTCCCCAAATGGCACAAAATTGTACCAATGGTTCACCGAAAACTCTCATACCCTCAACTTCAATATAATCGTACCTACGGTTGGTACGCGAGGCAACGCAATTTTGGAGAACTTTTTTTGCGAGAAAAGATCTAGAGTGTTTGGATAAAATTCAAAGTGAACACTGAATATTGTAAATGAAAACTTAAAACTAAGAGTGCAACCTAATATTAAAATCGTCGTTAAGGTATCATTTTCGTAAACGGCACAAAGGAGGAGTGATGAAGCGGCATAAACGAGGAAGGTGGGATTTCCCAAAGACACAAGACAGCATACCACACAACAGCCACGTGAGTATGCTATTAGTTATTAATATATATTTTATTGTGCAAAGAAAAAATTATAACATAGTTCAGGTTTATTTTATATAAAATAAATACACGGTATGTCATTGAACAAACATACAATATGCAATGATACTGGGCCGCCAGATGAAGTGAAACATGAACTAAAGCACCGTCTCACAGAGAAAAACGTGCAATCATTTAAAATAACTAATCATCATCATCGGCACTACAACCGGGAACCGGCCTTGGCCGTATTTAGCAAGTCCTGAGGCTTGTTAAATTTGTTTTTTTCCGGGCAAGGTCATTAGTCTTGCGCCAGAGGCTCCCCGACGGGGAATCGAACCACGGTCTCCCGCGTGACAGGCGGATATACTAACCAAAATAACTAATAATTAACTAAAATAAAATATACGAAGTTTGATAGCAATATAGGACAGTCACTGGAATTAAAAGATGCTGCAATTTTTAATGTTGCTATTCAATGTATTCTCCGTAGACTGGACTGTAAGAAAGCAACCGGTCCGGATGGGACGCCAGCAGTCTTAGAAGCGGTGCTCCAGAACTGGCAAACTCTTTCGGTTATCTTATGCACAGTGGATTAATCCTATCTACTGGAAAATCGCGCGAATACAACCAGAGATTATTGGCCAATAGCATTACAGTATATGTTATTCTAGGAAAAGTACATCAATAGCTAATCATTGCCTATATCCCTTAGCTTTTGGATGATCCCACACCCACAATGACAGATCGAGTTAATTAAATGCTTGAAATACAATAGACATCCAAATGATCGGACACCAAATACGGTGCCCTTTTTATAACTGACATCTGCAATTCAAAACCATGGTGAATCAAGGCTTTTGACAAGGCACAGATCAGTTTTCATTATGACTTAACAACCTCGCGATTAGAAGAAGAGTTCTCTCGAAATCGACCGATCCAGTCTATTAATTCCAGGAGGTCTTAGGGTTCTTTTTATCCTAAACCCTGTTTTTGCTCCCGAAAATTAAGCTATCTTTTAGAGTCAAAAAAATTTCACTCCACCCCAAATTTTTCGAATAGTGTTCCCAAATTTTGGAGCTCTACTCCTAAGCACGTCCTGAACTTACTTGGCAGTATACAGGGTCATTTTGGCATTGGGACTGCAGCCGCTAGTGCTCACGCAGCGAGTCATTGTTTGTTTTGCAGAAATTATAACGGAGGCTTTCCCGTACTATTATCCCGCTAAATATTTTTTATGGAACAAGCGTACTTACATACCATACATAAAAAAACAAAATGTGCTGCCCGAAATATCGTCCTATAACTAAACTTTCCCATATGTCGAAGCTATTTGAAAGCTTTCTGTATGAAATGTTAACACTGCAAAATCAGTCATTTCTCCAAAACGACACAGATCTCTTCTTTCAGACGGATCATTAACATCGACCCTTAACACCCCCCCTCCCCCCGCGGCAATAATTACGCAATTATTTATTCCCTAATTACACACATATACCAAGAGCAACATTCTGCACGCATAATATTTTAAAATATCCAAAATATCACATTTGCATTTTCCTAACAACATACAATTCCATCGAAAAAGCCGTTTCAAGGCCAAACTTTCCGCTGTATATAGCATATACTGTTTATTCAATTTTGAATTGTCACAACTTTATTGGAAAATGTACATACACATATTGTCCACCCCTTTCATCCCCTATATCGCAAATGTCTTAATTCTTAAACTAACAAAATTCTCTAATCTAGAGCCACCATTATATTTACGGATACACATATTAACGCCCTTCTCAGCAAATTTGCCGTTACCTTACCATTATATACTTATCCACTTGAAAATTCTTTGAAGGGGGTTTAGCCCAGCGAGAGCCGAAACCAAATTCAATGAATCGATGGCGGTAAGGTGGGGGTAAATTTGTATCCCAATATAAAAGGGCATGAATGAGAGAGTCTCGCTCTCGTATATCTAAAATCGTCACGGGCTCGGGTCGTAAGGTCGTTGTTAAGAAGTCCATCTAAGTATATCAATTATTAATTTCTAAGTGAAGTAAAACGAATAAAATAAATTAAAACAAAAAGGAAAAAACAAAATTATATCAACTATTAAATTCGAATACTTCACAATGATTAAAATACATTAAAAACAAAAAGAGAAACAGTTTGGATGTTTGGATACTAGTAAATTTGTTTGTGCAGGCGAAGTGAACCGAAGAAGAAAAAAATTCGACTTCGCATATAATGTCTGGGGTAAAATCTTAATTAGAAATATTTGCTGGCTGAGAATTTAGACATTTCCGAGGATCAGAACCCTAAGTTCGCTACAATATCATATAAACATTAATTTATTCGATTGCTTAGAAAGCGTAAAGTAGAATGATCAACCATCACGCCAGTTTACATTTTCATACATCGGTAAATGTACGTCCGTGTTAAAATATTAATTTGAGACTACAATAAGCGTTACCAAACGATGTTTTTTCAAATGACTCAGCCGTCAAATGTGCTCACTTGCTTTTTATAATAAACCCGACTCGAGTGTCGGTCCCAATGCCCTAATATACAAGATACGTGTTGTTGACAAGAATTATACATCGACATAGAATTGGGGGAATTAAAGAACTTAATAAAAAGCTTGTAAAGAATTTGAAATAAACCGCGTACGTTTATTGATTCTAATTTTGTTATTACTGTAAGCATGTGGGCACCCGCAAAAAGTGTCACTAATAATGCTACAATTACTATAAACAATTACGTGAAAACTATACTAATAAGATAAACATCTTGATACCCTTGACCACGGATAGGCACTTGTGTAAACACAAATTGTTTAGGTTGGTGATATGCATATCTTATTTTTGAACAATCGCATATTATGCATACCTAGATAATAATTACTCGGTAATCACAGTGAAACATTCGCCTGATCTTGGGTAAACAATTCCTGTTCCTATTCCTGTTCCTATTCCTATTCCTATTCCTATTCCTATTCCTATTCCTATTCCTATTCCTATTCCTATTCCTATTCCTATTCATATTCATATTCCTATTCATATTCCTATTTCTATTCATGTTCCTATACAATTATTTGAGCAGGATACACGAAATCATGTAACGAAGCATATACTTTTTACTTTACAGTATTTTGGATTGTCGCGTCGCGTCCCCGTTAATAAGGGGATTATTATCCCTTAGTCAAAAGCTTCCGCCCTAAAACGAAGAAACCTTTTGTTTAAAAATAATTGCAATTGAAATAATTTTTTGTATAGAAATAATTGCAGTCTGGACGTCAATTGGTTTTATGATAACTCTAACAAGACGCACAGGGACCGAGGTAGCATGCAGCGAGTTCAGTTGTTGCTCAATTAAACTACTCTCAATCGCGCACCATACACATCAGCAATTATAGCAGCGAGCATACTAAGGCGCTATTGCATAGGTGTTCTGTGGTATGCTCGCCTGTGCTCCCAACTCTGACCCCTTTGCATAGGAATATACGCTGAACATGAGTTCGCACAGTTAAATTGCAAAATTACAAAACGCATAACACGCCCTGGCCCACCATAAGGCGTTCCTGTCATTCAGGCTTGTTGCTTCGCTGTCATTTGTAGCGTGTCTACGTATGGAGCCGTCGTACGTCCGGTTACACAGCTATTAACTTGGCAATCTGTCTGGGAATGCGTACACACTCGGGAAGGTCGTACGATTGATTCACTTTACATCTCGCCGGCATACAGTAAAATGATTACAAACGTCCGTCAGTCAACGCGGAGCTGTCTACTAGCCCTAGCCTACATTCGACACATGAGTCGACCACAGCCGTAGCATGACGGGCACCCGAAGTCTGATAATTATGGATGGTTTGCAATTGATAATTGGCAATACCCCTGCCATTGTCTCCCCAGGCAGTAATGTACCTCCCAGACTATCTGGTGCAGCCCTATCAATCCCGTCGGGCTGTAATCAGCGGGCGACTGGCAAATGTTGCAATTAATTGGGGTAGACACACTCTGTGAGACTTTCGACCTTGGTTAGTACGTTTGAACGACAGGCGTTAATTATTATTTACTGTCTGTACTGACTCTCAACTTTTGATAAGCTTGAAATGATAAAACCTGTTCAATGCAATGTCAATACAATTAGAGGTAGCCGGGCGCACCCAGCCACGAGCTAGGAATAACATGACAGCAGACTGAGCAAAGCCAATGCGCCCAATGAGAGAATGTTATAACGTACAGAACTCGGTTGTGAAGCGTGATCGTATGTAACTTAACTCAACAAAGGGACTACCGAAAATACCACCACATTGCTCGTATCGTGGCTGTATGTTTAGCCATCGACCGAAATAAGTGTTTGAAAAGTAATTCAAACAGAACACCTGTCGCAGCGTCGACAAGTTAAGTCAACCATCGAGTTTAACGACTGAGAAATATGCAATTCAACATTTTTTCATGTCAATGATCTGTTAACCCAATCGACAATCCCATAACGACGGGTGATTATTTACATGACTTATGACGACGAAAAGCAATGCATGCTTAAATTCGTCGTTAGTTTATGTGGCAAATTCTGATCTGACTCTATTTTCGCCACGTTACAGTATGCTTTAGTCAGAACTTGGGAGGGTTTACCAATATGGAATTAGGAAGAATATTAGCATTTTCATTCACATATATATCGGGCCATGTCTGCTTATGAGATTTTAAACAACATTTAACAAGATTATTATGTACGAATATCCTGTGGCCACATATCTACAACCAGATAATCTACTCAAGAGAATAGAGAAACCTTTCGGATAAGTTGATCGTATATTATAATCCCATAACAAGTTGGCGAGTTTAACCACAAAACGCTCCAAAACGATATCCCTCCACTCACGGTCCTGTACCGGTGCTGTACAGATTCCAAAAAAGCGTCTTATCAAAAGGAGCTAATATTAAATTTCCACAAGCCTCTTTTAGTTCACCGAAACATATCCACGGGTAGAGTTTAACTCATCGGCTACCTATAACCTTCCTAGAACCACCCTGTAAAAACGGCGCCCTGTACAGACGTTTGCAATAAATGACATGTTAAGTATCAGATAAAAGTTTACACATAGGCAGATAGTTGTGCTGATATACATGGGTGGCCTGAAAAGTTTCCGACCTAATAAAGATCCAAGACATTTTTTCCTAAAATTTATTTTTATTTTTCTACATAGTCTCCTTGTAACTCTACACACTTCTCCCAACGATGTTCCCATCTCTCTAACCCGTCCAAATAGAACTCGGCGTTTTTCTTTGCAAAACAACTGTTTACGAAGGTGATTGCCTCCTCATTTGACGAAAATCTCTGTCCTTCCGAGCGCAATTTTTAAGAAGGCGCTTGGGGCTAGATCTGGTGAGTAAGGCGGATGGTCAAGCAGTTCAAAACGTAATTCGTGAATTTTCGCCATGGCAAGCGCTGAGATGTGAGACGGCGTGTTACCTTGGTGCAACAAGATTTTATTTTTCTGCAAATGTGGCCGTTTTCCGCAATTTCTTCAGTTGATCAAGTAATGATGCGTAGTATGCTTCTATAATCGTTTTTTCTTTTTGAAGATAATCGATGAAGATAACTCTATGACTATCTCAAAAACCAGTCACCATCACTTTCCCAGCCGAAAAAAACAGTTTTTCCTTTTTTTGACTGTGTTTCGAGCGTATAATGGCGTATGTAAATTTCATCAACAGTAATTAATCGGATTTATTGCGTCTAAACTGCGCCAACAGAGCGTTGGAAATGTTCATTCGAACACGTTTTTGGTCTAACGTGAGCAAACGCGGCTCCCAACGCCTAAATCTTGAGTTAGTATATGACAAACATGTTCCTTGGAAATTTGCATAACCTCTGCTATCTCTCTTACTTTAATTCGGCGGTCGCCTAGCACCATTTGGTGAACTTTAGCGATGTTATCGTCAGTTATTGCAGTTCGCTACGAACGTTCATCGTCTACCAAGCTCACACGGCCACGTTTAAATTCAGCTGCCCAAAATTTCAGTGTGGTAAATGATGGTGCAGGGCTCCTCGATAGTATAGTGGTTAGTATACCCGCCCGTCACGCGGGAGACCGGGGTTCGATTCCCCGTCGGGGAGCATCTGGCGCAAGATTAATGACCTTGCCCGGAAAAAACAAAACATTATGGAAAATTTAACAAGCCTCAGGACTTGCTAAATACGGCCAAGACCAGTTCCCGGTTGTAGTGCCGATGATGATGATGAAATGATGGTGCAGACGCATACACAGAATCCAACTCATCTTTGATTTGCGTAGGCGTATTGCCTTGCAAAACCAAAAATGTAATGACAGCTCGAGGCTCAATTTTGTCGATTTTCACAAAAACACTCAGAAACGATTGTCAAATAAAAACGAGGCGTCGAAAATGGCTGAAATTTTGGTGAGTAACTTTCAAAAGATGCACAACTACATTTACTAGCTTTTATTGACGAGTGCTGTTATCTTCACGTTGAGGTCTTTTCAGTCCACTCTCGTATATTATGTATATCATAGTATATCTTGTTAAATAGTGATAAAAGAAATTGAGACACGAGCTCGTTGAAAAGTGACATTTCGTACAAAAACAGTTGCTCGATTCAGTTATCATTTAGTATAAGGTGTGAAATTTAAAGTCAACAAGTTAAGGAAATAGTTAATTCAGTAAATGTACACTCTCCTAAAATCCACAATTCCGCAAACAAACAAGAAACAACAGAGTACCATTCGCTTAATCTATTTCCTTATTTTATTATAACGATAATTGAGGTTTATTATACAATTTTCTCTTTAAAATTGTGGTCTCGTTAAGACCGTTCAATGAGGAGTTCCTGTGACGACTTCTGGTGTTTGCTCATTTATCAGAGTGGCTCCTCGATAATATAGTGGTTAGCATCCCGGCCTGTCACGCGGGAGACCGGGGTTCGATTCCCAGTCGGAGAGCCTCTGGCGCAAGACTAATGACCTTGCCCAGAAAAACAAATTATCATGGAAAATTTAACAACCCTCAAACTTGCTAAATAAGGCCAAGACCGGTTCCCGGTACCAACGGTTGTTGAACACACAATTTGGTCGGTCGAGCCGGATCCAGTCTGTGGATCCAGATTCACTGCTCTCAGCTCGCAGCATAGAAGACAATCGCAAGGAATATTGCATTATTTTTATTAAATAACTTTCCATCAACATTTCAATTTAAATAACTTGCCGTCAACATTGAGTTTAAATAACTTTCGGTCATCATTCTCTTTGAATAACGTTCTCGGGTACTAATTGGTGTCTATGCGTGAAAGTGCAATGAAATGTTTTAACTGATGACATCGATTAATGAATGTTTTTATGATCCATCCGGGCGAGTGTTTCAGAACGGAAAAGTTACATTCACGGCTAAGTTATAGAGACAACGGACCATCGCGGAAATACGAGGATTTCGATTGTGGATCTATGACGCCGCCACGTTTACGAAGCAACAGCCGTGCAGTCCGCCGCCCAGTGCGTGGGCACCACCAGGGAACCATCTGTGGATCAAACCGATGTCTAACCAGCTGCCCCAAAGCTACAATTACCGCTGTTCCGCATGCAGCCTCCGTCCAGCCTAAGGACCTCTAGCCACCAAATTAGTGGCGTATCAAGAAGCTGCGCCAACGCAGCTAACCGCACCGCGCCCAGGTTGCGAGCGCACGCAAGAAGGATCCAAACGTAAGGATCAACTGCTGCCCAGTTCGCAGCCCCAGCATCCAGACCTGTGGATCGACTACCACCGCCCAGATCGCGGTACAGCCCCGGATCCAGACGTAAGGATCAACCGCCGCAAGGTTCACAGGTAAGAAAGCCTTTTTCAATTACGAATACATCACCACCGCCAAATTCGTGGCGCAAATAGAAGCTGCCCCCAGCAGTTACTTATCGACTACCACCGCCCAGTTCGCGGTGCAGCCCCGGATACAGACGTAAGTATCAACCGCCGCCAAGTTCGCGGCTATCCTAAAGGGCCCAGTCTAATGGCCGACCGACGTCAAGGTCGCGGGACATTAAAGTCGAGACGCGAAGACCCACCGTTATCCAGTTCGTGATAACAGTTAGCTCAAAGCCCAGAGCGCAGAGCAATGTCAGTGAAGTCAAACATGACTGCTACATTGGCGGAACAACTCATCGGCGCCCAGTTAACCGCACATGATGATGGGAACTTTCAATAAGTTCCACAAGAGAGGGCCATCGACGCTGGCCACAGTGGAGGTGCAAGAGAGCGACCTCCAGCAGAGTTGGGATGAGATGCAGAATCGGCATGAAGAGCTCATGTGCCTGATCACTCCACGGACGGCCATCATCCAACGGTATTTCGAAGAGCGATTTATCGACCAGGCCGAAGAAACATACCTCAATGAGGCCACGGAATTTGTTGAGGTAAGGCACGCGGTGCTCGCCAACCGTCCGACCGACACGAATGCGACGAACATCATGCCTCAATCCAACTGCCGTTTGCCGCCATTGATGTCACAACCACCTTGGTGGCCAGGAACTCCATCAACACCAAGCATGCATATGCCACCTGGTCATTCTTCCAGACTACCATCGCAGATGATGCCCCCCACAAGCCATCGGACAAACCAAGATATGACGACAGGCACTGAAAATCCAGCCAAGGAAGGAGCTGCCGAAAGCCAAACAGCCAAAGGAGGAACAGTTGAGAAGAAAACGGTCCCAAACCCTCCAACTAACGCCTCCAAGGACATCAAGAAGGTTCCAGGGGCAATGAAAGAAGTTAAAACTGCAGCAGCACCCCTCGTCGCTAAAGCGACACACAATAGGAGTTGGATCTGGCTTTTAATAAAGGGGCAGTATCTATGAAAGATGAAGCTTTGGCGGAGCTGCTTTTTAAGGCGCAGTAATTTGGTTAGGATGCTGGGCAAAGGCTTTCCTAAATATTTGTGAAGAACGGTTATCGGGGTGTTATTGCTGAGAGCCTCCTTTTGAATTTGCTCTATTCTTACAGATGCTTGATCAATTTCAGTAGGGAGTAGGTTAGATGCTTCCGGGATATACAAGTTAGAGAAACTTATCGCTATTTTACATTTTGGTCCTTCGAGCCGGATCCAGTTTGTGGATCCATTCCACTGCTGCCATGAAAGCCATGATCAAGAAGCTGAAACACAAAGAAAGGGAAAAGGATCGTAGAGATCTTTGTTTATGTGAGAAGGTTACTGGGAAACGGATCCAGAACTATATAGGATAAAACAGATTTATGACCTGTAAATTCAACTGAGTAATCAAGTTGCAACTCATTAAATGGCAGATGCGTCTGGGATACTTTGTGATTGGATTGTTTGTGTATCGCCAGAATGCCTGTTGGTAGACTGCGTTCTTTTGTTTGCACTTAGTGCATTGGTAAAGCATTAGTCTCAACGCAGATGGTGCTAATTACATGCATCTGCATAGGACTGTTTATCGCTGGCTAAAAGGGGTCGCCAGCCGACGTGTGTGTAGATAGTTTTTTGTACACACATCGAGGCTGGGAAAATAGACGGCACAGTATGTATGATCCCGGTCGTGAAGGTTACATTGTATGTAAACCGAATCATTTGTTTACAGGAATTCATCTAGGGGAATTTCTCTGGCAACGTAATGCCGAAATTGGTTGGGAATTCGCGATAAGCTAATAAAGAAATCTTACAGCGAGTTTTCTTTACAGAGACTAAAAGATCATAGATTTGATCTCTTTAATTTTCAGGTGCCTAATACGATTGCATTGGCGAAAACTTATGCGTTTTGGGATGAGGTAATGGGGGTTTTTAGGTAAGTGTACCGTGGGGTTTGGCGGCACCGCCACAAACGTACTGTTGGATTATCTGAGAACTGTCAGCATCTGGAAAATCTGGTTGTCGTGAAGGGTGAATGTAAATGGATTCTAAGACGAGCACTTTATTGTTCTCACAAAAAAGTTTAACTGCCGTGTATTTAATGCGGAATATACCGGTGGATCTAATTTCATTGAATTGAAATTTTACTAAGATGCCGGTACCTCCGTGAGATCAATTAGTTCTGGGGTTAGAAACAAAAAAGTATAATTGGGAATGGAAACTCGGGAATTTGGTTTGAGCCAGGTCTTTGAAAGGAAGAGTGTATCTGGGGAAAATTTTTCAACAAACAACCGGAGGTGTTGTTTACGTATATTAGAGTAAATGGATTCTGCCATGAGAGAGATAATGGTTAGTTTAGACAGTGCTGGGAAGAATATGGCAAATTATTAGTGAAAGAATCTGACCTTTTTTTAATTTCTGAGATGTGTAACCCATGATGTCCAAATGAAAATTTTAATATAATCGTTAGAGGGCGTGGTAGTGTTGAGGTTTCCTTTTGCTGCATCCGCGTAAACTATTCCGGGTCGGGTTGACTTAGCTTCCTGCAATACTGTTGGTTTAGTTGTTGGTGTTTTAATATTGACATTGCTAATGTCCGTCTTTGCAGAATTTTCTGGATGAGGGCCTCCACAGTTAGAACATTTTACTGTAATCTTCTTTGTGGTAATGGATCCATCGGCGTGGGCGGTTTGGACTGTCGCTGGTTCCAGGCCTTGTGGATTTACCTTGCATTCATCGAGCTCGTGTTCCTCTGCGATTCTGCCGCAACGTCTTTGCAGGTAGAATGAGACCGCCAAGTGTCCTGAGTCTTGGCATCGCTTGCAATGTAGATTTTCTTGTTTTGGGTAAACAAATATTTAATTTGTTTAAGTTGCTTGATATCTTGATGTGGTGGGATTTGTATGATGTTTTTTATGTTGTTTGTCCTCAGGTATGGTGTTTGGAAGTAGTTCAGCTTATTAATCTTATTTGTGGACATATCCTAGCGATTTCCAGTCCTAATTCTTCACTGGTCCGTTCTGGATCGATATTCCTTATAATAAATATAGCTGGTTTGCAATACGGATGTTGGAAAGTGAAGAACTTATATTGTTCATGCTCTGCATGATCGACTAATGATCTGACTGTTATGGAAGTCCCAGCTGCTTTTGTATTTGTGCTGTAAGTCCGGTGACCCTGAGCATTTTGCAAGGTTTGTATTATAGCCTTGGTGTTGATCAGGTTGTAGATGTAGATTGGCGGGGTCTTTCGTTTTTCGCTGTTGATTTCGTTGTTGTTTCTACTCTAGCTTGAGTGGACTAGCACACAACGAAGCGCGCAGAACTGCTCAATGAATCGGCGGCAACCCCCACAATATTCTTCCCAGGGGACTCCTTTTCGTCGTCCACCTCCACGGCCTTCTCGTGACCGCCAACAGGCAAAATCCGCCCAACAATACCGTCACACGCGCTTGGTGCGCCAACCACCAACGGGTTGGTCGACAATCGCCCCCTCAAAACATCACACCTGTGGATCAAACCACGAGGGACCACGGCGGTCGTCGCTTGTATCAGGTGACTGCACGCATTAAGTGCAGTTTTTGCCATAAACTAGGCCACCTATACGACGAGTGCCGGAAAAGGCGAAACACACCTTTCTGCCAGGAGTGCTGGCAGTATGGCCACGACGTTATAGAATGTCGTGCGCGGTGCACCACACTGCCACAGAACAAATGACCTTTCCAGCAGAGGGAGTCCCAGAATAGAACACATCCAGGACCACGCTAACCCTCTGCCTCCACCACTCCAGCAACATCAAACCCCCGAGTGTATAGCATTCGGAGTTGCTGCGAGTTGTATGGCCGTACGGGTCACACACGGAACATATGCAAAGACAGGGTAAAAAGGGGATGGCACGGAATCAATAGCAGGGGGTCACCAACAAGGGTAACGACATGCAAGTCTACAACTCCAACACCAACACGCAAGGCTAAGACTTCACGTCAACGCCAGCTCCCACAAAACCAAACGGCTATCAAGGGCGGCAAACAGCTCTCCATACCAACGTATGGACGAAAAATGCCGACCCTAGACTCAGTTCTTATTCATCCCGCACACGGCACCCCGTCGCTGCGGAGCAAAATGAACACTGGGCGTGAAGCTCCTCCATCCCGCACACGCAACTTCGTCACTGCGATGCGAGCGAGCTACCGATAGGTCATGACCTACTCGGATGTCATACCTGTTGGTCTATGCAACCACAACAGCCCAGTGGACCGCACCGCAATTCACTTGCCCTTGTCGGCAACACATGCGGTACCAACCAGGTCCACTTCCTATACTGACCCAAGCCCAGCCACCACTCAGATTCTAGACACTTCGCCTAACTTCCTTCCGACACGCATCACTCTACTCCTTCCGCCCTACCTTTATTTCGTGACTACGTCACTGTCGGGGGAGTACTGTGGGGTTTCTCTATATTACATGGAGAACCAACCCACAATTCCAACCCCAATGTCCACTTTATTTCGACCGCGCGTCATCCCAATCCCAATTCCTACCGTCGGCTATTTCACCTGCAATAGATAAATCCATAAAAGAAGACTGGCCGGAAGTCATTAATCTATTCGGTTAATGCACAATTGCATTCAGTGTTTTCTTGCCAAACGGCAACAGTATTGCATTAACCCATAAGATTTCCACCGGAAATTTCAAAGTCATTTCGGGTAGAAACAACAAGTCGAAGCAAACGACGCCGTCGCATCATAGCGAAACCGCTGGGGAATTTATCAAAATATCTAATTAGTTGCCATGATAAATTACAGTAGCCAATTTGGCGTCACTTCGGCTTTCGCTTGGGTTCAATGATCTCTTTTTGCAGGTGAATAACATCGGCTAGGTTCTCCTCTCCTTCGCAGTTCTGTCTTTACATGGTTCAATGCGCTCTGACTACACCACAGCCGTATCACTGGGTCAGTAGGTCATGTCAGTAGCTGCATTTGATACCAATACACACAACCAAAGCTACCCCGAGATCACCGCACATCATGTTTCTGTTCTCTCATTCTCAATGTCCGGCAATTACCCTATTAACAAAAGTTACCCACACTTCGTCGGGCGTGAGGTTGAGAGAGCAGGGGCGTGGTCTCTTTTGGTTGTCCTGTTTGAGTCAGTCACATCTCAATCACCATCGCGCGCTGTCACGCTGCGGCACTAGTCCAAATTAAATAGCAAAAATTAGAGTTTGTCGAGTATCAATCTCTTAAGCGCGCCCACATCCTAGAGTCGTCTTGCTGCTAAGAATTAGTTCTGTTCGGTATTTTGTCCATAGAGTAATTAAGTGTTTATTAAAATTTCCATTATAAAAATACGTTTTGTGTAACAAAAATAGACTGGTATTTCCATCAAATCTAATTAAAACGATCTCCCGGTTAAAACCAAATAAAAAAACATTATCAATAAAAGAACCCACAGTGTGTTTTATTTATCGCCCCTTCTCTTGGTGAACAATTTTTCTGTGGACAAGTGTTAGGGGGATTAGTGAATCAGTGCCATACGCTGGCAACACTTTCTACCCCCACACTATCAATCCTCGGCACTCGAGTTAATTCGACTCTTAATAGTAGCGACCACATTTTTGAAGCTGTGAGAAGTGCGGCCAAATGCATGAGGATCCTTAAGAGATGCAAACGATACTTCACTCCATCCAACCAGGCCAACCTATTCGTCCGAAAATGGAGTATTATCACGGTCGTTACTCAACTGAACTTGCTGGATGTGTTCCACCTCCTCAGACATATAAGTCAACTTCAGGCGCACAAACGAACATAGACAGTCGTTCTTTAGACGAGCCACAAGAATGTGGAAAACTCTACTGATCACGTGTTTCCTCGTTGTTGTAATGGCCAGACATTTAATGGCTATCAAACCTAAACCAAATGACACATCTTGCTTAAACTTTGACAGTACTCTATTGATAGATGGCAGTCAACGGGAGCAGTGTTGCATTTAAAATTACTGCGCGGGAAATTAAAAAACAGCTGATAACGGGTGACCGGTGACAGCAGACGACTTAAACAAAGATCACACTGTGGGGAAGAGGTTATGTGCGCAGACGTACGGCGCTAGGTTTCCTTCTTTCCTCCATCATATATGTTCCGCCGACACAATTACAACTCAGACACTGTTTCAAAAAGAGAAGCTCCGCCGCATACTGTTCCGAAAGGTCACAAGTTCGCCACCAGCCGTTCACATGCAGAGGGGATAATAAAACTCACTAATTTTTGCGCTGAATGTTTCTTTTATTGTGGTTATATATTATGGTTTGACTATTAATTTAGTTGTATGATTTAGGTTGTACAAAACTTGTGAACACTCGCACATGAACTTTGTTTATGGTGTGACTATTAATTTAGTTGTATGATTTATCGGTTCATCGTGTGGCACTATATGTTCTCGAGAATAACAATTTTGTATACACAATTTTACGTTATTACACAGACTAACGTGTAACTTTATGTAGAAAGATAAACTAAAACTTTCCGAATTGGAAAATAAAATACACAAACGAGTGCGCTCGACGTTAATCGACTCTCTTGATTTTTATGTTTTACGTGAAGGACACGACCTGCCTCCACGGAATCTGTTTTAAAAATAATTTAAATTATTAAGTATAAAGGCTCAGAATAGCCAAGAGGCAAAACGTAAATTATAACAGACCTTTCTTGATGACGAGAAACCTCACAAAGGAATTGCTGCTGATGTAGTGCTCCAAGAAACCCTACCATTTTCCTCCCACATATACACAAATCCTATATCCCTATAACAAAATCCATTTCATTCAATTCATTCATTTCATTCATTTCAATTCAATGTCAAACCAAATCGAACTAAACGTTCAAATTCTCATTAATTGAATTCAATTCATTTATTCAATTCAATGCATTTGTTCGATTCAATAAGTGGCGATGCTGTGGAGGTAAAGAAGTATTGGTGCCGATCATGGGCACTAGTTCACTATCTTCCCCACGATGTTGCTCGACGAATGTCCATAGAAAATTCCAGCACCAAAAGTGAAGAAATGAAATGCACTGGTTTTGGTTGAATTTTTTTATTATTTTTATTTTATACTAAGTTTATTGATACGTATGCACTTATAAGTTAACAGAAATCGCAATGGTGGAAACATGAACAGCAGAATGTAAGGCACGCCAACACACTAAGAGAGTACGCCACGGTGGCGTTTCAGCGAGTTAAAACTGTATGCATTATAAAAACCAAACAATAAAAACTTGCTGACTGAATGGAATTGGAATGGATGTAATTTAAAATCGAACTCGTTTTAACTCTTTAATGGGGGTGGTTGTTAGTACTCAAATTGCCGACAGACACGTCTTTCCTTGAGCTTGTGGTGCTCGTAGCGTATGCACTAGTGTGAACACGCTTCGGTTGTTGAATCGCGACCGATCTGTTAGATGGTTATAAATCTACTGATTGAAAATGGGATAAAGTTGGGTAATTTGGTTTTCACACTTGACAACCAAAAGAGAACATACTTCTGCTCTCTCATTGCCACGTTCGTCGATGTGTGGTGAATAATCGGTTAATTGGGTAATCGACGAACAAGGGAGAATGACAGAACAGAAACACGATGTATGATGATCTCGGGGTGGATTTGGTTGTGTGTGCATGAATCAATGTAGTTCTGAGCGTAACCCATTGACCTAATTCGGTAATATGGTGATCTTAGAGTACATTGATCTGTATGAAGACAGAACTGTGAAAGAGAGGAAAATTAAGCTGGTGCTATTCACCTGCGAAAAGTGAGCATTGACCCCCAGCGAATGAAGTGTCTGGAGAAAGTGGAAAGGACGCTGACTTGGCTAGGAAAATCTGATCATGGGAACTAACTTAAATGCTTTGATAAATTCTCCAGCGGTCGCAAGATTAAGCAACCGCGTCGTTTGATCAGGCTATGCCGTTGCTAACCGACATCATGCGATTTCCGGTGGAAGTCTCATGGGTTAGCGAAATGGGCAATATGTAGCTAAAATGTATGGCAAAAATGTAACTAAACTCAATTATGCATTATCTGCATAGGACAATGAGTTTAGCTATGCGTCCGTTTAACATGATTTACAGGTGGAATAGCTTATAAGGGGAATGGGTAGAAATGACGCTCTGAAAGCGGTCAGAAGAAGGTAAGAGCACTTGAAAAGTCGTGGTTCAGCGGAGAAGGTATCGTCCGTAAAACGTATTTCACTGTGTAATTAAAAAGATATTTCAAAGTAGTAGCGGTCAAGTATTCAGCGGAGAAGATATCGTCTTTAAAACATAATTCAGTGCGCAAATAAGAACATATTTCAGAGTGTAACAATTAATTATAAGATAACCCAAATTATTCAAAGTGAAATATAAAAAGTCCAAGTCCAAGTTCTATGGAACATAAACTGTTTTTTCCTTTTAACGTTTAACTTCCTTCGAGTAGCAACACTGGTCGCGTTGGTCATCTGCCGTACCGTCTTCTCCGGGCGTATTTAGTGAGCGCATTGGTGATAAATAGTAAACCTGTGACGGCACATCAACTAAATCTACCCCCACAGGACCAACAATCATCAGGCATCCACACAGGATTCCATCGTTCGTTTCTCTTCCTCGGTAATACGAAAAGCACGGAAACGGACCATTGTAGCACAAGAAGTAATACAACAATGATATAAAAGAATTTGCCCAGAAGTCCAACATTCCGGAACACAAAATAATTTACATTTATTCGGAGAGATTTAACTGAATTGAAATGTAGTGATCTAGTGGAATATATTACATCAACATCAAAATCGTCAAGAAGTTTTAATTTGTGTTACAGTTCCGATCCAGATATTCCGTAATAATATAATATAAGGTGTGTCTACAGTTGCGGCAAAGGATAAGACGTAAAACCTACTGGAATGAATAAACATCGGAGTGCAGGCGAAGTGGGGTTATTGCTGGTTTTTATTTTGGCCGCCGGCCTGCACTTAATTGAAGGCAATTATTCACCAGGAACCTCTGAATTAATAAATGGTAGCCAAAAATCTTACTGGATCATCAGGTACGCGTGCCAATTTAAACCATCGAGCCGGGTCATCATCACCTAGTCCTTTAATAGTCGGATTTGCATCGTGGGGCATATCATTGTGGGGAGGAGAAGTATTATTCCGGACACGGGCACACAGTTCAGTTCTTCCCCATCAATCACGAAACGTAAGTTCCACCGCAGCAACTTTTCATCAAAGAAGAAACACAAACAAAATCCGCAACACACCGTCCACAAGGAGTTCACCAGGAGGAAAGTAAGTGAAACACTCAAGTTTGTCTCTATAATTGACACGCACTTTTTATTAAAGGTTCTTACATTGCACAGTCATTACATTTGTTAACTTATTGTTAATACGAAATTTTAGTTGACTACCCACACGACTCCGGGTATTTTCGCGTCCTCGGCGCGCGACGAGGAGCGGGAGAGCGCGTGACCATTGTGGTCAGCGGATGGAATTTGACTCCCAGATTCAATTCGCTGGCTAAGGAAATTCTGGGTGCATTCACTTTCACTGTGGTGATATAAAGGATCGTCATGGTACACATGTATATGTGTACGTCGGTTCTTTTCATGGGTCGAAGCCATGATAATGAATCTGAAACAGCAAGAAGGGGCATAATGTGCATCCAGGAGATGTGTGTTCATTGAAACAAACGAATCGAAAGCTAATGGTTTGTGTTTGATTATGCGTCGAGGTCGTGAGGGATGGATTCAGGGCAACTACAATACAAAGGGAAGAGCGACCTTTGCATCGTTCGATAATGAGGGTCAGCTGGATAAATAGCAGCCACTCATTAAATGAAAACTACGTTTAGGATACCACAAACGATATGGATTGTTTATGGTATCGCCAGGAAACCCATGGAGGAACAGCGTTCTTTGTTTGCACTTGGTGCGAGTTAGGGAAATTGGCTTCGGCGTCGATTGTGCTAATTCCATGCAGCTGCTTGGGTATTTTATTGCTGGAAGAAAAAGGTCGCTGGCCAATGTGTACGTTAAGAGATTTATCATACACATGGCGAAGCTGAAAAAATAGACAGCGCAATGTTTATGGTCCCTGGGAAAGGTTACATAGTATTTAATCCAAATCCTTTGTTATTAGGAATTCGTCTAGGGGAATCTGCTTGGCGCCAAATTGCTTTGGAATTCCTGATAATTTGATCAAGAAATCTTACGGCAATTGTATTCGAAGAAATGCATGAAAGGTAAGAATTCTTTTACAGGTACTTTTAGGTTATATAAATTGGATCTATTGGATGCGTGAAGCATTTAAGGTGCTAATGCGATTGCATTAGGGAAATTATGGGATTGGGTGGAAGTTATTGGGGTTTTTTAGGTAAGCGAAGTGTGGGGTTTGGCGGAACCGCCACATCATCATAACATTGGTCCTTCGACCCGGATGTGCATCATCTATTACTACACAGTTTACAACAACAGAAAAACAATTAATGGCCCTTAGAATGAATATAAGATTTCTTTCTATATACAGTATTACAACAATTTGTACAAAAAAAATACTCAATAAACTTACTGTTACTGTATTCGACGACGAGCACGCACTTCACCTTCATATACTTTTTATCACTGTCTTTGAATTTTAGTCTGTGTGACAATCTGTATTATAACTAGCGACTTAAATTTCAAGAAGACGTAAAACTATTCAAGTAAGAGGATGTGCCTTTAAATTATTAATTCTTAGCACTTTCGGAACTGATTAAATGGCGTACCGTTTATCCTTTCTTAAGTAACATGTAATATTCCTACGTTGTGTAAAATGAACGAGGAACACGTCATCACACGACTGCATCCCACGCTCTTGTAAATTCCAAAAAGCAGGTGCCCCGCCCAGCTATAAAAAACCGCCTAGACATATCCCCCTACTAAGACAAGAGTAAATCTACGATTACGTCGCAGCAAGACAACTTCATTCTTCGCTATAGAGTTTAATCCCTCATTTTAAATCTCTCCAAATCCTACTCAATTTATTGCACCTGCCCCGGACGTTGAGCTAAAAAAGGGTCAGTTCCGCCACAGGCTGGATTCATTGTAACGAATCTATTTTTGTCCTCGCACTGCAGAAATATTGACAACAACTATACCAGCACCAATAACAAATATGGCGACGGAGATGACGACAAAAAAGGACCTATGGGTGTGTATGACTATAATCCGCATCTGCAATCTGGGTCCCAAGGACGCATAAAACTCGAGAATGCATAAAATCTTCTGCCACAATCATCCGCATCATCAACTGGCTGTCAGGCTACAAAAACAGGAAAATGAACACCGTACCCCTACCACCAATCCACGGTCCGGCAGCAAGGTAAAAAGCGAAAATGCAGAATACAAAAAAGCAGACTCTATCAACTAGGACTGACCCAATGTGAGTGTGAACGAAGAAGAAACCAGGGATGTCCAGGGATCGTCAACATTTTCACCGTAGTCTCATCCATATTTTTGGAGCCTTCTGTTAGCCCGACGAGATTTTTCTTCGTGCTTCTCCCTTTCAGTTGGCAAAGCTTTTTGTCGTGGTGTCTGCTTCTTTTTTTATATATCAATTCCCAGACAGATATTCGTGCGTCTGCTGTTAGTTGTGGCTTTGTTTTGCGTTTGATAACCCCTTCTGCCGCATTCGCAGTGAAGGGGAGAATTTATTAATGCCACCATAGCCAATGGACAACAGAAGGAAGCGACCTACGTACTTGGATACCCAACATATCTCGATGCTCTGATTGTAGCCCGTAGTCTTGCCCGTTCGCCTATGTGGATTTTAAAATGCATGCAGCAAAGCAACAAACAGAACGATGCAACCAGTCGTTTGGTGTCTGCTTGGACCTTGGGAAATGTTGGAACGCATTGCGCGCATTTCGAAACAAAGAAGATGCTCCAGCTTACCAAGATGCATCCGCTGAAGGGATGTTCGCATAATCTTTGATAATGCATTTCATGAATGCATCCTCAACTCTCATCTTCCCTCCCAAAGACTGTCTATTCGTCTCACGATATTTTATTTTCTCCACGTATATTCACGGAAGTCGAAGGCATCTTCATTTATTGATAGAGCTGTATCTTATCCTGTTGATTTTGAAACAAGAGTATATATAAGATGTAGCTAATCCAGTCCAATGGGCAATATTCACAATAATTAGGAGTTGTGGTTAGTCAGGAAGTTAACGCTTCTTGTGGCGAATAAAGTGCGTTTCCTATTGACAGATTACAAGCCTGATTTCCATTATAATCTTCAAATTTACGGTCACTGGAAATTTGGATGGAAATGGGGGTAGTTAAATGAAATGCAAAAGCGTTAATGTCGATGCATATCCAAAGGCTTCTGGCTTGCAGATGTAAAAACAACTTTGTAGCTCATCTACCTCAGTAGTAGGGAGGCGTTAGTTTAAGCCAGTTGCGCACATCTTTAGGGGGTTTTTGCGAGTCACTGCTGGAGTCACACTGTTCACCGAAAAACAAAACAACAACGGAGCGGATTTGACACAAATGAAACTCTGTACAAACGTTTTCTTTATAACTTTGTTTTATTTGTATTTACGATTTATTTTTCTTTTATGTCACGTCAATGTTTTGGCACAAATGTTCTGGGCGTATAAATCGCTTTATTTAATTGAATGTTACACAATGTTTTGGTACAAATACTTTTGGCGTGTGAATTGTTTTGCTTAAGCTTTCACGTCGAACCACTGATGGGCATTACCATTCTTAAGCAACACTGGGCGCGTTCTTTAAAATATCAACCACACACTCGACGTTACCTAATTTACACAAGTCGTTGCGCGACCTGACCTCGTCGTCGGAATTCTCTGTGAAGACTTTCTTTTTCAATACAAAATTTACGCGCGCGCGACCGACCTCCGCATAGGGTTTCTCTAACTCTAAGTAGACTGACTATTTTTGTATCCCTTTAAAATTCTAAACCCCTCATCTGTTCATTCTCGTTCTCTTATTTCCGTTTCGATTCTCAATTCCTTATCTGTATCTTTGTTCGAAGGATCGAGCGTACCGCCACTTATTTCTCGATCCTTTCATGGGATTGGTTTGCGTTACCCATCTGGCTTAAGACAACAAGAGTTTTCGTGCGCTTCAGATGGGTAACAAAGGAACCGTGGAATTTGAATGTCGGTTTCTAGGCCGTAAAACAGCTGGCGTGAGATAAACGTTAAGATGCTTATGGTTGCAAGAATTGTGTGTCGGTTGCGAATCGCCATGCCTTTTGTTTGCACACGTGCGCTTCTTGGTTTTGGAATCTAGGGTGCTAATTGCTATTCGCTATATGAGGAGATACGCATTATTCTGTTTGCTTTTAGAAAAATGCGTTTAATTGGATGAATTGAGTAAATGGGGGAATCGCATTGAATTGAATGGATTAATTGAATGGATGCACTGAATTCAATATTAGGAAATTTTGAACGTTTAGTTCGACTGGTTTTGACCATTGAATGCAATGTTGGGTATATGGAATGTTTCAGGTGGAAAGGACACGTGTCTGTGAGTGTTCCTTTGTGGAACGACGATAATTCAACCTATAGTGGATTGTGTGGTTCGTAGAACCGCCACACATCCTCAGGGAATTTACAATGATGGCAAATAAATATTCGTTTATTAAAAGCTAATACTATAATACTAGGCAATGTAGAGTGATAGGAAGGGTAGAAATTATGAAGAATAAGTAACTTGATATCTCCATTACTCCATACCGTGAGGCAGACGGTGAATAGTGAAACCAACTTCGTCGGATTGCCCTTTAGTTCAGGAGGTCTGCATCACTAAGCAATCCTACTCATGATAATCCGTATCTATAAATAATATCGATTTAAAAAAAACAAACCCTGCATCCCAATGCAACAATTACCTACGTCATGCTGCATATAGGGATGGTAGACTAGCCCAATTGTCACGTCGGTCTTCACCTCTTGTCTCAGAATAGCCCACATTCATTGAAAAATGAGACTGGGTATTAGAATATCCGAAAGAGAGACGGGTTATCTATACTGGAAGTTTTTAAGGGAGGAGAAAAACTTAAACTACAATGATGAAGGGCCAGGTAATAAGGAAGGAAATCATAAGTGACCAATAATAAAAAGAAAGCATACAAGGGAATTATACAAAGTTCCCCAGTCCGCTCAATCAACAACTGGTTCTTCAAGCCAGCCTGCAATAATCAGACCCTACCTCCTGCACGGAAGATCGCCCTCGATATCGGAAGAGGGAAATTAGTACACGTCGACAACACCAAGATCATCATCGTGTATCATCAGGATCAACTATAGAACCGCATCTCTACGGTCTACAACTCCCAATTCAGAATTAAGGGAAACGTTTCGAAAAATCAGTCTGGTCATCAAGAAAGTTAAAAATGTGTGAATCGGTGAAAATTGGTGAAGCGAAAGCCAGAGTAACGCGAGCAGAACTCGAATGATTGGAAACGAAGAAACAAATGTTTCACTAGAACCAAATTGAAGCATGACCCAATCACTAGGTTGAGGCAGGTTGAGGAGAAAAAAGAGATGACACATAAAAAAAGTCACACGGAAAAGGTGAGGATGGCCACATGCTTGACGAATCGACGCACAAATTACTGCAGAGAGATTACAACCTAAAGGAAAATAGCCAATGTGTATGTGCTTGTGGCGGTACTTTAAAGCTTCCCAAAGAACCCTCCATTTCTTTGAACCAACCTGCTTTTCCCTCACTCCACAAGACACCATACCTACCTGCAATTTTGGGCCGCGTAAGCTAGCTTTCATCCGCTTTCACCTGAAAGTGAAACCTCATCAAGGCATGCATCACATTGAATTTTTCCGTTTCATATTATATGAACTATTCCATATCCCATATCGGCTCGGCTCGTCAGCAATTATAATAGATAAACACTCGCTGGATGAAGAGCTTCCTTAAAAATCATTCCATTCGGGTTGTTCTAGACAGCGAGTCTTCGGATATATAACCTGTTAATTCCGGAGTGCCTGTTCTATTTCGGATACAACCTTGTTTGTGGTTCACATACATGATTTGTTGGAGCCAACGGGTAACAGAGTGCTCAGTTTTGCGGATGATAGTAGGGTTGTTTTCCCTTTTTCGGATGATCGACTGCTTAGTGCTGCATTGGGGTAAGGCCAATCTCGTCGACCTCAATGCAGCAAAAACATGATATACATACATTGTATAATCGGTTCCACAGCCTATGATGAATGGCCAGGGCCTCAAATCTGGCGAAAGCTTGAAATTTCTCAGCGTCACATCGCCAGACCCACCTCAGGAAAACTGATTTATCTTTTTACAGGCAAGAAATATTTTACTCCGGTCCAACTTCTTCTCCTGTAGATCCAAACTTCTGCAGATGCCAAATTAGAGTCGCGAGTTAACAGTCATATCCAATGTTAACAGCTATCAGATAATTTAACAATCACCTTCAAATACCGCATACCAAAATCCCATAGGAAAAACACCAGCTGATAAGAAATAACATCCATCCGAACAGAACATAGGAAAAACACCAGCTGATAAGAAATAGCATCCATCCGAACAGAGGAAAAATACTGTTGATAAGACCGACAGACTATACACAGGAAAATCACCAGGGATAGCTCCGACATGAAGAATGATAAGAGTCATCATATAAATATGAGATGAAGTACCAGCAGCAGCATTCTCGATTCGTCAGTGCTGAAGACATTAGCCAATAAATAAATTGTAAATTAGTCTTTAAGCTTTATGTTATAAAAATAAAATTATATTTTTTTACAACTGACTATTCGGAATCATAATTGGCGATCCTGCCAGGAGTGTATTATACTTTCAACGTTTTTACACCCTGTGGACCAACTCTAAAAGTGGAAGTAAGCTGCATAAAAAGCGAAGCCACAAAGTGTTAAAACTTAACAGTGGAAACACAATCCAACGGACGAAGGACCATCCCCATCGAAAGGAACGAAAAGACAAACCGTATCCAGATTCAGACGACCACCTCGGACGAAGGAGAAAATTTTTAATAGATACATCAATCCCAGAAACGAACAATGATATTCAGTGCTTAATAGATACATCATAATAAAAATATCAATCCAAGAGAAGATAAAAAATTTTTCCTAGTGTAAATGAAAAACGATCGAACCAAGAAGAGAGCCAGAACACAGAACCCATACCTAAAGGCAGACAACAGTGAAAGCGGATCCGAAGAAGAATGTACGCCCAAACACAGCGTACCAACAGCATCAGTAGCAGATATGGCAACCACATCAAACATCGCACAACTGGAAGCTAAACTCAACCAGGTAATCCACGAGTTCCAGTAAATATCGATAATACTTTTTTAAAACAAAAATTAGAAAGTTTAGAAAGCATAGGACCTAGGATAGAACCCTTTACTGTTACAGAATTAAAACCCGAAACCATAAATCTCCAGAATGCTAACCAAGTAGATAAAGACATATTTAAGTCTCTACCCACATTCAATGGTTCAGCAGAAGATTATAGAGCATGGAGAAATAACGTAGACGTATTTATGAAGGGTATAGAAAAATTTAAGGGCACAGAAATTTATTACAATTGCCTATCTATTGTCAAGACAAAGATAACAGGTGCAGCAGCGAACATGCTAGCAGCCCATAATACAATATTTAATTATGAGGCAATCATGAATAGGCTAGACTATATTTACGGGGATCGAAGACCGCTATATCTTTTAGAGGATAATTTATTAAAAATCAGGCAGGGAAAACTAACTCTGAGCCAATATCACGAAGAAATGAATAGAGCCTTAAACCTTGTACTAAGTAAAATTGAAACAAGCAAGGACATTCATACAGAGACACGTTCCAAAGAAGCTATGGAAAAAGGCGTACGTGCATTCATAAGTGGGCTAAACGACGATTATACCAAAAACACATTATATACCCACCTACCAAAAGATTTAGAAAGTGCATTAGCTTTAGCAGATACTGTCGCACACGATAGCGAAGGATATCATTTACGAAGAAGTCTCAACCTACGACCACAAATGAACCATCCCCCAAGACGACAGAGTAGATACCAACCTCCGAATTACGAGGCTCCAAGATATCGACTTAACATTCAAATGGGATATCGCCAAGCGGCAGAGCCAATGGAGGTAGACCCTTCAACACGTGCAAGATTTAACCCCTTCAGGAATAATCACCATGGAAATCCCTATAGAAATAACAACTATAACGAATATAATAACAGAGATCCTATCAAGAGAGAACACGGCGGTTCCTCCCAAAACCAAAGACCACCGAATAAATTTCAACGTATCAATCAAATATTCACTGACGACAACGAATCCTTGATAGCACAGCCAGATGAAAATAACCAATCCGAAGGTAAAACTTTTTTAGGCTATGGAGAGGCTTACCGTGTTTGGAATTAAAAACCAAGGATAAAGGAAAGCCAACTTTAGATATTAAGATCTTAGTAGACACAGGTGCAACAAACAATTACATAAACAAAAGTTATCCTTATGGTAAATCAATAGAAATAAAACCTGAAATAATGAAGACACTCCATGGTAATTGCAAAATTGAAACAAAAAAAATTGTAAATTTATATAATCAGGATTTAGAATTTTTTGAAATAGACGACATGGAAGATTTTAATATGATTTTAGGTATGTCAGGATTAAAAAATTTAAAGGCAGAATTAAACATAAATACCCTTGAATTAAAATATAAATTTGAAACAGATAATCCAGAACAAAAAGTCCATTTTACAATTGACAGTAACAAATATAGAAATCGAATAACAAAAATAATGGAAACTAACAGTATTACTAACCCTTCACTCCCCTTTACCACTAATATCGAAGCTACTATCCGCACAAAAAACGAAGATCCAATCTATACACGTCAATACCCTTACCCTCTATCTGATCGCGACTTTGTTAATAATGAAATAAAAAATGTATTAGAAGAAGGAATTATACAAAAATGAGTGAAAAAGTCACCTTATAACTCGCCAGTTTGGGTAGTTCCAAAAAAGGGAACAAATGAAGACGGTACACCTAAAAGAAGACTCGTAATAGACTATCAGAAATTAAATGCCGAGACAATCACCGATAGATACCATATCCCTGATATAAATTTAACCTTACAAAACTTAGGCAATGCAAAAAATTGTTCAACAATCGATCTCGAGGCAGGTTTCCACCAAATAAAAATAAAAAAATCTGACAGACAAAAAACAAGCTTCAGTATAAATGGTGCTAAATACGAATTTGTCCGCATGCCATTCGGTCTGAAGAACGCCCCCTCTATTTTTCAAAGATGTGTCGATGACATATTACGACCCTACATCGGCAAATTCGCATATGTTTATATAGAGGACGTTCTGATTTTTTCTAACTCTGAAGAAGAACATATGAGACATGTGGAGATAATAATAAACGAACTAAGGAAGGCTAACATGAAAATTTCGGACGAAAAGTCACATTTCTTCAAAAACTCAGTTACGTATTTAGGACACATCATTAAAGGAGGAACGATTACAGTAGACCCAGAGAAGATTAAAACCATTAAAGACTACCCGGAACCAACAACGCTTAAAGAACTCAGATCATTTCTAGGACTGGCAGGTTACTACCGGAAATTTATTAGGAATTATGCAAAAATCACAAAGCCAATGACTCTGCATTTAACGCAAGAAGAAGGGCAAGTGTCCAAAAATAAAAGTAAACACGTACAAGTGAAATTCGATAAAGAAGCTCGAGAATCGTTCGATAAAATAAAGAAAGAATTACAAGCACAAGTAGAATTATACCAACCCGATTATGGCAAGCCATTTGAGTTGACAACTGATGCCAGCAACTACGCCATTGGAGCAGTATTAAGCCAAGGCAAGCAACCAATAACTTTCATCTCAAGGAACCTAGTCTCAGCTGAAGAGAACTACTCCACAAACGAAAAAGAATTGCTAGCAATCATATGGGCACTTCAAAAGCTAAGAAATCTTTTATATGGTATAACGAACTTAACAATATTCACAGATCACCAATCTTTGACATTTGCGATTTCGGAAAAAATCCAAATCCAAAACTAAAAAGATGGGTGAATATAATTGAGGAATACGGCGCAAAGCTTACATACAAGCCAGGAAATCAAAATGTTGTAGCAGATGCTCTTTCAAGACATCAACAAGCGAATACATCATCCTGTTCTGACCATTCAGCTCTCAGTTCTCCATCAGAACCATTACAAAGTGTAAACCAAGCCATAAACAAATACAAAAATCAGCTTGTAATAGAAAAAGCAAACCTTAACGGTATACACTCATATACAATTTTCAAGAATTCAAGACATAGAATATCTTACAAAGATTCCGAAAGTTTAATATCCCAATTAAAAAAGGTACTGAATCCCAACGTAATTAACGCAATAAATATGAGAGAAGAGTTATTTTTCGAAGAACAAGATAAGATAGTGGAAACATTTAGCAATTATAAAATGGTACTAGCACAGCTATTTTTGAAAGACGTAGTAGAGAAAAATGACCAATTAGAAATTGTAACGAAACTTCATAATCGAGCTCACAGGGGATACCAAAATAATGTAATAGACGCAGGAAAGGAATATTTTTGGCCAACGTTAAAAAAGGATTTTAAGAAATTTTCAATAGAATGTACAATATGCAAAACTACGAAATACGATAGGAAACCAAATTCGCAACCTATAGGAAAAACCCCCATTCCAAACGAAGCATCGCAGACTTTGCAAATGGATATTTTTTATATTAACAATGAAATGTTTATATCAACAATCGATAGGTACTCAAAATTCCAACAGAGTAATTGATGAAATACTTTCTCATACCACGGACCAAGAACGCTCATGACAGACAATGAATCCATATTCACGAGCCAATCAGCTAAAAGCATCTATCGAAGACTTAACGTCACACACATCCTAGCCCCAACAAATCATTCAACCTCGAACGCTCAAATAGAACGGTCACATAGTACAATTATCGAAATAACGCGAGCCTTAGCAAAGCAACACGAGTGTGAACATAAAGAAATAATATACGAGGCAGTTCGACAATACAACGCCACAATTCATTCAGTCACCGGATTAAAACCCGAGGACGTGTTTTTCTCGCGAAGTGAGCATACTAACGCTGTACATAAACTAGAAGTGAATCAAGAAAAAATCCTACAGTATTTTAATAAAAATCGAGAACAAAAAATATACCACCCGGGCGAAAAGATATACGTGAAAAACAAAAGAAGAAATAAAAACTGTGACAAATTTACAAGCCACGTAGTACAAAAAGATAACGGCATTACGGTAGAAACAAACAGAAGTAAAGCAGTCCACAAAGACAACATACGTTCAAGATGATTTTTAAAATTATAATTTTAACCGCGATAACCGCACTTACAAATTCTTATACTACAATTAACCTAAAGGACAAAAAATATTTTTTGATAGAAGACGATCCAGTGCACCTATACACAAAAACAGAATACCTCTTTCACATAACTAACTTAACAAAAATATTACAACCATATAACCTTGCAGTAAGAGAAACAAAGGAATCAGGTACAACTACAAGCATGAACGCTACAATAAGCAGAATCGAAAGCCTCATTTCACAACTATTACCCCAAAATATTAACAGAACAAAGAGAGGAATAAATTTTCTTGGAACAGCCTTGAAATTTATCACTGGAACACCAGACTATGATGATATTTTAAAAATACACACCAAACTAAACCAATTAATAAACAATAACAATGAACAAAAAATAATTAATTCCAGACTAGAAAAATTTATTGATGAATCCAATACTAATAAGATATTTTTAGACCAACTATTAAACGAAGTGTATATAGAACTTAGCATTCTTACTAACACTATTAACATGGCAAGAAATGGAAACTTTTATTCTGGATCATTGAATTTAAACGAAATCAAAAAAATCATATCTCATGAAAACACTAACATACCCGTAATAAACATATTGGAATACTCCAATATCACGATCTGTAACTTTAAAGACACTATTGTAACCATATACAAATACCCTATCCTAGAAAACAAATGTAAACTTTATGACGTATACCCACTAGCTACTAAACATGGTAAGTTACAATTAAGAAAAAGAATATCAATATGTAACCAATACAAATTTAAACATGTATCGAATTGCAAAAACTATATCGGCAACTATATATGCCAAGAAATAAATATTCTTAACGACAATTGTACTATTAACATATTAAAAAATCTACCAGCCCAATGCAATTATATTAAAGAAAACAATGAAGAATTTATAGAATTACCACACGGAGCAATCTTTGTGAACGGAAAATACATAATCGAGGAAAATACCTATAATGGCCAATTCCTAATCCAATTTAATGATTCAATAATAATTAACAATACAACCTATGTAAATATAGAAAGTAAGATAAAGATATTTATATCAGAAAGGCATAACGAAGAAATAGAAATATTAAAATTGTTATCATCCCAAGCTGAAACTAAATTCACCAACTTACAAGAAATATCAACAATATTTATACCTATTGAAAAAAACCCTATAACAAGTGCCATTGTAATTACTGTATCAACAATGTTTATATTAATGTCAACCTACCTTTTAAGAATCTTATTCAAAATCTATATAGAACACAAGAAACTAAAACAACAGAGGGATTACATTGTCGCATATCAACAAGAAATAAGACGACTCCAACAACAACCTTCGCTTTTAAACGAGGACGTTTAATTCCAAGAGGGAGGAGAGTTAACAGTCATATCCAATGTTAACAGCTATCAGATAATTTAACAATCACCTTCAAATACCGCATACCAAAATCCCATAGGAAAAACACCAGCTGATAAGAAATAGCATCCATCCGAACAGAACATAGGAAAAACACCAGCTGATAAGAAATAACATCCATCCGAACAGAACATAGGAAAAACACCAGCTGATAAGAAATAGCATCCATCCGAACAGAGGAAAAATACTGTTGATAAGACCGACAGACTATACACAGGAAAATCACCAGGGATAGCTCCGACATGAAGAATGATAAGAGTCATCATATAAATATGAGATGAAGTACCAGCAGCAGCATTCTTGATTCGTCAGTGCTGAAGACATTAGCCAATAAATAAATTGTAAATTAGTGTTTAAGCTTTATGTTATAAAAATAAAATTATATTTTTTTACAACTGACTATTCGGAATCATAATTCGCGCGCGAATAAAGCTCTCATGTTGTCATAAGCATGTCCTCAACCTAGTTGAGAGCATACTGTGACGCATATGACAATCAGTACTAGACTATTCTAGAAAGTCCAAAACAAAGTCCTAGAATATTCTTGAAAGTACTGGAAAACTGGAATTCGAAGCTATGGAACGGACGGAAACGAAACGCCGAATCAGTATGAGGAAAGGTATAAATACGTCGCACGCAGATCAGGGAGATAAGTAAGAAGTAAGAAGTAAGCAGTGAAAGACGCGATAAGTACGGAAGTGATAAGTCAAGAAATCGTTAAGTGTACGGTAAAAGTAACGGTTGTTATTAACGGACTAATAAAGTGTTACATTAATTCAAAATCGATTTAACGACTCTTATTTATTAAAAGTAATTAATCCAGCGCACCCTTAGCTCGCTACAATACATAGACGAGTAATCCACTTGATCGGGAATACGGCGCTGACGTCGGGACTACAGTCGCTATCACATCGAAGGCGCGTAGCTGACCTCTGACTGTTTTATCATGGGTATGCTCGATCCCCACCATTTCCAGCAATGCGACTTACCTTAAAGTCGAATCTTCAGCAAGATTATACAACCTTGCTACGGCATTAACCGCCAACCAATTCGCTGGAATTAATTCGGTTATCCCCAAGGATAACCGACATAAATACCTTATAGGCAGCTTACCTTTCTTTTGGGGTTTTTCCAAACCCCTTCTCCACGGTCATTTATGAAAACATAATTCATGGCAAGATTATCAAAATTTGAACAACTATTGTGAAAAAAAACTAAAGACAGGTAAATAAAAGAGAGCATTTTATCAACTGGACAAATCTGTGTGTTTTATTTTCATTACCTTTTTTTTATGAACAATAAGTGAGTTTCCGGATACGTGGACAACGGAGTTTGTGAACAATTTACAGTGTAACATACGTGCGTTTTATTAGTGACAATCGGAGGAGATTTAGTTAACCCAGCGTCCGTGCCGGCGCATCGACTAAACCATACCTACAGGTACATCGGAGATTCGTGATATTGTTCCCCGTAACTCGGTTTATGTGCGGTCCACAAGACAATCCGACGGATCGCACCACTTTGTGCGAACATCTCTACATCAGAACTCGGTCCGTTACGGAGCAGGAAAGCTGTGACATTCCCTCCCCGCGGGAGTGCTTCCGGGGGGTTACAACCTGCAGCTGTTCAAAACTTATTGCAGTTATTTAGTGGCATTTTGGGGGCACCTACTCGGCGCTATAGGTTACCAAAGATTATTTGGTCGTAGAATTCTAATTACCGGAGTTTGGATCTTGGGGTGAACAGCCTCCCTGAGAGGCACCAGCCGCAATTGTAATTTTGCTATTAATGAAGACATTCCCTAACATTCTTTACGTTGTACCCTTCGCACGTTGCGTTAATATATCTTGGCATCAGGCTAGATCAGCGCGATGATCATGGTCCTATGCATGTCGAACTACGGTATTCGGAATATTATTGATGTACTTTCCAACTTTCAACGCGAGTCTAATTAGGAAATTAGAAATCGTTGATGTTTTGAATTTCCTTGGATGCTTTTTTTGGGGTAAGTTCAGTTATGGTGTCGTCTTCCGGAATGTCATTAGAGTTGTCGCTTTTCATACCTCATACACAGCTGTACAAGAAATATAGGAAAAATAGCCTACAGGGCTATTGACAGTGGTCAAAGACGTCATTCAACTTGTGGTTTGTTCAGTTACAGGTTTGCCATATCCCAAAGTGGAATTGTTAATGTTTACATTATGTTACAAAAGTGGTTATTCTGCTGTAGGTATTTTACGAACAGAATATGGTCGGCATAACCGTTCTAGTGGATGCACAATTTCCAAAAAAAAGTCAAGAAATCCGAAGAGGCTGGGATTACTATAAAACATGTGCCTTATCGGAACCTATATTCGCCGCAAAATATTACTGCTGTCCGGGCAAATATATCGAAACACGCAGAATGTGCAAATGTCACGTATCTGGAGAGTTAGGTGCCCGCATGCGGTTTAGACAAACCATTACATAAGGAAACTTACTGTTTAGTATGTGCTCTGGTCTACTGGTGTCATATTAGCCGTTATTTTTTTCATAAATTATTATTATTATCAAATTTTTATCGGGAACTCAAGGTTAGAAATTAAACATTTCGATCTGAAGGATATGTGGTTCGCAAAGGCGGCGCCATAAATCCAGTCATAAGGTTTCCAGGCCGCTTCATTTCGAGGTTTGCTAATGTTAATTGGTCACAGAGATAATGTGATTTTAAGGGTTTCGACCTTTTCTTTTGAGACTACGCGAAAATTAGAATTTCTGCAGATATTTCTCAAACCCTTGAGCAGATGAACCTTTTGAGACTTGTGTCGATATTATAATGAAGGTGTATTGTGCACGAATATTAAACTTGCAGGCGCATAATAATGCATAAAGTCTACAAAAATGTGTTTGTCTTCTTCTTTCTCGCGTCGAAAGAAAAGGAGCATTTGTTTGCACGCAATTTGCGCGCATTTTTTTGCCAGTCATCGTTCTGAATTGGTCACCTCCACGTGTTGAAATTATTGCGTTACATAAACAAAATTCTCTCCATTTCTCTATAAATTTTTGTAAAAGCAGGGATCAGAGGTACGTTTCCTTCGTAACAACATATTTAATTTTTTTTAGTGTAAATGAAAATTTTGCAAACCCCCTTATTCAAGATGTATCAGGGATCTAAGACAAAAGCTACGGTGTATGAATATTTTAAGATGACTGAGGACGATCAATTTTTTGTATGTCAAGCTGAGGATGACCCTGAAAAACAAATCGGTGGTGAAAAAATCAGTGCTTTCGGTGGGAAAGGATCTAGTGCGCCCAGTAAGGTGTGTGGCGGTTATTACAAACCCCAGTGATTAATCCTTCACCTCAGACCCTTTTAATAACAAATCACCTACCCTGACGCTACGTAACGCGTAACGGGCGTAGTCGGGAGGCACGTATCAGTAAAGGAGAGCCGTACCAGGTTTGCATGCCGCCATAATATATGACAGCAGTCCTAACCAGTTTCATCTGCAAAACAATTACATGGCAAACACGAAGCTGCAAAAAGGAACCATCAAGCATGCATGCGACACAACCGGCAGAAACTTGTCTCACCGATACGTTAAAAAACCTCCAGCATAACGTTCTGCAAACAATTAGTTTCTTACAAACGAAACTAACAAGAATTCAGACAAGCGCTGGAAACCTGCACCATGCTCAACAGAAAAACAACATACACAGGGACGACGGTGTAGATCGCCTAAGAACATGTTGTTCGGTCGCTCAAGTCCGCGACACACTCAGGGAAGTAGCAAGTGGTCCTCACCACCGCAAACGAATGCCCATATATGGACTTTCTGTATCTGGCCAAACACACACTAGTTCCCAACTATGATACGAATTCGTATCCGCGTTGTTACCTACACAGCTATAGCGACACCAGCCTGTGGAGCACATATAGTTAAATAATGCGAGGAAGCCATGAGAACACTACACACATCCAAGGTTGCGGATGGCCACTGGCGTTGCGTAATACACAGCCTACATGAACACCGCATCACCGTGGTGTCGCTCCCTTGTGATGACTTACACAGCCCAGGGCAACGGTGTGATCACATCCTTGGTTGTGTGAGACATGGAAAAGAGAAGAGTAATGATCTCCGCATGAACGCGCCTGCGGAGAGATAGCTGCTGATGTATTGGAGTGTGCAAAATCAACCCTTAGGGGACAAGGCACATCCATCGATGAGTTAGTTGGCTGGTGATTAAGGCAGTGCTACGTCGATCATTGATTTTAAAACATTTGCTGCGTGAAATCTTTTATTTTAAAATAGTCACTGTGCACCAGAGAATTTAATTTACCTCTGTACAACATTAACTATGTTGTGTTAATTACTTCAGTGCTACGACGATCATAGATTGTAAAACATTTGTGTGTGAAATATTTTATTTAAAAATAGTCACTGTGCACCAGAGAATTTAATTTACCTCTGTACAACATTAACTTAGTTTTGTTAATTTAGTTCTATTATATTAGACATTAAAAATAAATGAATAAATCCTTGAGACGAAGATGAACCGATGGTGTTTCCATTGTGAACAAAACAGTGACGAACTTGGGATGTCTTGGTGAAACTGTGTCAGGCCGGCACCTACTAAGACAGATACCCATAGGTGTCATATATGAAACCTCACATTCAGCGCCATCACCCAAAATTATATAAGATCATTTGTGAGAAGGACACAAGTAGCTTAAATGTAAGTAATAATCGGAATCATCAAGTGCCATTAACAAAGTATTTAACAAGTGATAATGTTACCATGAATATGACGGCAAATTTAAGGACAAATTTAAGGACTGCATCAGTGAAATGGTATATAAAAATTCTTTGCCTATCACTTGTATGTCCAGCGTTTATTAAATTGAACGGGGAAATGGCTCGTAAAGTGGGAGCGTGGCGTTTCTACTAACACCACTGCTACCTTTTCAACCTACCTCCACATCTTCCTTCCTAAAGCTCCACTAATTTCATCATTTTTGCGTATGCAGGCGCAATAACTTCCCCAAGCATTCTCCCACCGATTGCATTACCTTTCGATTATGCAAATCCCATCCGAACATCAACCATCTGCCCATCAAGGACATTCACGCAATTAACGCGGTATATCAATCTTCCCTAGAAGAAATTCGGCACGCCAGTATCGCATACATCAATGCATCTCAGCATTGTTCTAAAAAGAAAACATTTCGGTTGCCATACTAGATAACCGAAGTGGATTATGAAAACAATCAGCAGAACCCCTGTGTGCCTGCATTCACTGTCCCACACGTGCGCAACAGATTTTCATGTTGCACCAGTACTTACGGCGGCTTTTATGCAATCTTCAAAGCACCGGCGCTTACAGTGGAATTCGACCCATGACTCCCTAGGAATGCAATACGCAATTAACCCTTATGTCAATGACCAACTTTACCGACAGTAATCATTTCGTCGTAATTTCACGATTGCTCGGCCTAGTAGACGAATTTCGGTCCCATGTCTTAGATCATCTCCATTCAAACGTTTCTGAATAATAATTACGAAATTTCAATGAAAAAAAAAATTTCTTTCAAATTGACATTTTAAAAAATCGAAATGGGTACCCGGGTACCCGGTCATTGACATAAGGGTTAACATGGTTGTAAAGACAGCCATCATTGTGTAATTATCCCAAATGCATCCTAATCCCTAGCGTAGTATTTGGACAACTGCAAATACTTATCCCAAAGATATTTTTTTATGAATATTCATTTCCCACGGTTCGACCACCCATGAGCTCGGATCATGAGCCAACAAGGTGATCCGCGCGCAAAAGTAGTTTAGTCGATTAAATAGTGGTAAAGGGGTCGAGCCTGATAAGTTGTCGAGTGCACACCACGAGTTTTTAATCACGAGTTGGAGTGAGTCGTCTGAGCGAATATCGCAAGTTAAGTTTGACATTGTGTAGAGTGCTAGTCGTGTCGCATACGGTTTATTAATAACAAAGTGTCCTGTGTGTTCGATTAAGTAAGCACATCATGCTAAGCTTTCTTTGGTAAAGTGCTCCCGAATGTTCTTAAATAAAATAAACTCAAACAGATTCATATGTAACACCACATTGTGTGTTTTACTTCTTGTGGACGGTTTGTCGCGGCGTTTTGTTTCCTTGGTGGACAGTGTTCGGCGGAACTGTCGTTAGGAAACCTTGGTGAACCTTGCCAAGGCCGGCATATAACCAAGTGAAATTCCTACAATTGGTGACCATTCCACGCGAGTGAACACAAATTTCTGATCCGGAGTCGGATCAAAACCGTGTCCTAAAAAAAACTTTAAAGGAACATTGACTGTTCGGTGCCGCGAATGCGACAGCGACAATCTTCGGGAACCGAGTGCTTCCGGAAACGCAGTGGCAGTAAGCAATTGTTGCGGCAATTGCCGAAGATCAATACACATTCACCGGGAACAGGAACAACAGGAGCAACTACCGAACACTACACCAGCACCAGGAGCCTCCGATCAACAACGCCAGGGATTTAGGCAGGTATCCTTCCTTTCTGTTTTTAAATTATTCGCTTGGTAAAACAACAGTATTTTAACGTACATTTCCTTTTTATCAAAGTTTTATTATATGTGTAATTAGATTAAACGATGCTTAGCAAGGATTTCAAATTTTAATACAGATATCTTGGGTAGGAAAATGTATTATTATGCTGGCGTTGACGAAATGTTGTCTTCAGTTATTTAAATAAATAAGCAACAAAACATCAGCGTATACAAATAAAATTAAGACAATTTGTGCCTTTTTTATTATTAACAACACGGGTAAAATAACTCAAAACGAAATAATAGAGTATCTGAAATAAATGCTAAATGAAAAACAAAACAACAAATTAAACACGGTCAGTAGCCTGATGGGTAACGCTTAGGTTCAATTTTTTTCGTGATTCAAACTCTCATAGCGTCAGTTCGAATCACACGATCTTCTTCACTATTATTTCAAACGCTATAATTGGTGGCCCCGACTTGATCTGTACACACAGCATACACTTTCTCATAGTAAGCAGAACTAATCTGATCGTAACGAAGTTACTGCGGAGGGAGTGGTGTGGCATCTCTAACAGATACACACAATTCACAAGCAAAATAATGAAGGACAACGAACGAAAATCGAATAAGAAAATACATCAGAACCGTATACCTAGCGATACCAAAAATAATTCACATCAGTGGAGTATAGTCGTATTTAAAAATCAAATTCTAAAAACGGTCAGTGGCCTGATGCGTAACGCTTAGGTTCAATTTTGTTCGGGATTCAAACTGTCATAGCGTCAGTTCGAATCACACGATCTTCTTCACTATTATTTCAAACGCTATAGGAGTATCTTTAGAAAGAAGCAGTGTACGAAACTTAGTAATAGATGACGCTGAAAAACAGAAGAATGAACTTAAAAATCTCTTACACGGAAAGTTTATTTATTTAAAAATGGACACATGTACACGTTATCAGGTTAATTAGTTGGGAGTTAATGTTCAATTCGTTGATAATAATAAAAGAATAGTAACACGTTCACTGGCAATCAAAACACTAAATCTGACCACTCAAGCGATTATTTCAAAATGCTTGTGATGGATGTTCTGAAAGAGTTTAATATTAAACTAGAACAAATTGTATCCATTGTGACAGACAACGCTCGTAATATGCTGAGTACTGTCGAAAAATTAACCCTTTGCACTCGAGGCCGTTTTCGCGCAGGCGAACCAGCAACTCGAGGCGTTTCGTAGCGCTTTTTGGTGCATTTACTATCTCTGACGTAAAATGATTACACACAAAGTAACACACAAATCTTTTATATTTTAATGTTTAATGTATCTTTACAGTTTTACGAAGATAATATCTTAAGCATTAGTCCTTGTAATTGAGCTTTGTATGGTATTTTAGAAAACAATTGCCGAGATGTATCCCCGGCTTTTCGGGACAAGTATCACAATAGTATGTAGTTTGATGTCTTTTGCCATGTTCAGTCCTTTTAGAACACACTTTGCAATCCTTCCTAACTCCCGTTAGGATGATATGCAGCTTTCCATCTAAGCGGATGTGTTCGGAACTGGAGGTTGATGTTGAAGATCGAGGACGTGTCTGACGAAAATGTGCCGTCAATTACTGAATCGCAAGTGACTAAGCGGCTGTTCTCCTCTCTGTTGTTTAGTCATTTTATAGAGTATATATGAATTTATTGAGCAAATCTCCAGACCCCAAAAAAACAGTTTACGCCACCATTTCAATGATTTTCGTAAGAAACAGTACGTTCCGGCCAATTGATCTGCACGATCGACACCACCCATATGTTTTATATAATTTATTACAACATTAGGCTTCTTGACGGTAACTTCAACACCACCTCGTAACATTCTTCTCACAGAACTCATTCCTGCATTGTTCCAATTCGTCAAGCACGTGACAACCCTCTTGTCTTTCCATGATAAAACTAAGTTATTTCTTTTGCGGAATGCTAATGTTGATTTCGTACCAAATTTTGGTTTTTTTATTTGGTTTGGCAAATGCTTCCTATTCGTTAAGATTGTTCCTGTCAAGTGGCATTTCAATTTGAACAACTCTTCAGCCAATATAAAGCTGGTGTAATACCGATCTGTGAACATATGGTGTCCTTGGCTACCAGACAATTTTTCCAGTAGCATCGTATAAAGGTGCAGCGGTATTCTTGTTGATATCGGAAGTTTGGGCCTGATCAATTTCTCCGTGGTAAGACTTCCATAATAGGGAAGAATACCACAGATATAGCCAGTATTTGAGTCTGCCATTGTGTAGACTCTAATACCCCATTTAGTCGGTTTTTTCGGATTATATGTTATAAATCAAACCCGACCTTTGAATTTGATAGTGGACTCATCCACATAAATTTCTTCTCCCGGTGTAAAGTACCTCAAAAGTTTGGAATTGATATAATCAAGAAAGCAGCTTAGTAGCTGCAAACGTGTTCTTCGACCTGCATATGTTGTTTGGATTGTTTTTAGATGAAGCATCCAAAAAATCTGGCTGAATCTGTCTCTAGTGAATATGTTTGAATAAAAAGGAATGTAACTGACATCATTACGTGACCAGTACTCTTCTGGGCAACTAACCCATTCTGAACTGTCGGATCGTGGGTCCTCTGCAGCATCACTATTACTGTCACCTTCGCTGTCTATTACTCTAATCTTTCGACTTCTAAGAGGTGTATTACTTCATCACTATCATCATCACTGCTTCTGTTCTCTCTATCGTCAAGCTCTCTGTGTATAGCTGTAATTTCCTCGTTTGGCAACTCTAAATCAAACTCATCTTCACTCGAACTTATTTCACTACTACGTTCCATGGTAATGGGGATCAGGAACTTAAACTTTTTTAGTGTTTTTGCCACGGCTGTCAAGTTCGAACTGAGGCCGAAAATACCGTCCACTTCATAGTTGCGTACTAATTTCAGATACGAAAGTCTTATCTCTGTTTGAAGGGACATCATGTTACACTTCATAAGATTATACAAAACGAGCGTAGGAAGCCGCGTCGAAGAAACAAAACGTAAACAGTTAACGTCGCGGATCGAGTTACCGCAGCAAATGAAGTGGTGAGTGACAGTCACCGCTCGAGTTGTGGCATCAAACCGCGTGGTGAGTGAGACTCACCTCTCGAGTGCAAAGGGTTAAGTACTATTGAGGCGAAGACGATATTGATGATTACTCTAGTATTTTAGATGATACACTTTGTGCTGCCTCTTCTGATTTTTTTAAGATCCATCATATGCGATGTGCAGTACATACGTTGCAACTGGCAATCCGTGATGGCTTGAGAGAAGTGCAAACAACGAGAATTTGTGAAAATGTACAAAATGTCGCAATAGCCGTCAGAACACCAAAAATACATGCCATAATCACACGAAGAGCTGGAAAGGGAGCCAATTTGGATCAAGCTACAAGATGGGGTTCTAACGTTCTACGAACGCACAATTTCACCCAGGTAAGGTTCCTACCCTTCAAGGAACATACTTATCTTATCATTAATCATTATCATTGCCCACAGACACGTGTCCAAAGCTCCTAATCATACCTGTAACAAGGGTCATCATCATCATCATCGGCACTACAACCGGGATCCGGTCTTGGCCTTATTTAACAGGTATGAGGCTTGTTAAATTTTCCGTAATAATTTGTTTTTCTGGGCAAGGTTATTAGCCTTGCGCCAGAAACAAGGGTCATAGGAAACTGCAAAATGCAAGCCCGATATAAAAAGAAGCAAGGAACTGAACGTCCCAAAGCTTTCAATATCAAGCTCAACAAGTCGATTGTAGCATACCTGAAACAAAGGTAAAAGCATCCATTCATCTTATTCGCAAAGATTGAAATGCGCCGCATTCCAACACTGCACAATCTGAAATCCTGAACATCTACACGACGCTACAGAGAATCGCTATCGTCGGTAAATTAGCCGACCAACGGATGCACGTCCGGCTGGTCTGCCACAAAGACCATCAAATTCATCGGCAAGCAAAGAAACGGCAACTTCATGCAATAAAGCATATCGCCTATCCGCTCCCAAATTTCAACAAGATAATTCGGAATATTTACGAGAGTAAAGCCAACAAAGGAAATACTCCAGTTCCACGATTCCTTTGTAGAATTTCACACCCATTAGAAGGATCTAATGGATTTCGGTTATGTTTACAAACGTCAAACAACCACGGAGTGTACGCCCGAACAATCATCTCCGTTCTGCGCGCCAAATGTTTTGTGCAAATAAAGGCGGCACAAAATCGACGGCCGTCGAACCAATTTCGTTCACCACCACGGATGGTGATAATGACGTTTAAGGATGTATGCGTCGATTGACTTTTTCCTTTTCAGGCACCAAAATTACCCCTGGGACTTAATAACATGCTGCTAACAGAGATTCGGAAATTCTGTTAGCAGAGCAAATGGGGAAATTTTTCCGTATAGATACAGATACCAGTTTTGAATCTGGATATCTGTGTGGGCAGACAAGCAGTCTAATTCGGATCGTCACCGGAACGAGAAGTACATGTCGAATATCCGTACAGAGAGGAGACCAGAGAACCCCACCGAGGAGGTTAATCCGCGCCAAGAATCTTTAATACTTTTCGTGTCATTAAAAGTGAATGTGTGCCGTATTAAGTGTGATTCGATTTGTTTTCGCCTACAATATTGTAGCGAGCTTAGGGTTCGCTGGATTAATTATGTTAAAATAAGTAAGAGCCGTTAAATCGATTTTTGAATTAATGTGACACTTTATTAGTCCGTTAATAACAACCGTTACTTTTTGCCGTACACGTAACGATTTCTTCACTTATCGCTTCCGTACTTATCGCGTATTTTACTTCTTACTCCTTAGCAATCGCTTGCTTCACTCCCTACTGCATACTCATCGCTATGCTCTGTGTGTGGCGTATTTATACTGTTTCAGCGTTTCGTTTCCGTCCGTTCCATTGCCTTGAATGTTCTACTGTTCCTAGTCTCCAGTTTTCCATTACTTTATAGAATATTCTAGTACTCTGTTTCGGACTCTCTAGAATATTCTAGTACTGATTGTCATATGCGTCACAATATGTTTTGTTTAGATAAGATAAGAACATTCTTTTCGATAAATTACTCGGCACTTATTTCATAAGAAAACTTATAACGTTCAAATAACAATAGACAACGACAATTAAAATAAAAATTAAAAACAATTTTGTTGGTGTTTCATTTGTAACCGCGTTCGCTCCCTGTATGTATGTTTTCTCTGCGGCAAGCAGTGTTCGGCGGAACACTTGAACCACATAATAATCCGCTAAAGAGGAGTACATACTTAATGATACAGCGACTTCTTGAACTGAATTTTTATCTTGAGGACATGGCCAGCCCGAACGTGAATATGACTGAAATTCAATGGAAAGAAGTGGAGGATATTGAGTCCGTGCTTCGCCATCCTTATATCGCTACAAAAGTAATGCAAGCGGAAGATTTGTCTCCTGGTTTATTTATCAAGGAGTGGAAATTTTTCGTTTGTCGAAGATTCTAAATAATACTCTTGCTGGTGGAATTAAAAACGCCATGCTATGTAGAGAAAAACATTTGCTGGACAACGATTTCTGTTGGCTGGGATCTGTGTCGACCCCATGGTTCTATTGGCGGAAGAACAAATAAATAGAGCTGAATTTGAATTAACCGTTCGCATGAAAGGTCTTCGACTAGAAAAAGAGACGACAGCAGGCAGCGTACACGAAGTACCATCATCTTCACCCGACACCGGTGAATCTGAAGACGATTTTGAAAGATAAGATAAACTAAAACGTCCTCGTTTGAATCACAGTCCTGATATAGATGAAGGAGACTCTATTTTAAAATTTAAAATTGAATTTTATGATGCATTGAAAAAAATGGAAAAAATTGACCGAAGTTATAAGTTAACTTTTGAAATGGCAATACAGTGGTATCCAGCAATCGTAAAAGATTCAGCATTGATCGTTACAGCATTACCGCCAACCCAAGTATCCGTAGAGAGGTTATTTTCCGCCCTTAAAATTCTGAATTCTGATTTGAGAGCCTCTACGAATACAGATTTAATAGAAGCAATGTTGTTTTTAAGAATAAATTCTAATAAATAATTATTAAAGATTGATCTTGTTTTATTTTTATCCATATAACATGAAAAAAGTGGCTAAATGCAAAGGTAGGAAACCACCTGATATAATTGAGCTTTTTTGAGTCGGAGTCGGAGTTGGAGTCGTGTTATTTTCTTTCGACTCCACAGCCCTGCTATAAAACAATACAACATCTTCTTTTGAGTTATTCTCGCTATTAATTCCATTAATTAGTATATGGCATATCGATTTCTTAATCTGATGAATTTGAATTTTACGATCTTTTAAATTCAATTTTGGTACTGAGAAAATAAAAAATAAATCAAAATGCTCCTATCTGTTGGCGAAATTACCAACATGACTACGCTACATAAGTACATTACAAGAACATACTGGGTGTATATTCGGTCTATGAGGTAGTTTTAGTAAAACTAAAGCTTCATTAGTTGTTTGCTAATTTCCGGGACAAATATTGATTGCAGCACAAACGAAGTACAGTGAAAGCCAATCTCAGTAAAGTGAGAAACCACGGGCTCATGCCTTTTCCATAATGGCATTCAGCCCCGGGGAAGATGCGTCGTAACCATTTCAACCAATTACTCGGGTAAGCTATTCCCCAATATCATTAACCGGTAGCCGGAATCACTTAAGTGTCTCGTTAGCAGGCAGATGAATCTGCTTCCCATTATTTTAATTGCCGTTAAATTGTAGCTCCTGGCAAGGCACCTTCAGACCCAACACTAACATGTCTGGCCAGCCACGCCTCCACAGAAAACATTCTCTTAGGTATCCTATCATCCTCTACTTCGTTTGTGTAATTCTCCCATACTCGAAGAATTTACATAGAGATTCGAAAGATTTCTTTAAATTAAAATAGTTGCTGTCGTGTCTTGCTGAATCAACCGAGTGTTTTAGGATAGCTTAATGACATCGATTGCCTTCGCGACAAAGGCATCAAATTCAATCCCTGTGCAGGTTACAGGTCGCGATAACAAACCATGGATCTGGTGATATATTTCCTTCACTGTCGGCTGGAATTTGAAATAAAATTTGAAACCGATATCGATAGGACAAGTTTGACGGTTTTAAACGACGACGAGAACTGGCGCATGGTTAAGCTGGTTGAGAAATAAAAATGACTTTTTTATTGCCTTTGTCTGGACTTGGGCATTGTTGCGGTTCCAACGCGCACCGGGGACACATTTAAATCGTGTGTCGTAAAAACTTTAATTTCTCGCCTGACTTTGGGGTTCCCTTGAAATGGTCGATTGTCACTTCTCGTAGCACAAGCAAAAGGTCAGAAACGAGTCACAGTTAATCCAAGCGGAAAGATGTTTTCCCTCGAAATCACGTACAAGGTATTGAAAATCGTGACTAAATCTCGGTTTTTAATTCTGTTTTGTTTATCCTAAAACACTGTAAACGCAAACATTTGTCGCGCACAGATTCGCCGTAAAATCAAAAAAGCTCCATTCCCTTTATTTAGTATAATTTGGACTATTTTGGTGTTAGAAGGTTTAAAATTTCAATTACTTGCAATTGCTGTAGGTTCGCGAATATTTATGGTACCCTGAAATGGTACCAACAACGGTACCACCAAGTGGCAAACAAGTGTATTGAGAAGTACGTCCTGGTGGTGTCATCGATTTATAATTCATCCGAAAACAGAATAACCTTCTGTTCCTAGACTGTTCCGGAACTGCCAATGACACAAATTATGACAATGAAGTCTCACTTCTGTTGTATATTCCTAGAAACTTGACATCGTTCCAGTCGAGATTCCAGGAAATCTAAAAGATCTACAACCGTCACACAACTATTATCAGGGCAGTGAAGTCTGACACACTATGTCATAAGCACACCAGAGAATGAATTCCAATTAAATTTGTCTGGACGTTTATTATGAACACCCGATATATGTTATTTTTACGATACTTGGAACTAGTCCCTATTATGTCATGCCAACATCTCAAATAATTGCCCTCACTCGAAGGAATTAGATTTAATCATTACTTCCATATACTTTGGTTATCTTTGTATTCAATCGGAGCAACGTTGGCTATTGATTTATTTAAGTTTCCACGTAACGTAACGTATACCGGAAGGAGTACTTGAAAGGTTATGGGCTACGGTATTCTCAACATCATCATCGGCACTACAACCGGGATCCGGTCTTGGCCTTATTAAGCAAGTCTCGAGGCTTGATATACTTCCATAATTTATTTTTACGGGCAAGGTCACTAGCCTTGCGCCACGGTATTGTAACCACAAAAAATAACGTATCCTTAAGACTACTCATTTTTCATGCTCCGATGAACAGCAAAATAGAAAAGTTTGCCATTACAGTTCAAGCAGTACCAAAACTACCTGAACATTGAATATATTTTCTATATATCAAGACAATTTATTTCGTTGGTGATTTTTCCTTACAATTTTTTATAGGAGTCATGCGAAAGGATAACCGAGTGTCGAATCAAGTCAAATGGAATCAGGTTTTCAATCAAAATCATGTTCAGAATATTCAGAAACTCTCTTTACAGATTATTTGCTTCATTTGATATGGAAATTGTATGTTCTGCATTTTTTCTTCTATAATTTATTGCGAATTGGATTTTTCTTTATGGGGTTTTCCCGCTACGCAATAAAGAAATGGAGCGTTCTGGACTTTTTTCATACATAGAATTTATTTATTTATTTATTTATTTATTTATGTATATATTTATTTATTTATATATCTATTTATTTACTTTTTTTTATTTATTTATTTTTTTTTTTTTTTTTTTGTAAATAACATTCTTTATTGGATATGAATAGTACAATCTTAACAATGTTTAATACTAGTTTAATTAAGTAAAACGTGTAAGGTTTTACTGGACCAGTTTCAGCTCCCAACTCGATTTTAGTATGTTAGATTTTAACATATTAATTCGTGAGGTTTCGTCCGTTTTAGTCGTCTCAATTCGTGGGTAATATCCAAGAGCTGAATAGCTTCTACGTTGGCATGATTATGTAGGCGTCTTTCGTGTTGTAGCGATCCTAAATCGCTACTCCTATCCAAATCCCCAATATTATCAAATAATCGCACCCAAATCCCCAATAACTTCCCATTAATACATAATACATCCAAATTCCATATTGAGTCACATGAACGACGAATTAAACCAAAAGTTAATTTTTCGTACATTGACTCAATTCCCAAAATCCAGACATCATGAAATGCTTAATTCAAAACGCATTTCATGATTCCCCTTCCCAGAACCTACCCAACCAAATCCTCAAACAATTCCTAGAACAAAATTCCAATTGAAGCACATGAAGTCTTGTGTGTGTTTCCTGGAATTTAGACACTAAAATAGTTGACAAAAGTCAACGGAAAAAACAATAAAAGGGCGGTAATTTCCGATTTCGCCTTCAGTCAAGCTTCAGAGGTCGAACCGCTGACCGACCACAATTAGTAGATCTCCAGGGGCCGAACCGCTGGCCGTATGAAAAATTAAATCCAACAATGTACACTCAATTAAAATTTAAAGCTTAACCAACAAAACCGAAATTGAAAAGACAAAGAGTTGACAGTTTTATCATCATCATCATCATCGGCACTACAACCGGGAACCGGTCTAGGCCTTATTTAGCAAGTCCTGAGGCTTGTTAAATTTTCCATAATGATTTATTTTTTCTGGGCAAGGTCATTAGTCTTGCGCTAGAGGCTCCCCGACGGGGAATCGAACCCCGGTCTCCCGGGTGACAGGCGGGTATACTAACCACTATACTAAAGAGTTGACAGTTTAATTAACAAAAATCAAAGAGGACCTATTCAACAACACCAAAAGCCCACCCTCGCTGTCAAGGAGCCCGCAACATCCGAGTGTCCCATCCATAAGCTCCCACGCCACAGGAGGAAGTTGCGAGGACACATTTCTTGCGCCGCCCACTCATGCAGAAACGGCCCCCAGCAGGAACGTCTACAGGAACGCTCAAAATATCCACCAAAGAAGGTAAGCCACCCCTTTTACAGCTTTTACTGATGATACCCCAACAGTGTTTCATAGCATATTCTTGGATAACTTCATAAATCCATTTGATCTCTAGGTCATCATGTATTTCTTGATTTGTCACAAAACGGTAGGCATACGTGACAATGCGAAGGAATTTATTCTGGCTTAGTAGAATTATATCTCTATTGGATTCCATATGTCCAGTTCGGCTTGATGATAGATTGATAGATCAATCTTTACAATAGAGACTAAGTTGAGAGTGATGCCCGATTAACCAATACATCTGTCTACGTTTTTAGCTTTATTTGTTCAGCTTTTTGTTGCTATACAGGTGTATACTGAGATTTCGCTGAATCTGCTTTTGGAACTGGAATTGCGTTGAGATATGTCCAAATATTGTTATCTGATCGTCGCAATGTAACTGTTACGTGAATAGATTTCATTTCGTTGAGTTTAATTTTCCAATCAGTGGTCCATTGGCTATTTTCGTTGAGTGCCTTTGCAATTGATATTATAACTGTATCATCTGCAAAGGTGCATATGAATGTGTTCTTAGTTGTTGGGATGTCTGCTGTGTATAGTAAGTAGAGGAGAGGTCCCAGGACACAGGTAGTACGCCCGCTTCTATCGGATAGAAGCTAGAGTGAGCTCCTTCGTGTGTTACTTTGAACGTTGTATCAGACAAGTATGATTCGAGTAGATGGCAATAGTTTGCTGGAAACAGTTTACTCATTTTATATATAAAACCTTCATTCCGTACTCTGTCGAATGGTTGGGAGACATCAAGAAAGACAGATGGGCAATATATATTTTCTTCGGAAGCGTTTTCTATTGCTGTGGTCACACGGTTAACCTGTTGAATAGTTGAGTGTTTATTCCAAAAGCCAAATTGAAATTCCGGAATATTGATGAGTGGGTTGAGTCGCTTGAGGAGTATTTTCTCAAACAGTTTCGAAATGGATGGCAATAGCGATATGGGTCTGTGGGGAGGAAGTTTGTGCCTAACACTTCCTCCTCCATCATAAATTGTTCGCCACGTAAAACACTGAACCGAAAGAACGATTAGGTAAACACATCTAGGAACGCCGAAGGCACTGCAACACGGAAAATTAAACACAAGAATTGAAAGGTGATCACCGACTTTTTATTATTTTACTTTGAACTTAATATTAAATTGAATTGATTTTGTTATAATTGTACGAGGGTTGCCTTTTACATTTCGGGATTAGAGAACAAAAACAAATATTGATCATCGAAAATCACTTTATTGTTTTTCAAAATATTCCCCACTTTTGCATGCGTTTGAACCAATTGTCGAAGCACTTTTGCCACCCTGATTGAGGTATCTCCAACACATGCATTCTGAATGCAGCAAACGCTTCTTCAGGTGTCGAAAAACGTTGACCTCTCAGTTTGTTTTTTACGTACGGGAATAAAAAGAAGTCATTCGGTGCCAAGTCAGGACTATACGGCGGATGACCTATCAAATCGTTTTGGGTGCTCAAAAATGCAGTTGTCGCAGCCGATGTGTGAGAGCTCGCATTGTCGTGGTGAAGAGTGATCTGTCTTCGGCGGTTAGTTTTCCTGATTTCTTGGAAGACAACTGGCAAACAAATGGTTGTGTACCACTCAGAATTGACTGTTCTGCGTTGTTCTAGTGGTACGGTTGCGACATGTCCAGTCGACTGCTGTTTACTTACGGGCTCATACGCGTAAATCCACGATTCATCACCTGTCATGATGTCATAGACGTGTTTCGAAGCACCGCGACCGTATTTTTTGCGCGTTTCTTTCGACCAATTGACACGAGCCTTTTTTTGGGCGATTGACAAATTGTGTGGGATCCAACGCGAACAAATTTTTTTGACAGTCAAATGTTTATGCAATATTGAATGTATGCTGGTCCCACTAACGCCTAAGGTTGTCTCAATCTCACGATAGGTCACATGACGATCTTCCAATATCAGTTCGCGCACAGCATCAATGGTTTTCGGAACAACAACTGATTTTGGACGACCTTCACGAAATTCATCTTGGAGTGAACTACGACCACGATTGAATTCACCATACCATCGATAAACACTGGTCCTTGATGGAGCTTCATCGCCAAAAATTGAATTAAGTTCATCCATGCACTGTTGCTGAGTTAATCCACGCCGAAAGTTGTAAAAAATAATCGCACGAAAATGTTGACGATTTAATTCCATTTTTGGGCAGAGATGAATCTTTTAAGTTACTGTAAACAACAAAAATAGCGCTCGTATGTCAAAAGGTTCTGAGTGCGTATAACCTCAAAAATATCCAACTTTACGACAGAGCTGTCAATTGCCGGATTGTAACACTAGGGTTGCCAAATCGCGAAACATAAGAGGCAACCCTCGTACACTACTTCCTAACATGACTTCGAGTATTTTCGCGTCCTCGGCGCGCGACGAGGAGCGGGAGCGGCAGCTACTGGGCGGTTGGCGGATGGAAAAGGACTCAGCGATAATCATCTCGTACAGAGCTGATTCGCTTAGCAAGGGAAATTTTTGGGTGCAATTCACTAGGGAAAGGAATTTCGTACTACAATGGAGATCATGGTGGTGTGTGTAAAATCGTTCAGATCTGATGTTCTTTACACGTGGCCGGCGGCAAAGACAAAGGAGGAAACGACCAAATGCATCGTTCGGTAATGCGGGTCATTGTTTACGCGATGCGTCGGCGCTATTATCGACGTTGGGAAAAAGGTGCTAATGGGATTGGTGGCAGAAACAAATCCCTTGCCTGCGTTTGTATATGCAGGGTAATTAGTTTGTGGCAACGTACGAAATGGATGATTGTTTGTCTCTTGAACAACGAATCGCTGGTTGGCTTGTTGCAGCTGTAAAAACAAGCCGTCCGACATTGCATTTCGAATGATAACAATGGGTGCCGAATGGTTTGTATTTATGGTGGGTATGCACATTAAGGGACTATTTAAAGAATTTTAGATAATGCGTTGTATGCATTAAATGTCCTTGAAAAACGAAAATGTCTTCAGGTGCCAATGTAAATGCATTGGCGGGGAAACAATGGGAGTTGGGTTGTAATAATGGGGGTTCTGCCTGATAAGTTAAGAAAAAAATCTTATGGAAAATTGTATGCGAAAAGATGCATGAAAGGTAAGTTTTCTTTTCCGGGGGCTTTTTTAGATTACAGATTTGATCTCTTTAATGTGTGAAGCATTTAAGATGCTAATGCGATTGCATTAGTGAAATTAGGAGATTGGGTGAAAGTTATGGGGATTTTTCAGGTAAGTGAAACCGTCACGGTACTCCACATACCCCCCCCCCCCCCCGGGATGTTACCGCTTGATGCCGTCAGGGTAAAGGGTGTACGACGTGGCCCAATTGGCCAGTTGTGGGTCGCTTGGACCAACAGGTTTATCGGCCGAGTAGGTCGGAACCTATCGGAAATCTGCTCGCGTCCGCAGTGACGAAGTTGCGTGTGCGGGAAAATGTAAATAGAGGCGCTGAATGTGTTAACCCGTTTTTGGTGGTACCTGCAAACTGGTTGTAACTATCTAATAGGTCAAATCCCATAAAGGCTCGCTGAATTCGTACGACGAAGTGTCAGGAGACGGGACCTATTGGGCCTCGCTGGCATCATGCAACGAAGTGCTAGGAGATGAGACCTATTGTGACCCACTGACATCGTGCCACGAAGTGTCAGTGGATAAATTTAAGGAAACCGAGTCCCGAGTCGGCGTCTTTTGTCCATACGTTTGTATGGCGAATTGTTAGCCGCTGGGACCAATCGAGGGAGGACCCGCATATCGGCACCGGTGTCGACTACGGCGCTCGATATACGGCAGGTTGTGAGGGGGTGCCGGCCAGTCGCGCTAGGTTTGAGATCGGCGACTTAACTTACGCGGCTCCTGGTGGGTGGTTGATTGTGTCCAACCCCAGGGCGCCCTAGAGAAATGGATGCGCGCTCCGGAATGTAGTTGATGCACCTGGGATATGGGGCGGCGTAGTAGGGCGTTTATTGCCTTTAAGTTGCCGCTTAATTGTGCCGTGATGGCCTAATGCCTGGGATACCTGTATGAGGTGTTGTCTCAGTCCGGTGGTATCGGTTTGATTTGCCGACCGATGTAGCTGGGACATTTGGGAGACGTCCAAGGACCTAAGGAGGAAGGTCCTGAAGTCTATGTGAGGAGGTAGGATCCTTACGTGGGAGTAAGTGTATGCTACGCGTAGTGGCTGTAGTGTAGTGAGGAGCCGAAACCGTGAATGAAGTGAATGAAGGGTGTCGAGCAGAGGCGGGCAGAGTCTCGTAAAACTGCCTTGAACCAGTTGTCTACGTTTACAATAGAAAATCGTTTTACAATGAGAACTGAGAACAATCAATCGAAGCTTTAAAATCGTTGCAAACGATCTGAACCGACCCAGTGGTGACGGTTCCCGGGCTGTGAGTTCTGAATAAGAAAAGAAAAATAAAAAACACGAAGCACGAACGAGCTTACCGTTCCCGGTGCTATTACCCGCAACTATAAGCCGCTCCCGTGATTTCCGTCCGTGGGTGACAGTGAACCCGTGCCGTACGTCGGCACCCATACCTTCACTCCCCACAATAGCACATTGAGTTTCTCATACCCGTACGAACATTCCAAACTTTTCGAACGTGAATACCAATCAGCAGGTTATAGTTAATGCATTGAGCTCAACAAAATATATCAATGCGGATTATCTAACCGAGTAGACTTCAATGCGTTAAAAACTCAGTGCAGTCTTCTGTCATCAAAAGCGAACCCCAAAGTAAATACACTGTCGATGAATGGCACTTGCAGCGATGCAGCGAAGCAACTATCAAGCCTCGGCACTCGAATTAATTCGACTCTTAATTGTAGCGACCACATTTTTGAAACTGCGAAAAGTGCGGCCAAATGCATGAGGATCCTTAAGAGATGCAAGAAATACTTCACTCCAAAAATGCACTACACGTACTTGATAGGAAGCAAAAACGAGCAGTGAAACTTATTGGGGACCCAGCTGTAAGTCGATCAATTCCGTCGTTAGAACATATGCGCAACGTATCATGCATATATCTTTTCTATTGGGATTATCACGGTCGTTGTTCAACTGAACTTGCTCAATGTGTTCTGCCTCCTCAGACGTTTCCCGCAATACCCCTCAATCAAAGAATGCGCATCAATTCGTGTTGAAAGTCAGGTACACGAATAGACATAGAGAGTCATTCTTTAGCCACACGAATGTGGAATACTCTACCTGATTATGTGTTTCCTCGTCGTTGTAATGGCATTTAAGACCAATGTAGATCCATACCTCCTTTCCTTACTCGCTTCCTCTCCTTCCGGTCGCACTGTGCTCTGACATTTATAGGTACTCCGAAATCCCCTTATGTGCGCGAGTTACGACCCCAACCTGGCCACCCCACACAACGCACCAAAGCCGCAACAATACCACGATAGTCGGCATTACCCTCACCAGGGCCCCACCAGATTTCAAAACAAAAAAGACCAACAGCGCTCACATGGTTTAGTCCAGCAACTCAAACCAAGGGCTGTCCTAGTCGGAACATCAAATAAACATGGACATTCCCAATCCCATCGAAGTATATGGTGTCAAACGACTATGACCCTCGTCAAGCGGTTGCAAGATCTAGGAAATTCGAGCAGCTGCAGATGCTGCAGCCTTGATCCGCACCCTTAGGATGATCAGACTACGGCGGAGTTGTTTTGTTTACTTTTCTCGCGGACAGGAGTATCCGCACAATCGTTGGATCATCAGATTCTGGATGCTTTCCAGAAACACACACGAGGACCAATTCATGACGGGTCTTGCTACGCTGTCACGAGTGTGTGTGCATCTGGAATGACCGAGCTGTGTGACAGGAGCTGGTGCTAGCAGAAAAGGAAGCTGGAAGAATCAGTTGAGTTCGGCTGTTGAACGTAAGCAGTTCTTTCCTCCCACCGGGATAAACACGCATGACAAGAATCTAACTATTACCATAAGTCGGTAACATTTCGATACTCGGAGAGCGCAAAATAAATAAATCCGTTTGAATGAATTTTCCGTTCTTTGAATCGCAATAATATGTGGCATTTTGTGGCTCCTGCTTAAGGAAAAATCACGGAGGGCGAGAAGCATTTCTTTCCTCCCACGGACATAAACGTAAGTCGCGTGTTTGTGTAAAAACAGAACGTATCATATCTGTCTCTTCTCTATGAATGCGTTCGGCCTCTCCATGCATTTTTCCACAGTACCCGCCCATCTGAGAATACGCATCAGTTCAGTTAACTTCAGGCGCACAAATAAACATAGAGAGTATTCCTGAGCCGAACCACACGAATGGAAAATCATAGGATAGTGATGTATATGGATGATAAATGAATATTTGATTCGTTTACCAGGAATTTTGTTGGATTGGGATAATGTATTTCTGGATTAGTTGGATGATTATCGGGTTTGGATGTGTGGGGAGGAAGTATTGTTCATCTTCCTCCTCCATCATAATATTCCTCCAAGAAATTGTTGAAACGCCGCCGTGATGCCCTGGTGCTAATGTATCACAATACTTTATACAATGAGAATTGTATATCGTATCTTAGGTCGGTGGCCAAAACGAATCCCTTGCTAGCATTTGTATATGCAGGGAAATTCGTTTGTAGCAAAGAACGAAATTTGTGATTATTTATTCGTCAAGGCGAGGGAATATGGTCGGGTATATGCCAGCTGAACAAACAAGCTGCCCGACGCTGCTTGGCCGTTGGACAATGAATCGATGTGTATGTAAGACAAGTTGTAGAGTCGTTACCAGCACGTCAAAGAGATAAGACGTATATCTGACAACAGGAGAAAGCAAAAGAAAGGAAGAAAAAAATAAATAATAAAAATTCGTCGCGCGAATGTGTGTGCAAGGGTGGATTACACAGTGTGGCCGCCACTGAGAGCGGTTGTTTAAAAAAAAATGGTGGAAACAACCAAAGTGCTAAAGAGCTCGTCACTTTCATGAAAAGGGGCCAGGCAGACCTGAAAACGATGACACGGAGCCGACTCGAGCGACAGCCGAGTATTATAACAAAGCGGCACAAGCCAAATACAGACGGCGAAAAAAATGCAAAAGGAAAGAAAAACGAATACACAGGCGCAGGCAACCAATTCAACGAATTGGTTGACCTTGGCCCAGGTGAAATCGAATTACCTGCTGAGGAAGAAAACAATATCACAGGTACTGCAACAGATCTGGCGGAATTAGAAAAACTCCTTGCGGATATTGACACAAAAAAAAGAGGAACTCAATAAACAAAGAGAAGCAATCCTCAAATTAAAAGACCTGGTGCAGCAACAACAAACCCAAGAAAATACAACAGCACAACGGAAAAATCAGGAACAACATCAGGAAGCAAACAAAGGAGATGCAGAAGCAGCAAACAAACCAGCATATCGTAACCAACAAAAAAAAAGGCGCCGCCTATAATACTTACGTCCATGGAAACATAGGACGTTATAAAATTAGGTGAGTTAACTTGCAAAAATTTCAAAACAAAAGAAATTAATAATTCTAAAATAAAATTAATGTGCGATGATATTGAAGGTTATCGCCAAGTAATGACTGCTTTGGGTAGGACAAAAAGCGAGTACTACACGTACACCCCGAAATCGGAGAAAATAATCTCTATGCTCCTAAAGACGTTGACCCATGCTTTTCCCCTGAGGAGGTATTAGAGGAATTAAAAAATGTCGAAACCGACAATTTAAAATTTACAGGTGTGAAACCCTTCTCTACCGCCAACTCCAGAAAACGCAATTGCAAATTGCCTTTCTTTATTGTATCACTGAGTCCCAACAGTAAATTTGATGCTCTCCGATACATCAAACACCTCAACCACCAAACAATAAGTTGGGAAAAATGTAGAAAAATCGATAGCGTATTGCAGTGTATGCGTTGTCAACGCTTCGGGCACGCGGCATAAAACTGCCACATGCAATTCAGGTGCGTAAAGTGCCTCTCCGACCATATCATTGGTGAATGCCCCTTGGGCAAGGAACAGCTTCCAGATAGGAAAACACTGTCCTGTGTAAAAATACAGGTCACACTGCTAATTTTAGAGGATGTCCTAAATTTCAACAAATGAAATTAAAATTGGAATCCAAAAAGAAACAAGTTGAAGAAGAGAAAAAAATGAAAACTCGTTCTTACAACTATTTCGTGGCTCCTTGTCTGTCATATGCACAAATGGCCGGTGCTCCTAAGCAACCAGCATCCATGGAACATACATATAGTAATGGGAAAATGCCTGCACCAGAGGCACATTCAGAAATAATAACAATGTTATTAACCATGCAAGGACAATTTGCCGAATTTCAAAGAACACTGACTGAACAAAGAGCACGAATAGATACTCTCTATTCAACCCTGTTCTCAAATAACTCTCCACATCAAAATCTTCAACCCTCCGTCTGAACTTAACCTAAAAATTATAGTTGTGAATGTAAATTCACTAATCCACATCGAAAGAAGGGACAATTTAGGCAATCTGGTCCAAGTCGAATGCCCAGATGTGCTCTTGGCTAGCGAGACGAAGCTAAACCAAAGGCACAAAATGGGCTACAAAAATTATAACATAATTAGACGAGATCTACCACACTCTACTCGAGGGGGTGGGATCGCTATCTTAGTTAAGAAAGGTCTTCACCATAAGACCGTTTACAGCACGGAAGTACATAAATTCCAGGTGCTAGAGGCATGCATTATAGACATTCCGCTTAAAAGTCAAAGGCATCTATATATAGTCGCTGCTTACGCTCCTGAATCTGTTCCAGGTACCCAATTTATCTGTGAAATCGATACGCTTTTCCGAAGTCTCAAGTTAGATTCGGAAAACAATTACTATTTAATGGCAGGTGATTTTAACGCCAAGCACAGTGCCTGGGGCAATCTGACCTCGAACACCAGAGGCAATGCCTTGTTTGATTGGTGGCAAACAAATGCGATCAAGCATAAACTAGAATTGTACGCTACAAGTACACCGTCTTATCCAAGAGGTAACTCCTTCCTGGATTTACTTATGACAGATGATCGAACTCAGTTACCAGATACCGAGGTAACTACTCGAACAATTGAGTACGATAGCGATCATTACGGACTTGGAGCCGTAATACACGTGCCAAACGAGTACCATCTACTTGAGCAGTACGACCAGGTACACTCTTTCGATTTCCGAAAAGCACATTGGTCGCGTTTCGATCGCATAGTAAAAAGAGGAATACGCAACATTGGCATAGACCCACCGACTAATAGAAACCTCCGTAATGATGAAATCGATCATTACCTCCTAACTATGAACGATATTGTTACTAACACAATGAATCGTTCCATCCCCAAAGTTGCTCATATGGACGGCTATACCCACCGATACAGAAATGCAACTATCGATGCTTTGTATAGGCAAAAGAGCGCCCTGCTCTCAAAGCTGAAATTGTGCTATAGGCAGTTCAATACCCAAAATAGCAATGAAATCAAAGCAATGAAATCAAAACAATCAAGTCCTTGATTAAAAATCTTCAAAAACTGATCCGGGATATAGGAATAAATGAGGAGTGGAGCAACAGAATTCGAGCTGTTCAAGCAAACGGACCGAACGTGTTCTCACAAATCAAGAAAATATGTCGAAGAAAAGATCACAATGGCATTCCCTGTCTCCCAATTCCACGGACTCCCGAGAATTGTCAGATAATGCTGAACGCAGGACTCACCTTAGAGCACATCAACTCCAATGATGAAGTAATAGTAGTCGAAGATCCGCAAAAGAAAGCGAATTCAATTGGAGCCTGTTTTGAAGCAGTGTACAGAGTTAACGAATCAGTTCATGCTAACACTGAAATTGAAAGCAGTGCCCGTCAAAGACATTGCTCGCTGCGCAATCAACTTCACAACTGGCGATCCGAAAACCGTAGTTTCATCACATTCGGCGAATATAATAGGGCGGATTCTCCCGTCAGAAATGAAAATACAAATATGTTTGTGCGCAAGGATGAACTTAGTAACATACTTAGCTCAATAAAAAATAAGAAATCATCTGGAATAGATAGCATTCCAAATGTGGTTCTAAGCCACTTGCCTCGCGAAGTAGTGAACATATACACTACTTTGTTTAACAACGCTCTAAACAATGCACACTATCCAACCCATTGGAAGATTGCAGTAGTCCACCCTATCCTCAAAAAGGGTAAGGATAAGAGCAATCTGCTTCCCAACATCAGCAAGGTATTCGAAAAAATTATAAACAAAGCACTGATAGGTTGGTGTGATGAAAACGATATCATCCCCAACAACCAGTTTAGCTTTCGAGCGCGACATGATACAGTTCATGCAGCAACGAAAATTGTTTCCGATAATCAGTGGAACAAGGCAAAGCGACAATGTACAGGCGCCTGCTTGGTTGACTTTTAAAAGGCTTTCGACACCGTATGGTTAGAAGGACTTGTCTACAAGTTAACAAACCTGGGTATGCCGCAATATTTGTTATACATCATTTATGATATGATAATGGGCAATCATTTTGTGGTGAAATGCGGGGACATACTCTCCAACAAGACCTTCCAAATTAAAAATGGCTTACCGCAGGGAGCTGTGAATTCTCCCACTCTATTCAATATTTACACTAGTGATCTCGTGAGTTCAGAACAGGAGGAAAAATAGACGTCATCAATAGGCACCTTCAAGATGACTTCAACAAAATAAAACAATTTTGCGACGACTGGAAATTAAAAATTAATTTCCAGAAAACCGAGACTATTCTTTTCAGAACACCCCTATCCAGGGCCTCGAGGGATACAAAATACAACTGGAAACACTTCTCTATTGTAGGTAACAATAACCTTCCACTGCAAGTGAAAACTGTAGTTAGATACCTTGGTATCTGGCTAGACCAGTATTTATATTTTGACAAGCACGTAGCAGCGTCCCTCTCCGCAGCAAAAAGCGCATATTCTATGACAAGAAGTCTATTCCGGAGTAGTCTTCTTGATCCCAGAGTCAAAATAATTTCGTACTCGGCATTCATCCGACCAGTTTTGATTTATGGCTGTCCAGTATGGTATAATATATCTCCACTTTATATGGAGAAGTTTCGTGTGTTCGAACGGCAGTGTTTGCGTTCCTGCCTCGGACTTTATAGAACACCAGAGTCGCAATACAAAAAATTCTATCCCAACAAAATCCTGTATAACAAATCAGGGTTAAATAGGATAGACAATTTCATAATTAAAATGATTCGTGGTCACACAGCAAGGGCAATGTGCAGTGACAATAATCTTATCTCGGGAGCATTCTATCCCAACGATATGGAGAATACCCTCCAGAATGGGTGTATTCCCCCAGAAGCGTTCCCTTTCTTGGATCAAAAAGGCCTTATCCAAGACGTGCATGGAGTCCCGATTATTTACCACGCTCTCCGTGGTGCCAGGGACAAACGAATTCTCCATGATAGTGATATCTCCAATGCCTCAGACCGCATGCGTTTTAGCACGGCGATCAGTAAAAGAGATAGAGGAGAGGACTTCACTTCCTCAGATATAGTATGCCTCTCAAGACCAACGCTCTCCTTCCTCTTGTCTCCCCTCCCCCTGTCCACCTTTCCTCATTACTTTTTTGTAGCTATTCTATTTTATTTTTTATTTCTTATTTTATGTTTTATTCGTTTCGTTTTGAAGTTTTTGTTTGTTATAATAATAATAATAATTAAAAAAAAAAAAATTGTAATAATAATATATACATATAGATGTAAACGAGGAGTCCCTCTAATATATGACTTATTTCATATATATATGTATATAAGAAACAACAAAAAAAAGATGTACGCCGAAAGACATATATAAAAATCAAGTTGTAATGTGTAATTTAGAGAGCTCGCATACGAGGGTTGCCTCTTATGTTTCGGGATTTGGCAACCCTAGCGTTGCAATCCGGCTCTGTCGTAAAGTTGGACATTTTTGAGGTTATACGCATTCAGAACGTTTTGACATACGAGCGCTATTTGTGTTGTTTACAGTAACTTAAAAGATTCATCTCTGCCCAAAAATGGAATTAAATCGTCAACATTTTCGTGCGATTATTTTTTACAACTTTCGGCGTGGATTAACTCAGCAACAGTGCATGGATGAACTTAATTCAATTTTTGGCGATGAAGCTCCATCAAGGACCAGTGTTTATCGATGGTATGGTGAATTCAATCGTGGTCGTAGTTCACTCCAAGATGAATTTCGTGAAGGTCGTCCAAAATCAGTTGTTGTTCCGAAAACCATTGATGCTGTGCGCGAACTGACATTGGAAGATCGTCATGTGACCTATCGTGAGATTGAGACAACCTTAGGCGTTAGTGGGACCAGCATACATTCAATATTGCATAAACATTTGACTGTCAAAAAAATTTGTTCGCGTTGGATCCCACACAATTTGTCAATCGCCCGAAAAAAGGCTCGTGTCAATTGGTCGAAAGAAATGCTCAAACAATACGGTCGCGGTGCTTCGAAACACGTCTATGACATCGTGACAGGTGATGAATCGTGGATTTACGCGTATGAGCCCGAAAGTAAACAGCAGTCGACTGTCTGGGTGTTTCAAGATGAGCCAAATTCAACAAAAGTTGTTCGCGCACGAAGCACTTCCAACCAGATGGTCGCCTGTTTTTTCGGAAAAACTGGACATGTCGCAACCGTACCACTAGAACAACGCAGAACAGTCAATTCTGAGTGGTACACAACCATTTGTTTGCCAGTTGTCTTCCAAGAAATCAGGAAAATCAACCGCCGAAGACGGATCAGTCTTCACCACGACAATGCGAGCTCTCACACATCGGCAGCGACAACTGCATTTTTGAGCACCCAAAACATCGATTTGATGGGTCATCCGCCGTATAGTCCTGACTTGCACCGAATGACTTCTTTTTATTCCCGTACGTAAAAAACAAACTGAGAGGTCAACGTTTTTCGACACCTGAAGAAGCGGTTGCTGCATTCAGAATGCCTGTGTTGGAGATACCTCAATCAGAGTGGCAAAAGTGCTTCGACAATTGGTTCAAACGCATGCTAAAGTGTATAGATCTTCATGGGGAATATTTTGAAAAACAATAAAGTGATTTTCGATATCAATATTTAGTTTTGTTCTCTAATCCCGAAATATAAAAGGCCATCCTCGTAGAGCCAGTAAGTTAATTTAAGGATTGTGATTATAGAAAATGGTTTAACATTTACCCCTAATATTATACATGTAAAAAATATTAGGAAAATAAATTTGGTTTAAAAACTAAAAAAAAAAAAAAAAAAAAAAACAAGTTGTACACATGTTAGGCTGGGAATAGCCAACTCAAGGGTAAGATTCCCTGACTATGCGGTTACATTATATGTCAACCGATAAGTTTTCTTTTCAGGAATATGCTGTTTGGAACAGAATTCTTAAGAGGAATTTTGAATTCGAATAAATGAATGCAGTTAACAATTCTCTTCCAGGAGCTTTTAGGGAAATACATTTGATGAATGTTGTTGCGTGAAGCATTTACAGGTGCTTAGTGCGATTGCATTAGCAGAAAGAATCTTTGTTCTGTACTGTAATTCGAACGTCCCTTATAATACATGTATTGCAGTAGATTTGTAGCGATTCTAACAGATACACACAATTCACAAGCAAAAATAGTGAAGAACGCCGAACGAAAAAAAATCCAATAAGAAAAATACATCAGAACCGTATACCAAGCGATAAAATAAAAATAATTCATACCAGTGGAATATAATCGAGTTTGGAATTCAAATTCTAAACACGGTCAGTAGCCTGGTGTGTAACGCTTAGGTAAAATTTTTTTCGTGATTCGAGCTGTCATAGCGTCAGTTCGAATCACACGATCTTCTTCACTATTATTTCAAACGCTATAATTGGTGACCCCGACGTGATCTGAACACGCAGCAACCACTTCCCATAGTAAAGCAGAACTTCACACACGCTCACGACTTCCGCATAGAGCCCAGCCTCCGACGTTTTCTCGTTTCTCTCTCGTTCGTCCGTCGTCCGCATACGAATCTGATCGTAACGAAGTTACTGCGGCGGGAGTGTGTAGCGATTCTAACAGATACACACAATTCACAAGCAAAAATAGTGAAGAACGCCGAACGAAAAAAAATCGAATAAGAAAAATACATCAGAACCGTATACCAAGCGATAAAATAAAAATAATTCATACCAGTGGAATATAATCGAGTTTGGAATTCAAATTCTAAACACGGTCAGTAGCCTGGTGTGTAACGCTTAGGTAAAATTTTTTTCGTGATTCGAGCTGTCATAGCGTCAGTTCGAATCACACGATCTTCTTCACTATTATTTCAAACGCTATAATTGGTGACCCCGACGTGATCTGAACACGCAGCAACCACTTCCCATAGTAAAGCAGAACTTCACACACGCTCACGACTTCCGCATAGAGCCCAGCCTCCGACGTTTTCTCGTTTCTCTCTCGTTCGTCCGTCGTCCGCATACGAATCTGATCGTAACGAAGTTACTGCGGCGGGAGTGTGTAGCGATTCTAACAGATACACACAATTCACAAGCAAAAATAGTGAAGAACGCCGAACGAAAAAAAATCGAATAAGAAAAATACATCAGAACCGTATACCAAGCGATAAAATAAAAATAATTCATACCAGTGGAATATAATCGAGTTTGGAATTCAAATTCTAAACACGGTCAGTAGCCTGGTGTGTAACGCTTAGGTAAAATTTTTTTCGTGATTCGAGCTGTCATAGCGTCAGTTCGAATCACACGATCTTCTTCACTATTATTTCAAACGCTATAGATTCACTACTTTCCTAAGATTTGTGCGAACAATCACAGCGCGATTCCTAATTGATTGCTGAAAATTGTTTATTACTTGGGCGTCCATTCTCAGTCGGCGAATGTATATCTTATTCGTTTTCACGTATTTATTTATTTCGCGGGTATCTTTGTAGAAGTTTTTCTAGATGTGGATACCTCCACTCAATGATTCCAATGCCTGAAGATGCATTTTAGGCTTTATGGATATTCATAGTCAAATTCTTTCAATAAAAACCGCAGTAACATCGCATAACAAAGAACGTAAAATCAAGTGGCCATAAAAACAGTCTGCTAAGTTAAAATCAGAAATTACCATACTTTCTATTGGTAATAAAAACTTCAATTAAATCATTATCATTTCTGACGGCGATTTATTAGCCTTAGGAGGTCAGAAGGTCCATTAATGACAGCCCAAGGACAACAATTTACTGATGGTGAAACCAATCAGGGGCGCTTATTCTCCTCACGTTTTTAATGATGTAATTGCTAATTATATATTCATCTGGCAATTGGCCGCAATTTGACTAGACTACCACTTATACTGCCACGACCTGCGAGTTAACATCAAATGTTTTGAATAAAAGCAAATGAAGGCTCTGAACCACCACAATTGTTCAATGGCGTGTTTTTAAATATTCGAGTGAGGTGCGGTTTGAAGACAACTTCTTGACTCATTTATCTACAAAATTTCCAGCAGGTTCTAATAAGGTTTCTCGTAAAGGATTTATATAGCACAACCTCGACTAATGCTCATGCCTTGCTATTTCTAATGGAGATGCTTATACTTGGGCTGCCGATATTAATACGCCATCGTCTCCCTTCGCATTTATTTATTAATTTTGATTGCTTTTATTGAAACGGTTATCTCTCCACAGTGATGTGTAAGTCTGGCAGCTAAAGCCGGCATTGGTACAAAATATTTATTACACATCGGTCTATTTTTTAAATAAATTATCAGAAACCACCCACGTAATGCAATCCACACAGACGTTTCCGTCTGGACATTTTTCATTCGTTTCGACCCCCTCCCCACGCCTTCTAACCCGCCCCAGCGTTTACTTTTTAGAGTCATAAGCGTCTTATCAACACCCAGTGTATTTGTTCACGTTAGTTTGTTGCTCATATTATAACCAAACACGGAGCCGTTTTGGCGTCTGCGATTGTTATCCCAGCATCCATTTTATTTTTGGATTTGTAACAAATGGTGTATGTTCGCTGGGTGAACGTTCAGTAGAGCACGTTTATGTCTGGCTGATAAATTTTTGTCAAGGACACATTTTTCTACTCAGTGCCTGGGAATTGAATTAAGTCTTGAAGAAAAGTGTCTGGCGTTCTGAGGTCTGAAGTTAGCTGCTGCTATTGTATAATATTCATTCGCCCAGCGTTTGCATGTACTTTACACGTAGTGTAATGGTTAACGTATTACAATTTGAAGTCTTTGCTTATTTTACGTTAATTTTTACCTAATGGTATCATATTAACGGATACAGACACTCCTACTTTTTGTGCAGATTACCTGCTTGAGAGATTAATATTGTACAAAGGAGTACGGCCAATTTAAAATTTCTATAAAGAATTTAAAGTAATGAGATCTTACGTATAATCCATTTCATCCTGATAAATACTCCTTCTCGATTCTGCTGTTTTTTTTTTCTCAAAAACTTGCGAAATTAAAGTCTATGAAAACAAAGCCTTTTTAAACCGTGTTCATCTTCTAATGCGAGTAAGTGCTACACAGACCTCATGCCCATTATCTTTACCAGAGCTGAAGATCCTAAAGCAGAAGACCAAAAAAAAATGATTAAATCGAATAAGAAAAAGCATTAGCCGTATATCAAGGAATCACATAGCAATTCAACATCAGTTGAGTTTACTTGAGTTTTGAAATGGAAATCATATGTTCTACACATCGTCGCAAAACGCTATAAGACCAACAACTCCTTTATTGTATCAAATACCTGTTGACATTTGTCTGACCAGCTGAATTTAATGTTCTTCTTTAATAAGTTTGTTATAGTTTACCAAGACGTTCCTTACCGTCTTGGGAATGGGGAAATCTCTGGACTGGCGGTCGTGTCGCGATTTGGTAAACTCTGGTTGCAATTTGAGATTGTGGTATTTTGGCGGATTTTGGGATCACGTGGAATGTTTTAATGATGACGGTGAAGTGTTCCACCGAACACTGTTCACACGAACGCACAACGGAGCGAAGCGACACTTTAATAAAAACACAGCGCAAGGTTTGTTTTAAATGTTTCTTTATTTTTTTGTTATTAAATCCAGGATTCACTACACTGGAACGCCCGTGACGATTTTACAAAGGTATTCACTGCTATAACAATTACGTATTCGCCGACACGTTACGCTCGACACACCCGCGACCTTTTGTGGTTCATTTACTTTTTGTTTTCTATCTGCGACGACACACGAAATGACTCTCGTGGTAATGGAGGATCTGACCTCTGTGAATGCTACTTGATGACTGAATATCGCGACGGTTGCGTTCGCGGATCCTGAATCTCGAATGTTCTCTCTGGTTGATCTATCGAAGGTCATGTCAAAATGGACTGTGAAGAGAGGAAGGAAGAAAGGGGCATCATAGGATCATTGTGTAGCTGCTTAATAGCCTGCAACGCAGGAAAATGGTGCTATAAGGGATTTCGGTATACAATGGTAATTGTGTCCCGTATCTTAGCTGGCGGCAAGGATTATATTTGCACGTCTGCAGTTAACGCTGGCTAACAGGGGCGCCGATCAGGTTTACGAATTTACGATGCCAGTATGATATATAGAATATTATTTCCAGGCATTTAGGACGATGCATTAAACGTCCTTGGTAAGGCAATGTTTGCCAGTTTGGTGTGTCTTTTAATCGCCGTGCAAGCGTAGGACGATTGGTCGGACTTGTGACCCACGTGTCTGTGGGCACGTGGGGTAGTTGCCTCCCAGATGTATGTTACCTTCGTTTCAGGTGTGGTGGAGGACTTTTAATGAACGTGTTTGTGGGCACGTGTAATTTACCTGTGTGTTCCTTGGTGGGACAACGACATCTCGACCAATAGCGGATTGTGTGGTTCGTGGAACCGCCACAGTATCTCAATTGTTCAAATACTCACCGGAGTTAGTCAGTGGAGGTTCTTCCCATAGATGACGTCCAGATAGAGAAAGCATTCGATACCTTGCAACCCAGTTAAGACATGGTTCATGAGTCTCTGCAATGTAGCCGGTGCTGCATTTAGACCGAATGGCATACGTCTAAACGAATAATGCCCGTAATTTGTGCTGAATGCCGTCTACGACCCTTCTGATCAACTAAGACTTGGTGGCAGCCGCTGGCTAAATCGAGCGTGAAAAACAGTGTGAGTGACCGAGCGGGTCAAATATGTGCTCTATTCGAGGGAGAGGATACGCATTTCCGATGGTTCTGTCATTCAGTTTCCTGGAATCGACCACAACTTTCCATCGGGCTTTTTCATCGGGGCCCGCTTCCTTGGGAACTACTAGGAGGGGTGAATTCCACGGACTTTTGCTAGGTTCAATGATATTATTCTCTAGCGTTTCTCAGACTTACTCGTTTATTACCTGTTTCTTGCACTCAGACAGACGGTATGGCCTTTAGCTTATAGGCGCTTGGTCATGTACCAAAGGTAATTCATGCGATATCGTACTTGTATACGACAGTCTGTAGCGTCCTACGAACGCACAATACCGCCCAGGTAAGGTTCCAAACCTTCAAGGAACTTACTTACCTTATCCATTACACACCAGTCGCTTTCGAGGTGGAAAATGTCATTCAACTTCTCACGTATTTCCATTATTGATTAGTACTGTGGGGATAGAGCATTGTGCCCCGACGTACGGCGCTGATTCTCCTCTTTCCTCCATCATAAATTAGCGTCCTCCGAGCACCAAAAGAAACTGAGCTCACCACGAACCGTTCACCAACACAAGGAGTTAAACTCCGCCACAAGACAGTTAAATGAAAAACACTCGAGTTAGTTTGTTAATTAAATGAATACTTTTATACGACATATTTTTCGGTGTTTATGAATACAGAAGTGATTTTAATTACACTGGTGATGAAGTGACGTACAAACATACTATGGTGAGGCACAAGAAAAATTACGACCCGACTTAGAATAACGACGTCCCCGTGCGCACCGGGGAGCGGGAGTGACACGACCTACTCGGTCGGCGGATGAAAAAGGACTCAGCAACATTAATTCGCTGGCGAAGGTAATTCGGCCAGTGGTACTGGCTCTCTTAATTGAGGGCTGCATTTTCCATCGCAAGAGAAACGTGAAGTCTCTCTTTGGGGGTAGGTAACCTGATCTCATAGAGGAGATCATAGAGATACACATGTATGTGTGCAAATTCATGGGACAAAGCCATGAGAACGAATCTGGAAACAACGAAAGGGAATAATGTGCATCAATGAGATGTGAGTTCGGCTAAGTAAACAAGCCGAATCTCATTGGGTGCTAATTGGGTTTCTATTTGTGCATGCCGCTAGGTCATGAGAAGCAGATCCAGAATTATGGAAAGGCAAAGAGATCGGATAGATCATTGTCCCAGGTGTGCATTGCAGCTGTAATGATAGCCGCAATGCGCCATTCACATAGTGCTAATTGGTTATAGCTTATTTACAGGGAATTGTCTATTGCATTTGCCTATGCTGTAGGATTTAATTCATGCCTTAAGACGCAAGATGCGTATATTTGCTTTTGTTCCTTGGGTATAGGTCGCCAGCTAATGTGTATGTACAGGAATTTATTATACACTTGGTGAGGCTGGGAATATGCGACGCAATGTTTATGATCCCTAGTATGATGGTTACATTATATGTAAACCAAATTGTTTAGTTTTCAGAAATTCTACTAGGGAAAATGCGTATGTAAAATTGGGATTTGTCTGGCAACCGGATTCATCTCCCTTTTCTGAAAGTATCCTATTTTGTTGCTAATCACTTAACCCGCTCTCCCCCATTCACATTAGTAGGCGGCCTGCTGTCGAGGAGTGTATTAGTCAAAGGCAACGGTGCAATGTAAAATATTTTCCTTCCGGCAATGAATACAGCCCCAAAAGCAGTGCATACTCCTTGTTGTGGATTCGCACTGGACACAAGCAGCGAACTCGCAACTGAATGCTACCCGTGGCAATAGAATAACAGATGTCAGCAACTAGCTGACACAATCGAATTTGGTTGTCAAGCAATCAGAACAAACTCTTTCACTTCTTCGAAATCTATTCGAGCGACAAGTTTGCATCAATTATAATCAAGTTATAATCTACCTAATCAAATAAATAAATTCAATTGTTAAGAGCATAAAACCAACACGTTTTATTGAGGTATTCTGGAGGAGGATTCCTGCTCATTCAATAGGTATTCTTTTCCTCTTGCAACCATTTTGCTTTTATCGATGTTTTAGCACAACAATCGCTGCACGACCGGAAACACCACATTGAACGTTAGATAAATCTTCCCCGATGGCATTCCTCGGTCGGCGGACATTATAGAAATCTTCCTCGACGACATTCCTCGGTCGGCGGAAATTAAAGAGATCTTCTCCGACGACATTCCTCTGGCGGCGGAGATCAAACTACGTGTTGGCCGCTCAATTGCCAACACAATTATTGGTCCTTCGAGCCGGATCCAGCCTGTGTTCGCGGCGAATAAAGAGTTGGCTCAAGTGCAACTACATTACTGCCGCCGGGTTTGTGGTGCATAAAGGAGCTGCCCCCAGTGCAGCTATATTTCTACCACACCGGTACTCGACCATCAATAAAGCAGGTCATAGAAAGTCCGACCATCGGACATATCCCTCGCCCGATCACCTGCGTGAACCAACCATCGGACATGTCCCTCACCCGATGAACCGCCGCAAGGACAACGGGCAATTGAAGAGAAAGGAGCCTGCGCACTCAAAGGTTTCAAGGCAACACCTAGCTACCACCATCGGCCCAGGAGCGCGCAATGCTCCGCTTGGCGGGCGGTACTCCCCAGTATCCAGGGACCGACCGAGTCCCAACCGCCGCATCCGACTGAACGCTGCGGCTTCAACCGCAAATAACCGCTTCTCTCCGGCCACTAACTTCGAACGGGTGCCAATGGACGCAGCTCTCGTCTCCACCACTGATCTCGAGCTAGTGAGACCAATCACCGGCCATCACGTGGTTACCGCTCGTGGGTTGCGAACTTACAACTCCAACCCAGATCGCATGGCCAGTTCCGTGACCACAAAAGATAACAGCCTCCAGCAACGAAGGGGACCATCCCATCATCAACCCTCTGGGCCGTCCAAGACACCTCCGTCTTCAACACTCTTCATGGCGGACGGCTCTCTCCCAATCGCCTATCGACGTGAAGGTGGAGAACCATCGCACAAAATCGGCATCCTTCCATTGTAGGAGGAACCACCCGACCAAGCTCCGGATGACCATCTTCTGGAGCCAAAAGATTCGCCAATGATTGGCGAAGGAGGGCGGAATGTTGCGGATTCGCACTGGACACAACCAGCGAATTCGCAACTGAATGCTACGCGTGGCAACAGAATAACAAATGTCAGCAACTAGCTGATATAATCGAATTTGGTTGTCAAGCAATCAAAACAAACTCCTCTTCGTAAACTATTCGAGCGACAAGTTTGCATCAATTATAATTTGCATCAAGTTATAATCTACTTAATTAAATAAATAAATTCAATTGTTAAGAGCATAAAACCAACACGTTTTATTGAGGTATTCTGGAGGAGGATTATTTCCTGGATTACTGCTCATTCAATAGGTATTCTTTTCCTCTTGCAACTATTTTACTTTTATCGGTGTTTCAGCACAACAATCGCTGCACGACCGAAGACACCACATTGAACGTTAGATAAATCTTCCCCGACGAGATTTCTCGGTCGGCGGACATTATAGAAATCTTCCTCGACGACATTCCTCGGTCGGTGGAACAACGAAATCTTCTCCGACGACGTGTTGACCGCTCAATTGCCAACACACTCCTAAATATGACAGCCTCCTGTACTCGTGTGGCTTATGCAGAGCAGGATGAATGGAGGTATTGACGCTGATTATCAGCTTTCTTATGTAGGGCTGGACATTTCAATACGGGAGTGCCCGTGTTACCAATCTGTTCTTCCATTATTTTCACTGGAGTGGCGATATGTTACTTCATTATATGAGAGCATAGCAAATAATCTCAGTACTGGAATATTCGAGAAAGTCCGAAACAAACAAAGTACTAGATTATTTTAGAAAGTACTGGAAAACTGGGCGGAAACGGAGCGCCAATCAGAATGAGGAAACGGTATAAATACGTCGCACGCAGATCGAGAAAGTGAAGCAAGCGATAAGTAAGGAGCTGTGAAGTAAGAAGTAAGCAGTAAAATACGTGATAAGTACGGAAGCGATAAGTGAAAAAATCGTTAAGTGTACGGTAAAAAGTAACGGTTGTTATTAACGGACTAATAAAGTGTCACAATAATTCAAAATCGATTTAACGGCTCTTATTTATTAATAATAATTAATCCAGCGAACCCTAAGCTCGTTACAATATTATAAAGGAAAGTAAGTAAACGTGCATTTTACCTAAACCTAGTAACTCGTAATGTCCTCTTATAATTTATAACTACCGTAAAATTTAAATTTGATATAATGATCATTGTATCGACTGATATTGTTTAAATTGCCTATATCAACGACTTTAATAATACTTTAATGCGTACCCAAAAAATGGATCAATTTCATACAATTTGCATTTTATGCGCACCAGGTCAGAGCGTTGAGTCATTTGTGTTCCATTTTGTGTCCCTCGCATGCCACTTGTCTCATTTATACAAATAAAAGCAATAAAACCCACCTCGCTGTTTAATGTTTAACTCCTAGGCGAACAATTTCAAAATTAATGAAATTCTACCCTTGGGGCTATAGAGAGATTGAAAATGTTTAACCATCCATCCCCATGTCACCGAACAAATACTCAGAAGATAACTGCCGTCCCAACTTTTTTAGTGTATTCTTCTGCAACACCTGCTGTTTGTGGTTAACCCACATCTCACTTAACCCATATCCTTATAGCCGGAAATTAAAAAATCTGTATTGGCATATCTTCTTCATCATCATCATCTTCATCGGCACTACAACCGTGAACTGGTCTTAGCCTTATTTAGCAAGTCCTGAGGCTTGTTAAATTTTCCATAATGATTTATCTTTTCCGGACAAGGTCATTAGTGTTGCGCCAGAGGCTCCCCGACGGGGGAATCGAACCCCGGTCTCCCGCGTGAGAGGCGGGTATACTAACCACTATACAATCGAGGAGCGTGTGGTACTCCCTTGGTCTTCGCCAAGCTAAAATTAAAAGCCAGATACCCACTTTCCAAATTCCGAACTCAACAAATGGTAACATTTACTAATTCCTATTTTGACATAAGCGTTTCACTGTCGGCTTTGTCTTCATCAATCCTTAAATTTCATTTAGCGCCACAGGACACCCGACCGGTGTTTCGAGTCTTCTATTAGTAGGCCACTTCGGTCCAAATCTTATCCTTGAGAGTTCACTGATCAAGTCAACCAAGTGCTCTCGCTACTGACAGCGAACGAAATCGACTTTTCCATTCGTCTGCGTCGAAGGACTTTCAATGATACTTGGCCATGTCACGTTTGGTTCCCATTTCTTGTTCAAGTCACTTGCAGCGGCGACCGTTAAAAGTTCTTCTAATTTTATTTTTATCCTTGCGAAATGATAAAGGTCTCTAGACGAGTTGAAGATTCATTTCAGGTGGGCGCACCTTTTCAAGTACTTCTCAGTAAATAAAAAGAAAGAAGTCGCTTCGATAATAGTTTTGCAACTAACTGTATAGATATGTAGTACGCAAACTTTTATCTATTTTTTGCTGGATTATTGAAGGACATTTGGACAATTTGCAAAATGGTTTTCACGTGCTTTGTCTTAGTCCAAGATTTCAATGTCAGGGCAGCATGGGGTCAACCCCGCCGGAGGTGTGGATGATAAATTTGTCTTTTTGCCCCACTTCACATCGCTTTTTGTATTACATTACCATGAAGAAAATGGCCACCAAAGAGTGAAAAAGAACGAAGAGGATTGGGAGAACACGTGACTTACGGAGTCGTATAACTAAGTTAGACAACATTGATTGCATGTTTTATTACCCCTGTATCGATCTTCTTTAGTTTGTACTAGGCTGTACTGTGTTTGTGAATTGTGAATTGAGAATCGTGTAAGGACGAACAGTGAAAGAGTTATGACGCACAATTATTATATAATAGTCGTGGAATACGTGACTGGGAAAAGTACCATACTAAGATGAATTTGAATGCAGTATGCGTTTCTAAGAAAAAGGGTGCTCATAGACATATTCGTTAGTCATTCATTGTGCTCTATAAAGGCATTCATAAAGATGCGGCGACTTTATTGATTTGTCAGTAAACAGCAAATGGCGAACCAACTACAGAAATACTAGGCACATTGATGGGTGTCTTACATGTATTGGTCTTTATGTGAGTCAAGGTACTGGGACGATCGGTGTAAACAAGTAATTGGAATTGACGTAAAAATGGCAGGTGACACTATTGGCCACTGAAGATATCACTACAAGGAAATGACGAGTCAATAACGATTTCTGTCTCGGAATGACTCGAAATGGTGCACACCAAATAATCAGACATGGTGATTGCAGGGTCCGTGAAGTTGTCTTGGATTGGATGAATATGATGTTGAGGCATCATCGTTATGTCTTTTATTTGTCCAGTCAGGGGGCGGTGTATCGCCTCGCAAATGGAAATAAACTCGTTGCTCCTTGCTTTTATAACCCGTTGTACTCCTTTGGTGTCAGGTGTGGGGGGTATCGCCTCGCAAGTCAAAAGAAAAAAAAAACGTTGCTCCTTGCTTTTAATGCCTTTGATTTTATTTGGTATATTTTAAGTTAAGTATGAAATCTTCGGTCGGTCGACCGGCGCTCTGCCCTCTTGGAGATCTACTCATGGCGAAATTGAAAATTACCGCCCTTTTATTGTTTTTTCCGTTGAGAATTGTCAACTATTTTAGTGTCAAAATTCCAAGAAGCACACACAAGACTTTGTGTGCTTCAATTGGAATTGTGTTCTGGGAATTTGTTAGAGGCTTGGTTGGATAGGTTCTTGGAAGGGGAATCATGAAATGCGTTTTGAATTAATTGGGAATTGAGTCAATGTGCGATGAATGAACTTTTGGTTTAATTTATCGCTCATGTGATTCAATATGGGATTTGGATGTAGGTTAATGATGATATTGGGGATTTGGATGTAGGTTAATGATAATATTGGGGGCTTGGATAGGAGTAGCGATTTAGGATCGCTACAATGATAATCGTCGAGCTAAGAGTTTTTTCCTTCACATCACCAGTTTGTCTAAGGTATTATAGTTTACTCATAAAATTATTAACTGCCAACTAGGGACTTTCGTGACGGGCAATGTAGAAATATGCATGAGAGTATGTTATGTCTATTGATTGAGCGCTCGCTTGAAAGGTACGACTCGATTTTGAATATGAACTCACCCACTCAATGAAGGTGCCTAAACGACGCGGAATAGTGCCCACAGTCTCGAATCTGTTTTTTACAATCGCCCCCCCCCCCCTGCAGACAATCATTTGTTGAAAATTCAATTTACGTAGGTTTTCCCATGTTAATTAATTTATATTGTAGCGAGCTTAGGGTTCGCTGGATTAATTATTATTAATAAATAAGAGCCGTTAAATCGATTTTGAATTAACGTAACACTTTATTAGTCCGTTAATAACAACCGTTACTTTTACCGTACACTTAACGATTTCTTGACTTATCGCTTCCGTACTTATCGCGTCTTTTACTGCTTACTTCTCACTTTTTACTTTCTTACTTATTACTCGTCTCCATGATCTGTGTGCGACGTATTTATACTGTTCCCTCACATTCTGATTCGGTGTTTCGTTTCCGTCCGTGCCATAGCCTTGAATGTTCTATTGTTCATAGTCTCCAGTTATCCAGTACTTCATAGAATATTATAGTACTTTGTTTCGGACTTTCTCGAATATTCTAGTACTGATTGTCATATGCGTCACAATATGTAATCAGCACGCCTAATTATATATGCACCAAATTACGGTCTTCTAGTGATGGGTTAGAAGTTGGGTCGCCGCAAACCGACACGAACAATCGTATAGCGAAACGTGGAGAGAAGATGCGGGTTTCTACAGAACAATAAGTACTAGTAGTATTAAAAGCCTGAAATTCAGAAAATGGTGATGAAATGACAGTATTCAGATACCTATATCTGGTTGCAGGACAAAAAATAAATGCCAAGAGTTCTCTCCCTAGAATCTGCAATTAAGTGGACACGATGCGAATAATTGTGCAAAAACGTAGTATCCTTCATGGGACAAAGTGTGCCACCCAGAGAATAACCAAATGGTTGGGAGCGATCCCAGTAAGATGTAGAACTCCTTCCTATACGAACGTGCCTCCTTTACCGCTATTGACGAGTACTTGCTACAATTGGTATACAAGTACCTCGAAAGAATTCACAACAGCCATAACCTACTTGAGTCGTACGCTCTTGACCCTTCTCTCCATCGATTTCTTCGAATCCGACCACCATAATTTCTTCTTCGGTACTGTTAGACGGGAACGGGTTATTCCATGGCTGTAGACGACTTAAGGTTGATTCTGAAAATAAGTAAGGTGAGACGTTGTTGGGGCAGTCGAGATGGAGGGGATGCGGCAACGTCGAACGGAGTAAGCATCCGAGAGAATCCTGTCCTGATCAAGGGGCAAACAGTCTTACCTCTGAAATGGTGTAGAGACTCACCATTGGGGTAGCTGAAGCGCTAATCCATCGAACACCGATGGTTAAGATGGTTGAGATAGCGCTGGAGTAAGGAGCTGCCCAGTCACGAGATACTTTTGATCAATCGATTGACCAAGGTTGGTTGATCTATCCAGATGCAGCGCTAAACGAGGTTTATTTCAGGCATAACTAGTGAGGTCTGACCGAGGAAACCGTCACCGCATTCAAAAGTTCACACACAACAAGGAGGGGCGTTGTTAGGTGTCGTCTGTCGGTAACGAGCTGACCCACAGTTGACAGTGGACCGGAACTCTCTCTGTACACCACATCACTTTGGAGGAGCCGAAGATGGAAAGTTAGAATAAAATCCGAGCCATTTGTAGTTCGGATGACTAACAGTGAGGTCGTAATGTCAAGAAGGCAAAACTGATTTTAGTAAGGCTGTGGGGGTTTAAAAAGTGTAGTGGTGCCGGACACGGGCACAGCTTCGCTTTCTCCCCAACAAGTGTTCCGCCGAAACCCAAGTCGCCGAAAGATGAGATGAAAAATAAAACGCACTGTAGGTTTTTTGGTTTAGAAGTCCTTGGGTTTTTATTTAAGCACAATGTTCACATTCGTTTACATTCATTTACATTCAGTTAATCCGCTTTACAAATTTCCGCACCAAGTTTGTATTGTTCGTTGTATAACAATTTATTATTTAACCATAATGTTCACGTCCATTTACATTCATTTACATTCAGTTAAGCCGCTTTACTGACCACTTGAGCTCCGACTCGTTAACACTCGCTAGTGGTTGAAACTCGACTGACTAATTGCTGTCGAGGAAAAGTTCGTCGCGTCGTGGCAGTGGAGTCATAGCTAAAGCCAACTCACTGCCATTTACTAGGAACTTTGAAAAGGGTTGATATGCCTGTGTAGGGGATTTAGTTCCGGGGAATCGTCGCCGTAGAGGCTGAGTTGAATTCTTTGGTTGTGTGTACCGGGAAATTGGTTTAAGTGGCATAGCCAAGTATGGTCAAGGGTCTTGATCGTTGCGATGGTCGTTTCGTGGAAAGGCGACGCATCATGCTGTTGGCTTGCCAGTAAGAGGGAATTGGTGTGGTTCTACATGGTTTAGATGGAATGGGAACCGAAATGGTTTTCGGGGGAACTAAATGTTGCTTGGTTACAAGCAAGGAGATAGTTTAAGCAAGAAATGAGGCGGAATGATTTTCGGGGGAAATTGGAATTGCTTGGTTGCAAGCAAGGGATATAACTTAGATAGGATATTAGCCGAAGCGATTTTTGGAAAAATGTGTGCGGCTCGATGTAGTTGATGGAGATGGTGAGTATTCGGTTGTAAATTTGAATATGCGTTTATTACAGAATATGATTTTCGGGGGAAATTAGGATTGCTTGGTCGCAAGCAAGGAATATAATTTAGATAGAGAATTAACCGAAGCAATTTTGGGAAAATGTATGCGGCTCGGTGTAGTTGATGGAGATGGTGAGTGTTTCGTTGTAAATTGGATATGCATTTATTACAGCTTGGGAAATGGGTTCTTGGTAGTTTGAGGGTGTATGCAATCAAAGATTTGGGGACGGATGCTATTGCATATTGGGATGGGTTTTTGCTTGTTTGGAAATGGATTACAGGTTGGGTTACGGTGAAGCGCTGTTAGCGGTCAAAATTGGTTGGCATTGTGGGTTGGTTCATCATGTGGTATAGAGAACCCCCACAAGGCAACATAAAGAAAAGCAGCCAACGCAGCCGTCGTAAGTGAAGCCTGAAACTTAACAGCACCGATCGTCGGTGCGCTATGGCATGTGAAAATCATCTGTGCGAGATGTGTGGGAGAACCTAGATGCACCAGGTCATGAGATTAATCGCTGGTAGACAAGGTGGATCTGTGATGAAGAACCTGCAGGGTGTGTCACGAACAGATGTGCACTCATAAAACATCATCCAAGGCATCAGTAATTCCAATCTAGGCCGGTGCGGGAACTAAAAACCTTTGGTGTCACAAACGTGGTGGTGGAATCGTTCGCGACGCAGAAAACACTTGAACACCAGTCTCATAACCTCGGACTGTGGGGGTCCGATGAAGTAGAGATGATCCAAAAAGTCGGGTTGTTCAGGCATTGGGCACGCTTCATAGTAATGGGTGATCGGGACATCCGACAATCAATTAGGAGATGAACATAGCAGCTCCCGCCGCCGTTCTGTGATGAAGTCGCCAACCTAACAACCTAATGAAACACTGAAGCACTTGCGAATTTGCTGAGCGACACTTGTCGAACGTCTGCTAAGGTCGAGATAAACTAAAGGGGGAAATATTCCCCGATATCTGGTTGGGGAGGAATCCCCAACTCCACAGCACAGACCACTACCGGCACCGGTTAGAACACTGAGTATTAGTCACACACCGTATTGTCCGTTTTTACTATTTGTTACAAAGAGTATTTTTGAATAAACCACGCACACTTTAATGACAGGGTGTACTACTAGCCGCCACGAGTATATTTAGTGTGGAAATACGCACACCCTTTATTGACTGAGTTCACTAATCAGCGCCACGAGTATCTTTTGTGCTTGTGACACGTTGTGCTTAGTTCCGGTCTAAACTGAGACTGACTCCACACACTCAACAAAACGTCTTATCAATTAGAACGAAAACTCACCCTTGTTTATTTTGACGACGCACTTGGGGGTAAATCTGTAGAATGGTACGTGGTGAACGGATTATAAGGGATGGAGCATCATTCCGACGATCGGCAAACAGCAGTTGACTGAAAAGATATTCATGAGCAGCAGAATAAGAGTTGGTAGCTCGTGACTTCTGAGATATTGAACAGGCACAACGCCAGTTGTTTGCAAGAACTTTATTTTAACATAACCCAATCAACATTCAATTGTTGGATTAACCTGAACATAGTCCGAGATTTCAGTAGGACCTAATAAAGAACAAAAAAGGAGTTTCATTTAATGATACAGTAAAGAAACCAAAACAAAGGAGTACTTCATTGGATGACACGATGAACTTGGAAGCAGTTTGTTCGATCATTGTGCGTAGTCCTCTAGGCTGGCGTTTCATTTAACAAATACAAATCTGAAGAAAAAGGATTCCTGGAGCTATCCCATGGTGTCTCATGCTGACACACTACACCCCCCACACACCGACCAAAGCACAGATTATCAAACGCCAAAGACGTAATCTGCGTTTACTACCACACTCAAGACCTACCGGTCTTGTATTATTTCTATCGCACCATCCCTCCATCCTAGTAGTTAGAGACCTTTGAACTAACCCTGTAGACACTATCTCCCCCTTTTCTTGGTCAGATATTTTGAGACCGAGCTCAACATCCTCAGGATCAGCTTCTCGTCAAACTGCTTGATTTCCGAGGCAGTCCAATTGAAAAGGCCGAGCCTCTGCCCAACACAAACAATTACATGAATTCCAAAATAAATTGACCAATAGAAAGTATTTCCTTGTTTCTCTGACGCGGGTCATATCGGTTTTGTGACTCTGGCATTGCATGTATTCGTGGACATTGTGACAAGTCCCATCTGTAGTGCGATTTTCCGTTGGAAGATATTCCAGGCCACTTGTTGTGGCACAATCAAAGCTAGGATGCCTCCAGACCCAATGACACCACCCATTGCGTGACAGAGGAACACCGACTTCCCCAACCCAGATACGAGAAACAATCGACGGCCAACAACAACCGCCGGCAAGGAAAGGATAATCAAATATAGCAAACATAAGAAATAAATATATATAATCTAACAGCTGCGATGCACTCATCTTAAAGGATGTTGATATTATATCCGTAGATAGGGCGGGCGATAGTCTATCTTTCTATGTAGAAACCCTAAATTGTGGGTAAAAGTAATTTGGAAAATTATCCATTGACCTGCATGCAAGATAAGAGAGTATACTCTAGACAAAAACAGCCGCGTTAGTCAAGAGCACACTGTCAAAAAAGACGGTCGGGTTATTTAACAGCACAACAAGAGTAGCTCATGAAAAGGAGACCAGCAAGTTAGGATATAATATAAATAAGCTAGAATTTAAGTAGTTATTGTCTAGCAAGTAAGATAAATAACAAAATAAAAATTATACGTAAAATGGAAACAACCATAAACAGTCGAAAAGGACAATCCCTACTTAATTAGGGTACTTTTAAAGAGCCCCATTTAAACTGTTGATCGAAGGAGTTATGTACTTAACGATGGTCGTGTTAATTTTTTAAATCAAGTTCTAAGTTTAGTTTGAGTGTAGTGGGGCTACGGCGCCATTTATAGGCTTAACGCAAGCAACAAAAAGTATGTACTCACAAAATAATGTATATAAAACCTCAAGCTTAACCTAAGGTGAAATATTTAACTATGATTGCAAGAGGAGGAGCAAGCAGGTTTGTGAAGAAAGTATAGGAAGCGCCGCTTAATATTGGGGGTTATTGAAGGAAATGATTTGAATGAATGAGACGCTGCTAGAGAGTATGGGTAGTGAGATCGAAATCAAACAAAGTGCTGTGTTGAGATTTCTCACCATCCGAGAAAGATGGTCGCTGAAACCATAATACGTGCGGCAGGGGAGAAGGCGCGGATTTCGCATGTTACGTGGGTTTGTATTTAGAAGAAGGAGGGTTTGTGTTCAGAGGAATTAAGTTCAGGAGGACGGCGCAGTCGACCGAGCCGGAGAGGAGCCGACTAATGAACAGTATATCGGCCAGGACCCCACGCTCTTCAAGCGTTCTAAGGTTGATTAAATTGGGGCGGTTAATATACCGGGCCAGAATTAAAGGGTCCTGCCATCCTAGACCACGGAAAGTGGAATGTAGGAAGCGACCGTGGATACATTGAATTCTACGGATATGAATCTTTTGATAAAAGGGACCACAAGTGGCTACCATATTCTAGTAGTGGACGGACGACGGAAAGGTAAAAGGATCGAGTTACGTAGGGGTCGGAAAATTCCTTAGACCGGCGTCACACGAATCCGATAGCTAAGTTGGCTTTCATCTCGTCGATATATGGAAGGAAGTTAAGCTCCCTGTCGCAGAGGACCCCAAGGTTTCAAACAGCTTCTATATTAGTCAAGGGTTGGGAATGAAGGAAATAGAGGAACTGGAACTGTTAAGGACCTACCTCGCGTCCAGGTCCCCCCAAAAATTTTCGCAAGTTTCCCCTCTCTACCTGTAAAAGGAAAATAAATCGCCGAGTAGCTAATTTGCATAAACTACTTTGTGGAAATTCTACTTGGTAGGAAAATAATAATAAAACAGCGTTGGCACCGGAAAAAAAAATAATAATCGTCAACGGCAAATAAAAATAAAAACGACATTCACTCAATAAAGTGAAGTTAACACGGTTGGTTATAGTTGATCGGCCATTGAGAAAACCAGGCTGCCTTAGTGAAATAATAGCTTTGCAACGAAAACGATTCGTATAGAATGCTTTCGAGAATTTTGGGTAAGAGGGATTTCGGGTCCCTTCTTGTGGATGGGTGATGAAGGAGGTTTTCCAAATGTGACGGAATACACCCTGATAGGGTGAGAAATTAAAAATCTCCGAGAAGACAGCATTGCTGCAATACCATCTGTGCCCGGAGTGTGTTCGTGTTTGAGTTCGAATAATTTAGATCGAATTAGAGGCGGATTAAAGGAATTGGGGAGAAGATGGCAAAGGAAAAAGTGAGGCAAGTAGTCAAAGGGAGGTCTGGAACAAAGGAGTCATTAGTGAATGACTGTTTGAAAAGAGTGGCAAAGAGATTAGGAATAGCAAGAGGATCAAACGAGGTTTGAGAGTAATGGGTAAGCGATGTGTGTTAATCATCGGTTTTAAATTTATGACGAACTGAAAAAAGCCGCCTCAATGGCTGAGTTGGTAAATTCGGGAACATTTTTCAGATTCTGAGTTTTGGTTAATATTAAAAGGGTGTTATATAGTTCAGTTAACTGGAGAAGACCTACCGTTGGTCAAACTATCAGGGTAGCAGTAGTGCAATCCTTTACCTACCTTGGGTCAGTACTATCAACCGATAACAATATGGAAAAAAAATACGCGAACGGCTGATCAAATCCAACTATGGTCTATCTTTATTTATGGTTTTACCAGTACTCGTGTATGTATTTTACCAGTATTCCTATGGGTACCTGGGTACCCAATGAAAGGCACTCTGAACTCTTAGCCGCGTTCGAGAGGAAGGTCTTAAGGAGAACTGTTGGCCCCGTATGTGAGGAGGGATAATTCCGGAGACGCTACAACCATAAGCTGTACGCGATCTACCTTGAAGCTAATGTTGTAAAAAAATCAAGTGCGGTAGACTCTGGTGAGCGGGAGACCTAGCTCGAATGAGCGAAGAGGAGCCTCACCGGAAAGTCCTCTGTGGCAGGACGTATGGAAGGAGACAGTGCGGCAGACCATGTCTGGGATGGAGAGATGGCGTGGACCAGGACGCCCAGAGCATGGAAGTGCCAAATTGGATGAGATCGGCTTGAAATCGGGACCAGTGGAGAGATTTGTTAAATAAGGCCAAGACCGGATCCCGGTTTTACTGCCAATAATGACGATCAACTGGAGGTAAAAGCGGAGAAAGTTAGAGTAGTCGAGAATAGTTCGTTTCCGTAAGAAGATAGTCCACAGTTTTTTGTTCTTGTTACGCCTATGAATGTACCATCGTGGGGATGAGGTTGATGTACTCTGTCTAGAGTAGGAAACGTACAGGGTAGTAGAATAAAAAATTTCGGTATAAAAAAGAGTGATGTCACCTTCAACGGATAGGTGACCTTCGATTTTGAAGGAAAAACTACCCAGGTAGTCGTTGACGAGATGAAAGTTAATTTTATGGAACTCGTAGGCGTAGGGAGGACAGACGGTGGCGAGTGGTTCCAAAAGAAGATCATGAGGACACGGAGTAATGGTACTTAATAGATATGAAGACGATGGGGCTGGTTGAGACAGAAATATGAAAGGGGTCTGTTGTAAAAATAAGGTCTATCTGCCTACACATGCAATTTAGAACATTGCTGACTTGACAGTGGCAAAAGACGGCAAGCTAATAAAGAGACATTCATTCGCAGAAATGAAAGGAGAATTAAAATATGATTGCTCGTCAGAAAAAGTCAGAGCTTGTTTATTACTCTGCTCATCACGACACAACTGCTGCATTATGCTTTGTTATATATATACAGTATGCTTTGTTATATAACAAAGCGTATATATAGTATGTCCTTTGTTAGAGGTCGTGCTTAGCATGTATTCTGCTACTAATATCTCCCTCCAATATCATTCATCCGGTCTCGAATATCAGTCACTCTGCGAGTCGATGTTCTGCGTTTAACGTTTTTTCTTCCTATTACAAGCAGTATGGGCGATTGCCGTGTATATACTCTCGAAAGCGTACATATCTTGATATAAGCTGATTCAGGCGGTAGTTGCGGGGAGGCTTGTAGCGTTCTACGAACGCACAATTCCACGCAGGTAAGGTTCCTACCTTCAAAGAACTTACTTACCTGAGAACGTTGCACGCGCCCACAGATGCGTGTCCCAAAATCCCACCTTAGGGCACCGAAACATTTAGCCAACGTTGAGCCCGACACTAAAAAAGCAAGGAACTGAACGTCCCAAAGCTTTCAATATCAAGCAACAAGTCGATTGCAGCATACCTGAAACATAGGTAAAAGCATCCATTCATCTTATTCCTTAAGATTGATATGCGCCGCACGCCAGCACTGCACAATCCGAAATCCTGAACATCTACACGATGTTATAAGGATTTGTTATCGCCAGCAAATTAGACGACCAACGATGCACGTGCGGGTAGCTGCCATAAAGACCACCAAATCTATCGGCAAACAAAAGAAACGGCAACCGTAATTATCTCAACGAGATAACTCGGAGAATTGATGAGGCTAAAAACCTACCAAAGGGAACTACTCCTATCCCACGGTGTCTTTTTTGTATTTCACACCCATTAGAAAGATCTAATGGATTTCGGGTGTATTGAAAAAAGTCAAACACAACCCATGAACTATACGTCCGTTCAAATTGCAGGATATCTTTCGGCCTGCGTCGCCAGATGTTCTGTGCAAACAGAAGGCTGTGGAGATGAAATGCTGGCGATAATAATGATGTATGCAAATGATGATGATGACTTTCCCCTTTCAGGAAACTACAAAATATCCCGGGGGGTGTGATAACATGCTGCTAACAGAAATTCGGACGTTCTGTTAGCAGAGCAAATAGAGAAATTTTTCCGGATAGATACAGATACCAGTTTGAATCTGGGTATATGTGTGGGAGACAGGCAGTCTACCCCGAACGCTCGAGACATCAGGTCTATTGGGAAGTCCACAAGTGGTGATCAAGGAGACAAAGAGTTGTGGTTTGAGATCGAACCGTCATCGTTGGAAAACCTCCAACGGAAGTATTGGAAAAGGAGTCGAAGTGGAGTTGTGTGTGAGAGGTACCCGCCAGGTTTATTTTTGTAATTGGACCCGAACCACGATCGTTTTGAATTACCGATCGGGCCGTCGCGAAATTGGTGTTGTCGCCTCGCGTGTGTCGCTTGTTCACGTACGTTAAGTCATTGGAACTTTCCAGATACTGTGTGTAATGAAAAATTGTGATCCTTCGGAATTACCACCGAACTCAGTTAGTAAGACAAATAGAATAAAGTAAACTCGATCTATAACCACCAGTGTTTGTTTTTGACAATTGTTTTGGCTCCATTGGTCCTCCGGTGTGGATATCGCTTTCGTAGACAGTGTTTGGCTGAACACTTACAACATACACAAAACACACGCCAAAGTAAGAAACCAACATAAAGTCGCCATAGGTTCTCTATATCACACGGAGAACCAACCTACAATTCCAGCCAATTTTGACCGCGAACAGCGCGCCACCATATTCCCAAATCTGCAATAGCACACATTCGCAAACACCCAAAGAATAGACTTCCCATCTGCAACAGCACCCATTCCCAAATCTGCAATCGCATACACCTCCAAACTTGCAAAGAATCCATTTCCCAATCTGTAATAAAATGCATTTTCAAAACTTACAACAGAATATAAATCATCTCCCCTATCTACTTCAAACCGCATACATTTTTCCCAAAAACCACTTCGGTTAATTTCCTACTTAAAGTATGTATAATATAGTATAAAGTAAAGTGCAACCAAGCAGCATTCATTTCTCCCGAAAATCATTCTGGCTCACTTCCTGCTTAAACCATTTCCCCCGCTTGTAATCAAGCAATATTTCGTTTCCCCGAAAACCATTTCGCCTCCCGTCCTACCTAAACCATCTGAAATAATACCAATTCTCCTTACTGGTGAGTCACCAGCACGCTGCGTTAAATTTCCGCGAAACCATCGCAACGACCAAGACCCATGTTCCTTTGTCTAACCGATAACTCATGCCCATACTTGGTTATGCCCCCGAAACCGATTTCTCCGTATACATAGCAACCGAGGAATCGAACTCAGCCTGTACGGCAGGAATTCCCTGAAACAAATTCTCTATGCACACATAACACTTTTCAAGTTCCTTGTAAGTGGCAGTGAGTTTTACTTAGCGATGACCCCACTGTCACGACACGATGAATGGATTCTTCGCGCCCCTTTTAGTCAGTCGAGTTTGGTACGCTGCGAAGCACGCACACCCCGAGTGGAGCGGGAAGTCCGCGTTTGTATTAAGCAAACGAAAAAGAATAAAAAGAACGACTTCAACCTCGGTAGTGTACACGCGAACGGTAGTTATAAAATAAATTATCGCGACCACAGGAAACTCAATAAACAATATAATACGTCGCCGTAGCCTTGTAACTCAGTGGATAAAGTAAAGTCGGAAATTAGCGGAGGTCGATAACTTCCTACGCGAAGGCTTGTGTATAAAACCACTCTTTGTACTCCATGTGCCTAAGTGCTACTGACTTGTAAATTGCGGTAATGGCGCAATATTTCGTACTGTGTAAAATATTGAAGAAATAAAGAGCATTAACGTGGAAATCGTTCAGTGCCTTTCATTCGTCTTTTACCTTTACCTCCTCGCGGATGACAGTTTCGCATCAGATCTTCAAGTGCTCGCAACGTGCCCGAAGTGTGATCTTCTAGTGGGCGGCTACTGGTGAATAACTACAAGGTATGATGATCCAATTATTCGGACCTTTAAAATAGATGCAAACGATCCAGACTGACCCAGTGGTGACTGTTCCTTGGCTGTGAGTTCCGAATGAGGAAAGGAAAATAGAAAAAAACACGAAGTGTGAACGAGCTTGCCAGTACCGGTGCTATTACCCACAACTAGTGGTCGTCCCTGGGCTGTCCATCGGAGGTGATAGTGAGCCCGTGCCGTACGTCGGCACCCAAACTTGACCCCCCACAGTTCTACATGTTTCTATACACGTATTATAATGCAGATCCTTAAAGTTTTCCTCGATTGTTGCCATTCTCTTTGGTTGGGATCTACTATTTGGAGGCCCATTCGCAGACCATCGTCGGTTTTCTTCCATACATATATTACAATTGAGCTCTGGCCCTGGTTTTCAACTCCTTGAATGGAGTCACAGCCCTCCAGCATTCCTGCCGGTTTTGCCCTCCTTTCCTGCGAGTGAGACTACTTTCTATTAAATACAATACGGAGTTATTTAATAGAGGGTCCGATAGAGATGTGATTGTGTGCCCTTCTATATGTCTATCAATGTGTTCAATTTTTTGCCGTGCACCCAGTTGTAGTCCGATCCTGGCTGGTGTTTAATAGTCTGAATCGTATTCTGCCTGTCACTTGGGTATCTAGTTACGACCGTAATCGTTAAGTTATGTACGTACCCCACGATTCTTACTTCTTCTGGATCTTATTATCAGTACGCACACACATATATCAACTAACATTATTTAGTTGAACGGATTCCAATGCCTTTAACATGTCTTATCATCAAAGATGAATGTCGATTATCTTCTTGAATTAAATCAACTTTGAACCGGAACGACGATATTCTGAAATGTGCCAAATGTAGGGGGTGTTTTAAGAGAGGCTAAGATGTTCATTCATACACAATTAACAAGGCATATACTCGTCATCTACTCTAATATTTGACATTTGGATAAGAACGACAAGTGTGTACTAACATGAGCCGCGAAACTATTGGTGCGTCAGGCGTTAGATTATAGGCGCAACGTTTCTTGCCTACCTCGTCGCTCAACGGAAGTTATAGCACCAGTTAAAATATTTTCTCACGGTAACCGACAATCAAAGTGTCAGTCTAATCAATTTCAGGTGTCCAAATAAATACTGACAACCGTTCTTTAGCCGAACCGCACCATTATGTGCTTCTTAGTCATTATAATATCTGGGCACTAAATAATAATGACCATTGCTTACCCTCTCACTTTTCTTCCGCTCGTTTGTTTTGGCATTTAAGAATACATCAAAATCCTGTGCAAGTTTGTGTTAAAAAAGAAACTATTTAATCTATCAAGTTCATATTTATGATATTTTTGCAACATACTTACCAGCATGACAAACAACAATTTGATGCCACGCAATTAGGCTAAGAACTTTTCATACTGCTCCTAAATAAACTATATACTTATAAAAAGACTATTGTTTTAAATTCATTATCCTTAATAATTCAGACGGAGTTTGTTCTTCTATTCATCCGCTCAAGTAATCCGTGTGTACAAATCCTTTATGGTAAGCGTAATATCAATCCGCCTACTCGGGAAAGAAAACCAACGATAAAAAAGGAAGTATGGATGCACTGTAATATTTATAAATGGTTAAGGGACACTCGGAGATAGAATGTTTTTAATATTCTATCCATCTTTATCCTTACCCTTACTTAATGCACGTTTCACAGACAAACCCTAGTTAAAATTTCAAGGACACTTGTGTATGTGAACTGCAAAATCAAATAATATTTTATGAAATTTTCGACTGTCAATTTCATAGCGCAATCAATTTATATTTATCGGCAATACCATCTATGTCCCAGATTATCGCCTCCACTGTAAATTCCTTTGAAAATTCCTCCAAAAGATACGAATAAAGGAAAATAACAAAAACAAATCGTTAAAGTAACAGAAGACGTCACCAAACAATGCCGTACGGCGTACACCATACAACTCCTCCATGGGATCCGGCTACGGAACACACGACACTTCTCGTATTGTGCGCCACACGGTTTGGTTAGCTTCTTATTGACTCACAGTCCCTCCCATGTGTAATTTGGCTCTTTCGTGTGCCCCAACCTTCGTCCTTTCATTTCATTGACTGAGCACGACTCTTCCAAACTTATCTACATGAACGCCACATCCCTCGTGCGTTCCTACACAGTTCCTTCTAAAAATACCGTCTGGACTATTTTCAAGGTTAACCCATTTAAATTTTGCGCCATGCCACAAAGTGCTAAGCGAAGGGTGTCTGCACTCACACAACTGAAGGCCAAACAACACTGTTACGTTATATCAAATGCGTAGCTTCACATTATTGATGCATTAAGTCAGGGGTAGGCTGGGATGGGTCTTCACCGTCATCGTGGTCCTTGTTGTATCATTGCCATCGCTGGTATCGTGGCTGTCGTTGCTTTTGTCCTGACTTTAGCATGCAGCTGGGTCTAAGCTACTGGGCCTAAGGAGTCGTCTGTGGGCGAGTGTAGTGGTGGCTGTTACTGGTAAAGAAGTATTTGGCAGGAGAATCATAATGCCAGACAGGAGGTCCTCACTCGGTAGTTTTGTTTTTACGCTTCGTACCTTTCTTCATTTTTTCTTACAGTTCTTGTTTTTGTTTTTGTTATTATACTCTGTCTGCATTTTATCGTATCGAATTTAGTGGGATAGGCAGGATCCGAATAATACGTGGCGGAAACTCCCAGCACATGGAACGCAATGGATGATGTTCGTAGACGTCTCGATGCGAAATTGTATTGAATTAGGCATAATCAATGTGAATTAAGGCTAAAGGATTTAATTGTTGTTAAATGTTGAAGAACGCGTTCATGCCACTTGCCGAGGCTACTAGAATAAGAGAAGACGACTGTTACGTTATGCAGTGCATACTTTTACACGTACAGTGAAGCATAAAGAAATACAGTCAAGGATAACGATGGTGACGATAACAGACTGTTAAATATGCTGTGATGGCTGTCGGCGAATAATTGCGTTCTTGGTACCATTGCAACGATATTGCCGGCTAATTTGTATGAGGGAGCTATATATCACGGACATGGGGTTTGAGGGAGAGCACACTTTCGCACATTTATCCGTAAGTTATCACAGAATAAAACTTCGTGTTCCAGTCAGAAAATGTGATACTAACAAGCGAACCAAAAAAAGGATGCATCAACCAAATGAATAGGTTGTGTAGAGGTCTTAGTACAGCAGATGAAGAGTTTTCTATGTTATCTTTTTCTAAGAACTTAGTTTTCAATCTAATCTTTGGCCTGTGTTTAAAGTGAGAGCCGAAACAGGGAGGCTTGCGTTTGATGACAATTTGAAAGACGTGACCTTGATTTCATTTTAACACACGGAAGGCGGGTATTTAAATCCTTCTATTGTAACAAAAAATTCGGAAAAATACTTTTTTAAACCGCCGATGTTTCTAGACCCCTGATGGGATCGGGCAAATGTGCATTTTGGAAGAAAAAAGAGTGAAGAAAAAGCCAGGTTAAACGAGACAAGGACAAGTATGTTCTTCATCCTGTTTCTAGCTTTTGCGTATTGCGAGAGCTGAAATCACCCACATTCGTGAGAATGTTGGGTTTGGACCTTTGAATGTTCCTAGTTGAAGAACGCCATCAGTAAGGGAAGACGGGACAAGAAAGTCCTGCATTAAATGTCGTCACCATTAACATATAAGGTCGTGTTGCTAGGCGCCAGCATGTAGGTGTTTAATATGGCATGCCACTGTAGTGCTCTAAAAAGCCCTACCACCTTTTTCCCCCATTCATACATCCTAAACCCAATAATCCTACACCAAAATCTAAAAAGAGAATGGAAATTAAATTCCTCAAATATTTATTTAATTATCGTTACAGAAGTCATAACACGGTTGCAGACAAAAAAATTACAGTTGTAACATAGTAATCTGTTTCACAATAAAAATAATAGAAAAAAATGGGTACTTACAGTTGATCGGCTGGGTAGATCCTTCGGCGGTTTTGTCTGTACTCTTTGATTCCTGTATTTGCCTTCTTTTATTACCTTCTGAGAAGGTCTTATACATACCTTTTGTACATATACATGTTCATGTATACATTAAAAAACACATCACTTTGTTGGTTTGTCTTTACATTTAATGCTAAGTTCCTTAATGTTTTCCGTTCAAAACACATACAACTACACATTTATCATTATTTTTTATGTTTTTCTTTTTACATTTAATACTAAGTTCAATTTTAAACACTTTAAATTACACATTTATTATTCCTTTTCTTGTTTTTGTTTTTACTATGTACCCACCAGACGACAACCAACAACGAACGGACTCATAATCACTTTTTACTGCTGACGACCACTAACCCCCCTATAACAGATAAACTCCCCATTCGCATCCTTTTGTTTGATCGCCCATTTCCGATCGCACACTCATCCTTCTTTTCCCATTTTCCCGCTCAGTTAAGGTGAATAAACTCTCGCGAATTTAGTCAGCAGTCAATGAACCTAGGGAGCGTGGGTAATTCTCGGAATGCAGAACCACAAGTGCATTCCGAGTAGGGGAAATGGATAGGTTTGACACCCAACATTATATAGACTAAACTGTTTTGCTATGTAGAAAAAGCGTCGTCAACCCATGTTTTGCTGTTGTTAAACAGCATGATGGATTTTGATTATTCATGAAGAATAATGCTATGGGGTTTTTGGGGAGTGGTGTTTTTCTTTGAAAAACGGATGCGAATCAGTTAGTGTCTGTTGGGGACCTAAGACATAATATAGATAACCTAAAGTTTAAGCATTTTTTGTCAAGCAACACAAGTTAAAAGGCTACGAAAGGTAATAATTAAAAAGCATACATACATAATATAAGAAAGTGGTTCTGTAACCTGCTTTTTTGGAACGTTGCGAAAACAATATGTCATAAATAATACCTAAAGACGTAAGGAATTGAAGAATACACAAAAAATCCATTAATAAAAATTGTAATTCGTAATAGACCTGGAAGAGACGGCTAGAAAGGTACGTTAGCGAGCAAGAAAACGGGCAGTGAAGCTTTTTGTCCCGCCAATAAGTAAGCGTTTCAATATATAGGTATTACAAGAGCCACTGCTTAATTTAACTTGGCTAATGCATTCCATCTCGCCAAATAATGAGCCCCGATACCCCCGTGCTTGAGTTCACATTAAAAGCAAACTTCAGACGAACGGAAGATTTCTTCAGCCGAACCACACAAATGTGCCATTCAAAACCAAGGTAAAGGATTTGTGCCGGTTCCGCCAAACCCCACGGCCCACTTACCTGAAAAACCCCCCATAACTGCTACCCAACTTCCTTAAGTTCTCTAATCCAATCACATTAGCACCTTAAATGCTTCACGCATTAAATAGAGCAAATTTATAATTTAAAAGTCCCTGTTAAGAATCCTCACCTTTCATGCATCTCTTCGTATACAAATTCCCTATAAGAATTCTTCCCTAACTAATCATGTAAACATGCATAAAACTTCGACCCCATTTCGTTCAGCAAGATACGGTACACGACCACCCATCGTATACCTAAATTGTTTTAACATCACCAGCATAATAGCAACACGGCTATTTACCCAGCTGAAATAGATTCACTCATGATTGGTTTTCCAACGAACAAAAAATCACAACTTCGTGCTTACCCACCAAACGAATTATCCACCATATACAAATGCAAGCAAATTCGTTTCAGCCATCCACCCAAGATACGACATACAATGTTCATTGTATAAAGTATCGCAACCATTAGCACCTTTCCCAATGTCTATTCAAATATTTACACAAGGGCATCACTCATCTAAGAATTTTATGATGCCCTCGTCTCATCTTTTCTTTTACCACAGTTCTTCGATGAATCGTCGTCTATTTATTTAGCCGCGATACACCTCACAGAGAACGATCTTCTCGATCCCTTTGTCCTTGCCGCCCGCCTGCTTTGTGTTGCCATTGCCTTCGCCCATGAGTTAACAACACAGATCTAAACGATCACACACATACCACCATGATCTTCATTACGAGATCTGGTTTTCTATTCCACCAACAGAGACTTTACGTTTCTGTGGTGGTAAGTAAATACATATCCTTAGTGGAGAGGATATCTACCACCACACCACAAACTCACCCCATTAGCGAGCCGGCTATGCACGAGCCGTTTATCGCTGAGTCCATTACCATCCACCGTTCGAGGCGGTCGCGTCGCCACCCACCGTACGGTGCGTTTACGTAAAGTCGCTGTCAAGTGTCAATATCCTTCTTGAAAAAAAGCGTGAAAATTGTGATTAACGCAAATTAAGTCAGATTATGTAAATAACAAAATATTCAATTAAAAGCAACTTTTCTTGTGACCCCTTGTTTAAATACAATAGTAAAAATTGTTGAAAAAGACAAACAAACAATTAAAGTAATAAAAAACGGTGATCATCAATAGACAGTGTGTTTAATTTTCCGGCAGCGGTTCCTGGGTGTTGGCCATTAATGTGTTTTCCTTCCCGCCGGTGACGTGCAGTTTTCGTGCGGGGCTTTAGTGGCGAAAGTTTTATGATGGAGGAGGAAGGTGAACCTAGTACCCATGCCTGGCACAATAGACTTCTTCCCCACAGATTTCCCAATAGAAACAATATGTTGGGCTCTTAAAATGACATGTTTTTATAATCAAATAAAATACAAAATATTTGAAAGGAAAACAAATTGTTTTTATTAAATTTTTTTAATTTGAAGTACGACTAAGTCAAAGTATGAACAACGACAGTTGGTAACATTTCTACCATTTGAGATATAACTGCCATGACGTTTTAAAAGCATATCGTTCCCATCAGGAAGTTTAAAAACCTATTACAATACGTGGTTTTCTTATCCTGTGCCTCTTCTCCATACATCAAAGATGAAGAATCACAACTTGCATCCATTCCATGAAATCTACACCCTGATGGAGTGACATTTCACCGCAACTCACATCCCAAATAAGTAAACAAAATATTGGACGACCCTTAAGACAATGTGATGTGCGCTGAGCCCAATTTGTGCTCTTCGATATATTTGCCACAACTACAATAATATGCCACTCATGCACGTAATTTACTTTTCTTGTCCAATCACACATCCCACGTGCAGACTCCATAAGGCATTAAATGTGCACTTATCTCAAGGTATAAATTTGTATACAATAAGCCTGCTAATACTCGTACTTTCTTCAATCCCTCAATAAATTGATTTCCCCTTTCTGCAGATCTTCGCCTCAATCAACTCCGGCAACGTCGGCACAAATTTTCAATTCAATTCGGTCATAAAACCAAAGGATATGACATTTTAAGACCGGTCTATCGGGCTCGCACTGTTGCCAAAGAACGTCCTCATTTGAATACACGTCAGGAGTCACCATCGGCGCAGTTGGCAGTTGGCGTTAGCGTTGATGGTTGTGCATACACTTTGTTACATAGATGCAGATACGTATGCATGTGTACGTATGCATTGGATGCAACTACTTTATTACTTTCGGAAAGTGCTTCGGTCTGGCCACCAGCAGGAAACAGGACCACCGCCATCAGACATCCGGCCACTGGACACTTATGTATAGAGGGACGAGAGCTTTAAATGTCATTTGAATGTGTCTGGACAGGCGAAAGTGGCCGCGTATGTGTTCTGTTGGGTGTCGGCTTCTTATACATCGTCCTGCCACTGGACACCGCAACAGGACAAGACTTACGACATAACCATGCTAACTGTACGTTGTCGATTCGCATTTGTCGTCCAGGTTCTCAGGAGTTTTTCAAGTAAAAGGTTTATCCCTTCCTCATTGTTCGATTTATGTTTTGAGGGCGATTTTGTGATATGGTAATGGCTATCCTGCTGGTGGTTCGATTTGGTTTTTACTACTTCACATGTGTTCCGTGTGTCCTGGGTGCACAATTGTACATGCATATAAATTCGGCTTGCAATGTCTCCTGCCGTGCTGTTGGTGTTGCTGCTTGCAACTTGGCAGCTGTTAGAGGGCTCACTGGTGGCTTTGGTTCGTCTATAAGGACGTGGCCGTTGGTCGCGTTTACTACTGCGAATAGTGAACATTCGGTGAAGTTTTATTGTTGTACGGTTTTTTTTTTTTGTTAATGTTCTCTGTCTGGCTGTGGGTAGGTTGGGCACATTTATGTTGCTTCTCTATCTGTCTGTGACCATTACGGAATGGCAGAATATTTCGGCTCAAACGAAACTAAACTTACTTTGACCATTATCACAGAGGATGAGGATGGCCGAGTGGAATGCTGCAGCTAAGAGAATGCAACCGAATTGAATACGATAGCGCACAATGGTTGGCAGTATAGTTGGATGGAACAAGCACTAACTGTCATTTGAAGTGAATAAAAATCGATTTTGCATTTTGTTTTTATTTTCCGTCTGCGCACAACTGCTAACGCCAATTACGTGTACATAGGATTATGCGTTGGACGCGTATCTAATGTGACTGAATGAACGATGTTGTGGAGGAGGAGTTAACGTAACTACATTACAATTCAAAATTCGAGTTACTTGCTGTAACTTTTCAAGAAATGTCTCTCGCCCTAAATCCTGTATTTTGTAAATAAACCTTTTACCTAACTCTTGATTTGTTTATCAAATCGAGAATTTGTTATCAGGCAAGAATACTTAATGGCGATTGTGTGTTTTCTTCTGCAGAAGTCGCTGACGAAAGGCCCATAGCTCACCAATGATTGAACGTGTATTGAGTAATAATATGTTGACAATTCAATTGCTTTTTCTTTTGTTTTATTTCTTAGGCGGAATATCTTCTGTTTGATGCACCAATAACTGAATATAGAATCACAGGCCTGTCAATATTTTTTTTTTTCGGTGTGGCTCCCTTACTCCACAAAACAAACTGTAGAGGGTGTAACCAAGTCTAGAGGGTGTTATTTACTTTTTGAGTTGTCGCGTTGAACATTGATTCGCAGGATGTTTCTGATTTGCTCCAAATCCATCATCTCCAACTGTGATTTCATTTTTCATTTAATGTGGTACATTTCCTATCTGTTGTCACAAAAGTTACATCATCGACCTAAACGGGTACTTGATATTTTCCTTTGTAACATACGTAGATCTGTGGAGAGAAGTAATGAGGGTCGACTGAGTAAATAGCAGCCACTCATTAGATGATAAAAGGGATTGAAATAATGGAGATCGTATATCGCATCTCTGCCGACTGGGAGAATCGGAGTCTTTTGTTTGCATATGTTTATGCTATTGAATCTAATCCGACGGCTAAGCGCGACGTCGGTGTTTGTTTGAAGATTCAAACAAAGAAATATTTCCCAGAGAAGTACTTGCAGCTGAATCAATAGTTGCAAGTCTTCGGAAAGTAATTTAGATGGATACACAATGACGGTTGGGTATACCATCTGTGTCAATTATGCATGGTATCTATGGCGACGCCAGGATCGAACTATAGTGTGAATATCTACACTAATTGCAAATTCGGCTTTTGGTCGCCAATGGTGAGATGCATTGATACATGTATGAACGCCCTTGTAGGACAAATTCTTCGCAAGTATTTCCAGATAACGCATTGAAAGCATTAATTATGCTTGGGAAGAAAATGTTTTTGCTGCGGGGAGGTTGCGGTGCAGGTGTGGCAAAGTTGGAATTTGCCTGGCAACCGAAGGTACCGAATAGGTTTTGGGATTCCTGAAAAGTTAGAAAAGAAATCTTACGGGGAATCGTATGCGAAGAGATGCACGAAAGGTAAATTTTCTCTTACAGGGACTTTTAGATTATAAATTTGATTACCTAGATGCGCAAAGCACTCAAGGTGCTAAAACGCTTGCATTAGCGAAAACTTATTATTTATTTATTATTTTTATTTATTTATTGGCCTGTAGGAACCCGGAAGTTCATGACCTCACCGACTCGGCTTCGCCATCGTTCCTTGTCCTGGGCACTCTCCTTCCACGCTTGACCATTCGATCCGATCTCCTCAAGGTCAAACCTAACATTGTCCTCCCATCTCCGTCGCGGCCGTCTTACCGGTCTCTTTCCCGTTGGTCTATCGTCAAGAATTCTATGCACGATCCTATCGTTGCCCATTCGCGCCACGTGTCCGGCCCATCTTAATATTCGAGCGGAAACTTATGCCGATTGGAATGTAGTTATGGGGGTTTTTCAGGTAAGTGGGCCGTGGAGTTTGGCGGAACCGCCACAGATCCACCACCAATTCTTATGAGAAAAGTGGCGCCATATATCGTATGTCGTATATTGTATACCGTACATAATATATCGTATATTGTATATTATGTATCGTATACCGTATATCGTATATTGTGTATTATATATTGTATATCGTATATAACATAGCGTATATCATATATGGTATATCTCTTATTATGTATCATATATGAGATATCGTATATTGTATATGGGATATCGTGTATTGTATATCGTATATCGTATATTGTATATCGTATGTTGTATATTGTATATAGGATACTGTATCGAGGTGATTATGATATCTCTGAATTCGGTTCTTTATCTCAACAGTCAATAAAGTGAAGTAGTTTCATGGTATCCTATTAACAACTCGTACATGAGTGCGCTTCATTCATTGTGCTCGAGACAACAAAAACTGACCAATAGAGAAACTGGTGGTTACGATTGAGTGTTTACGTCTTATATTAGTGACTTTCTTCAACAAAGGAGCAGCCTTATTTCCGGGCGGTGGTCACCCCTCACACGACTGGACGGAAGACGACTTGATCACGGGATAGTGGAACGTGAGGTTCAAAATTAAAAATCTATACAGTGAGTTGGTGTATAGTTATGGCAAGTAACTATTAGTCGTGAACGGTGAGTCAGAACGAGGTATTTAAGGTTGTTTCTTATGACAATTCGATTCATGCTGTGAACTATGATCGTGTGATAAGAATGCGTCGTGCTGATTGACCTCTTGAAAATCTGTGATTGACTGACACCCAGGACCCTCATCTCTTAGTAGTAGGGATCCTTTCACTAGTTTCTGTTATGAGAACCTTTCAGAGCTGGTCTACAAGTTCATGTCCGGTCTAACTGTACTCCCCGACTTCGGATGCTTCACCAGAGAGCACATCTATCAGCCACAATCTCAAGTGGGTTGAAGATTCTCTCTGAGGGACCAGGAGAAGCTCTCCAGCCTCACAATCACAGTCGTCACTTCGCCACAGATTTCCCATCAGGTAAGCGACCTTATTAGCCAATTAATTGTTGAGGCAATGGCTTGCAGGCCTCTTGTTCGTCTTCTGCGCTGTTCCTCTCTTTGGATTCCTGACCTTCATTGTCCTCTCTATCTCGTGCTGCTATCTCGACGATCGCCTATCTCCCTCGCATTCTCGGACTCGGTGATCGTCGTCAACAGTGAAGCGCCCCCCGCAATCGTCCCTGACAGGTTGCGAAAACAGTTATCAGCTGACCCTGTCAACGTTGCTTACATAGGTGAGTTTACCTATGAAGATACTCGTTCCTCCCACGTCTCCTGTGAGGTTGCGTAACCAGGAATCTCAACTGGCCCGTTCAGGAATCGGACGGGGTGAGAAGACCTCCGCAAAAGGCACATCGATCTGTTGCTGGTAGCACATCATTCTTGTCGCTCAATTCACTCCGAGTCCATATAGAGAGGACGACTTGAGCCACCTATCGTGTCCTATGGTATCGTTGCATCCCTCATCTATTCTACCAGGCGTCAACCCGTCTCCGTCCTCATAATACCTTCCTCTCCGTTCCAGACAGACTCAGCACAACTTCGATCCTTGAAATCTCCAAGTGACTGGCAATGAAACATCCTTCTGCGTGAGATCGCTCACAGCAATTAACTTAATCTCCTTCTGCGTGAGAGCCATATCCGTATTAAACAGACTCTCATAATTTTAGAAAAGGGTCGTGGATGTCGATAGGTAATTTAGGAAATTGTTGAAATGGGTGTAACCTAAATTCTGTTTAAGTCGCCTACATCGCGCATACATCCATGTTTACATTGCAATTATTGATTGAGTGTCATATTTATTTCTTGGGAGTGTGGATGACGATCCTACGTAACTTGTGCTCCAGTGTTCCTTCGTAGTTGATATCATTATATCAAAGATATTTTTGTACATATTTTACGTAGGTTTAACTGCTGGCTCTGCTTTGTTGTGGGCAATCAAAAACAGAGATTAATTCCTACGAATTATGAAACCTTACGGTAATATTTTTGATTGCAATTTTCATAAAATTTTGTGAATTAAGTTTTATTATTATACTTTGGGGGTTCTCTATACCACATGGAGAACCAACCAACAATGCCAACCAATCTTGACCGCTAACAGCGCGTCACTTCAATCCAACTCCCCATGCAAAATCTACATTTGCATACATTCCATACTTACCAAGAACCCATCTCCCAATCCGCAATAAAAACCATTTTCCAAACTCTCAACAGAATATAATTCAACAGAATATATTCTAATCATCCCCACATTCATTTTCCCAAAATTGCTTCGGTCAATTCCATACTTAACTCAAACTTCCCCTTAGTGACCAAGCTATCTTAACTTCCTCGAAATTCATATGCCGTAACAAACGCATATTCAAATCCACAACGGAACATTAACCAGTATACCAAGCCGCATACATTTCCCCGAAATGACTTCGGTTAAAATTCTATCTAAACGATATTCCTTGCTTGCACCCAAGCAATTTCAATTTCCTGGTATACACAACCAACGAATCCAACTTAGCTTATACGGTAAGGATTCGCTGGAACTAAATTCCTATGCAGGCATAGCAACTCTTCGAGTAAATTCTTGGTAAGTGACAATGAGTTTACGACGCCACTTCACGAATCAGTCATCATCCTACCATCGACGCGCGCACGTCAGCCCCCCTCGCAACGTGCGCTCGTGGTGGGCGGGGGGGGGGGGGGGGGGGTGCAAACGCCCGAGTATATAGTCTTCATTCTACCATCGGCGCACGCACACCAGCCCCGCGTAACGAAGTGAAATCATGACCATGAAGAGTCGTCTGTATTTAATAAGATGTTTCAAAAAGGAATCGGACGATCGTTGCCATAAAGAGTTGCGTGTACCTAATAACCTGTTTCAAAAAGAAATCGAACAATCATCGCCGTCGAGAATCGTGTGTATCTAATAATATGTTTCAAGAAGAAATCAAACAATCACTGCCGTAAATAATTGCGTACGTTTAATAATGCGTTATCAAAGAAAACCGAACACAGTTTTCATTAGTATTAAGAGGATAAATAAATTAAGTGCATTACAAGGATAAGATCACCTAAGGGTCCCTTATTCGCAGTAACATTGCAAGTTGAATTTTAAAAGCCGTTCCTAAGTGCCGCAATAAAAATACTCATAGACAAAGAAAAACTCCGTGTGTTTTATTTTCCTTTTCTGCAAGTGCACAGGTGTGACGAACCTTTGACTTTCGTGAACATTTTCAGTGCACAATCCGTTGGTGGGTGATAGGAACCCGTGTCGTACGCCGGCACACATCCACATCGTACCCCCACAATACTTTAAATTATCTAATGGCGCAACAAGCAATTGTCTCTGTTCGTTTCATGAGCATTTACTCCTACAGGTGTACGCCAATTACAGAAAGTCTGCCAGCGATCATGGGCAAAAGCCGGCTAATTATTCATTTGTCATTCTCCACGCAAAGCTTTGACCAGACTGTCATTACGCACGCTTTGTATTTAATTTATGTGATTGATTCGCATAGACAGGCTACCAGGCACACACAGTCCTCTTAATCCTTGATACCCTAATTGTTGGAATCTTTGGTTTCTAAGGAATATCGATTTATCATTAATACGAACCTCTGGACAGAGAACCGTCTCGGCATCCTCTCCAGTCTCATTCAATTATGACGACTGCCTTCGTAACGTAAATAACTCATCAACCCCATTCAAGCATAGACACTAATCTACTCACTTGGCACCCCATCTTATGGTTGCTTCAAGGAACGGGGCAAGCCTTGCGTATCCAGACAGAATACTCACCATCATTGAGTTGCCGCCTGAATTGTTACACAATCTTAATGATAATCATTGCCAAAAAGACAAATGGCGACCGAGAATGTACTTTCCATAGCCGAGATTTATTTATGATGGTGCAAGCAGACTCCACAGTCATAAAAACAACCAACCCTTCTTCTTCTTGTTCCTCTTGTTTCAGCTTCGGCGTTTTCTCGTCTGCTTCATATTCGTGTGATATGCAATAGATGTCACCCCTGCACAGTTACAGCCCGCAAACGAAACAGCTATGAAACCATGGCGGCCTTAATGCTTGGGTTGCACCCACATACCCCAGCTGCTTCGGTTATCCTTTTGAGTAAGGGTGCAAAGATGGTTTCAGGTTTACATTTCGGGCATTATTTTTATTGGATTATGATTGTGTGGGTGCACGTGTGTGCGCCTGTGTTTGCAAGCCGGGTCTTTACATTTAATGATTGCCAGACGGATGGAGTATGGGTGGATCCTTCTCCGCAAGAAGCGTCTTCTCAATGGAATCCGTCGTCCGTCATTGTCACCGCCGCCCGTATCTTACCGCCCCCAGCATTGTTAACCACCGTTGTCGGGCTACGAAGTTTCGCTTGCCATGGTATATGTGCATCTGTTGAGTGTGTAGCCGAGTGAATAAAGTAAATTTCCCCAAAAATATGTACAGACGACCGACGATTATAATAAAAGCGAAATTTTCGTCCTTAACAGACGTCCTCGAATCGGAAAGTGAGAGTTGCATCGGTTGCCGCAGAAGGGATTGAAAATGTTGCCTATTTGCCAGACGACGTTGGTGATTGTTGTAAGGCAGACAAATGTTACACAATCAAGAGGCAGGACGCGCACTTACTCATTGAATGAAAATAGATCGTCAGACGGAAAAGAGGTAAAGGACTCATGATTTTAGGATCTACAATGCAGAAATTATATGTGCAGTTATATGACGTGTGTCTGTATATGAACAATGCAAGGATGTCGGGTGCTACGCTCGGTTTATTTAGAACGACGGGTAGTTGAGGGGTGACAGGGATTCCTGTTTACTGTGGTCCACTGGCTGTGAACTGTATTTAACAGCTAATGCACAGACAGAAGTATGGAACATGCGAATACTGTATGACGCATACATGTGTGATAAGGTGGTTGGAAAAGTAACAAATATTTAGGAGGTTCGAGCCAGGTGAAGGTAATTGTACGGATGGAACACAATATGGTGAGTCTCTAGTAGTATTGTTCATTGTTAGGATTTGCTGTTTTCGAAACAATTGCGTCTGGACATTTTAAAACTTTGAATCGAACGCAACAATGTTAGAGAAAGGGAAAGACATTTCATGAAGATATCTTCCGGAAGTTTCAAATGGAATGTAATTAAAAATGAGGGGGTGGGACATATCAAAATGAAAGTCATAGGCTTCATTTCTTCTTTTTTTTTTTTTTTTTTTTTTTTTACATTTCTGTATTTATTGACCATAAATAATTTTTACAATAAGCAATACAGATAACTTATGATACCTTAGCTATATCATAATTGTTTACATATACTTACTAGTACATTTTTCAAACAATATGATAAAAGTTATATATTGGTTATGATTACGATTTTAGTGAGTAGAGCTTCCTGGAAAAGGTCAGAAAGCCAGGATATAGTTATTTACTTAACCTATGCTAATTTACTTAACTTAACTTAACTTATCTTAACTTAGTCTAGTTACCTAATTTTATTGAAATAAGTTAGTGTGGTGTGGAAGGGGGTAGCATAGTGCTCGATGGGTTAGTGAGGATATTGTCAGTCAGGGATGTGGGTTGGGGAACTACTTTCCGTTTGTTCGTTGAAACGCAAAATATTGGAGAAGGGTTGAATATTACTATATTTAAATTGGTGAGGTGAAAGCTCTGTATTGTGGTATACAATCTCATTAGAGTTATTAACCAACCTGCCAGAGGTGAAGAACGTTCTGATGTGGAGACAGTTCGGGTAGGCAGTTCGGTTATCTGACGGAGTCGATGTGAGCGCATTTATTATCGGGTTGGGATTATTGGGAAGATTTTCGATAAATTCGATGGACAGTTCGAGGAAGCGTCGATCTATACGTTCAATATTAGCGGCATAGTAGAGCGAACTACTGTTGTAATATTTGTGGGAGTTGGGATGTCGGTTGAGGCCAGTGATAAGTCTGAAGCATTTCCTTTCGAAGATGCGTAGCTTCTCCATTTGGGCGGGTGTGATATGGTACCATATCGGGCATGCATATGTGAGAGTGGGTCTGATTATCTGTTTGTATGTTAGATAAGTGATTTAACTTTGGGAGAGAGACCATTCGGCTTGTACATCACTTTTCTGCAGAGATTGAGTTGAATTGCGGCTTTGCGAATCGAGTTTTTGGTGTGGGCGGAGAAGGACAGATTGTTGGTGAAGGTTATTCCCAGGTAGTTTAAGGTTTTGGAGGGTTTAATTATATTGTTATTCAACTTGATTCTGATTTTGTTATGGCAGGGTATGGTGTTGTTAGTACAATCCGCATTTCTGCCTTTAAACACTATGAGTTGAGTTTTGGTTGGGTTGAGTCGGATTTTCCACTTAGTAAAATATGCAGAGAGATTCGGGAGATAGCTGTTAATACAGTTTCTTGCCTCCTTGACAAACTTGTTGCTTGAATAAATTAAAGTGTCATCGGCATAGTTCAGCATTACTGTATTAGTTGACAGGGGCTGCGGGGTGTCTGAAGTATAAAGGAGGTATAATAATGGTCCGAGAATGGAACCTTGAGGAACACCCGCGGTTATACTGTATGGTGTCGAAAGAGTTGAATTTATTTTCACCATGAACTTTCTATCAGAAAGGTAGGAAGCGAGAAGTTTTATGGTGTGGGTGTTTAATCCGAACATTGAATGTAGCTTGTATAGCAGTCCTGCAATCCAAACGCAATCGAATGCTGTTGCTATGTCGAGAGAGACGCATATTGTTGGGGATTGGTTTTGGAGATTAATTGTCACATCATGTGTCAGTTTTATCAGAGCATGACAAGTTGAGTGTTGTGGACGAAAGCCAAATTGAGAATTCGGGATAAGGGAGTTGTCTTTGGCAAATGAGAGAAGATTTTTATATATCTTACATTCCAAAACTAAAGTGAATTTAGCTGTGATATGGGGCGGAAGTTAGCCGGGTTGTGGGAAGAACCGGATTTACTAATAGGGACTATCACCGCTGTTTTCCAACATTTTGGGAAATGTGAAGCGTTTATTATGTGGTTGAGAAGAACGAGAATGGGGAGTAAGTTTTCCGGGTGAAGTCTTTTAAATAGAAGGTTAGGGATTCTATCCAAGCCTGTAGAGTTTTTATTGTTACGCGAAGTAATCAAGTCAGATAATTCTGTAAAGCTTAAGAATGTGTCGGTTCCCATGGGATGTGACGCTTTATTGGGTTCGTTGAATTCAGTAATGAATGGTGGGAAGGATGGCTCAAGTGTGCCTGAGATGAATTCATTCACGGTGTCGTGGAAATTAGTGACTGGGAGGGAATCGTTTTGTTTATGAGTTTTACAGAAGTGTTCAGCGAGACAGTTTGCTATATCAGTGTCCGATTGGGCGATGTTACTGTTAGTTGGTTGGATGAGAAAGTCTATTCGAGGCTTTAATTTACGACCAGTTAGTCGATTTATATTTTTAAATAGGTCACGGTTTGGTTTGACACTTTTTAGAGTAGACGTGTAGGTCTGCTGGTGAAATTTTTAAGTTGTCCATTTATCAGGCTGGTCAAAAGCTGTATCCGTTGTTTAATAAAGGGTGAGTAGCTAATATGCAATTTACGTCGGAATTGTTTTTTTATGCGCAATAATTTTGTAAGGAGGTTGGGTAATGGTTTTCCTAAGTGGTTATGAGGGACGGTCGTAGGGGTATGGCTGAAGAAAGCATTTCCCAGTATTTGCTCTATTTTTACAGCTGACTGGTCAATTTCAGTAGGGAATACGTTTGAAAATTCCGGTAAAGATTAATTTGAAAAACTGGCAGCAATATCGTTATTGACTTTTTTCCAGTTTGTTTTGGAAAAATTTGGGATAGGATTCACTGTGTAGAGTGGTTCGAGCGAAGGGATTTGAACCGTGGAGTGGACGGATCCATGATCGGATGGGAATGTAAAGGACACTGTAGGGGGATTATCATTTCTTCTTTAAAATAAAATTGATAGAGGGAAAAGTTCCCCAAGTCACGGTTTTTCCAAGCTATGAAACAGCTGAGGATAGGAGGAGGGTGGTGGAAAAATGCTCACTCATTAAGCACTATAATCAAAAATGAATATCTGCTACTGTCTCTGTTGTAGTAAAATAAGTTTAAAAAATGGTACAGAATCGTTAGTTGAATCTATGTATGCACAACCTTACATCTATCACAGTTTCCTTATCAACTACGTCTGCAGTTAAGAAAACCAACGAAAGCATATTTACTGAGTCTCAAGCTTTGGTCCTAAATTCTAGAATACGGTATGCAATAGTGCAAGAGCACTAATGTATGACCCTATTTTGTTAACACAATCATGTTCCACAAATAAGGTTTAAAGGTATCAAAGCACAGTGCATGCAGAAGAGACGGAAGAGAATAAGAAGAAGGGGCATCGATGTACAATAGTCTTGAGGGCAATGACAATAATATCGAAACACAAGATCAAGCAGAACAATACACATTCGTGTAGTTCCGCTAAAGAATGATTCTCTGTGTCTGTTTAATGGAGCGCCACACGGGAACCTGTAGCGGTTCTACGAACCACTCAACCCACTATAGGGTGAGGTGTCCCTCCGCTAAGGAATATACTCACCTTTGCCAGTACACGTGCCCACAGACACGTGTCGCCATAGTCATTAGCCACACCTGAAACAAAGGGTAATATGACATGCAACGACTTTGACGTCGATATCAGAAATCAAGGAACTTAACGTTCAAAACCTTCCAATATCGAGTTCAACGCATCCATACATCGTATCCAAACCAATGCGCCAAATGCAGCAAGGCATCGTAAGTCAAGCACCCATTCTAAGCATCAACGCGATGCTTCCCATGAAACACCATTGTCGGTAAATAAACCGAACAACGGATGCCTACTCTGGTAGCTAATAGCAATTAGCACCTAAGTCCCTTGCATGACCCTAACGCAAAAGGCACACTTGTGCAAACAAAGCATATCGTTTCGCTACCGACCAATAGTCATGCAACCATAAACATCTTAACACTACCCGCGATAGATGTTCATGAGGGAAATGCTAACAAAGAAACTATACCGATAACACGGTTCTTTTGTACCCATCTGAAGCGCGCAAGAACCTCGTTGTCTTGGGCCAGTAGGGTAACATATACAAATCCCAGGAAAAGATCGAAAATTTAGCGACGGTACGATCGATCGTCAAACAAAGGAACAAGATTCAGATAAGGATGATGGAAAGGAGAATGATGGATTGATGATGGAAAAATTGTCTTTACAGATACGATGAGAAATTCTATTAACGGATACGATGGGAAATTCTGTTTAGCAAATTGGATGGGGAAATTTTTTTTTTGCAGATACGGGGATGAGAAGTTCGGACTGAATTTTAAAGATAGAGACGTTATAAACCCACCAATGCATTATAAAATGAATTGTGCGCTTCTTAATTTCCGTCAATAGCACCAAAGTGTGAAACACTTTTAATTTGTTGATGTTCGCGCTTTTTCTTGTTTTGGTTTTGCTGAAGTTCATTTTCTTGTACTGCGAATCCCCTACTAAGTACTTTTGTCGGGTAGAAAGTATTCACTTCTCATCCCCATCATCCACTAAACGTTGCACCGAATACAAACGAATAATCGCCGAGGGAAGCAGAAAACATCAATCACAGGAGAGACATCGAGTCTTTTGTTTCCTCTTCAATTTTGCGTACTCGTTGTCGAATATCCTTGAGCACATTCTCTTTTTACTATATTTCAATTTTGACCGTGAAAAGAACCGATACTTCTAAAGTAACCAAACGCAACACTTTTCTTTCCTTTCTCAATTTATGGATCATGAAAAGGAGAACAATCTGGTTCGGCACATAGAATAAAGGACTCGGACACTCGGTTGAATAAGGACTGATGCGTCCCCGCGGCGCCACGGGGAGCAGGAGACGACCCAACCCGCGAGACTGGATGTTGAAATACGACTCACCGATATCAATTCGGTGGCAAAGGAAATACGGCCAGTGATATTGGCTCCCTTAATTTAAGGATGCATTTTCTATCCCAAGAGAAACGTGAAGTCTGATCTCATTGAGAAGATCGTAATTGCACACATGTATGTGTGAACATTGGTTCTTTCATGGGACAAGGTCATGAGAACGAATCTGAAAACAAATAAAGGCATTAATGTGCTGTGGCGGCTCACTGGAGCGCCATCAATTAAACTTCCCATTACCCCATTTTTAGCTCCCACGTAGGGCATATCAAACCTGAAAACAATTACTTACCTGTTCAAAGTGCAACATAAAACATAATATTGCCTTAGTCTGAATTATCTGCACCCAGAACAGGAAAATCCATAGAGACGGATGGGTCGCATCAACATGCAACCAACAAGTACTGAACCAATCCTTGATACACGTTTCGGTTCGATATCCATGAATTAATCGGCATCCACCACATTAAAAGCAAATTGGTTGCATCAAGTAGCAACCAAAATTGCTTGAACTATATCAATGAGATATACTTTCACGCGCCAGCCGCACACATAAATATTGTGTCTTGCATTTTGCATGCATGCCCACATCCAATGGTCATGCGACCGACAAATACATGGGGGTATCTGGCTGATTACGTGGAGACGCCAACAACAACATGCACACGATCAGCAATCATGCTACACGTAGTCGCTGATCGTGTATATATCCCAACCCTTTACAGGATGACTCGCCCCAGCTGCGAATGATTGTTTATTTAATTTCAAGTTCATGGTTCGCATGCTGGACGGCACACCGCACGAACGAAGATGTGATCATAGTGTGTGTGTTTTGTATCAACCCTTTCTTTGAGATACAAATTCAAAAGGGATTATGACCAAATATGGTCATTGAAGCGATGATTGAATATGTGGTATTCTATCGTTTCGATGAACTTCTTTAATCGCGTTCTAGATCCCGTGGAGACATGTCGGGCCTCCAGGTTAAATAATCAAAAGTCGGTTAACAGCCACCGTCGAGTCAGGAGTCGCAAACTACTTTCTTTTCCTAACTACTAGTACATTGGAGTCCTAGTGATACAGTCGTCAATATTTTGTTAACCTTACTTACCGTTCATTGCATGTGACCATACTTATTGTGAAGTTATATTACAGATTTTGTTAACCTTACGTACTATTCATTACAACTGACCATCACTTAAAGGAGTGTAAATATCAACTTAGAATGGTAGTAAGCAAAGTGAATCAGTTGGACCAATGGAGTCGCCTTAGTCGATGAAGACCAAGGATTTTACAAATTTGTGTAGCTAGCTGTTTATTATTTTTTTGTATTATGGATTATTAAATAAAGAAGTGTGAAACAATTGGCAAGTGTTTAATATATCACCACAGAAGACAATTAGACGCAATAGTGAATACGTACCTGGCCATATTGTATTTCACCACATTGCATCAATGAGATGTGAGTTGGGCTAAGTAAACAAGCCGAATCTCATTGGGTGCTAATTGGGTTTCTGTTTGTTCATGCCGCTAGGCCATGAGAAGCAGATCCAGAAATATGTAGGACAAAGAGATCGTATAGATCGTTGTCTATGATGTGCATTGCGGCTGTATTGATAGACCGCAATGCTGGTGGTGGGGTGCTAATTGGTTTTAGCGTATTCACAGGGAATTGGTGTTCATAGCATCGCTGCCAAGGGTAAGTATACAATTCCTATTTGCATTTGCCTATGCTGTAGGATTTAATTGATGCCTAAAACGCAAGATGCGTATATTGGCTTTTGTCCCTTGGGTTTAGGTCCCCAGCCAATGTGTATGTAAAGGAATTTATTATACACATCGTGAGGCTGGGAATAGGCGACGTGATGTTTATGATCCCTGCTATGATGGTTACATTATATGTAAACCAAATTGTTTCGTTTTCAGGAATATGTCTAGGGGAAATGCGTATGTAAGATTGGGATTTGCCTGGTAACCGAAGGGGCCGAATTGGGCTTAGGATTTATGATGTTTGGAACAGAATTCTTATAGGGATTTTTGAATTCGAATTAATGAATGAAGGTAAGAATTCTTTTCCAGGAGCTTTTACGTAAATAAATTCGATAAGCTTGATGCGTGAAGCATTTATAGGTGCTAATGCGATTGCATTAGCAGAAACTTATGATGGTTGGTTTGCAGTTATGGGGGTTCTGTGGGTAAGTAGACAGTGGGGTTTGGCGGAACCGCCACACCTTGTGTTCACGTTATCCCTAAAATACAAATAAAGAGTTATGCGCACATTGATTTGTTTGATCTCGTCACTACAATCGGTGGATCACGATCCCGCAGCCTACGTCGCTGTCTCTGGGTTGTATCTTTGACCATCTGCTGGTTAGCGGCTCTATTGTGGGAATTCTACGCGGTACCCTGCGGTCGGGCTGCCAGGCTTGCGATACGCAGAGGATCTGCGTGTGTATGTTTTATGTTGATTGCGACATAGGGGAGACTAGCGCTCTGAGTGAGCGGAAGCAAGCGGATGCAACGATTTGTTATATAATTAAGTTCATTTAATTATCACCCCCATATGAATAATTAACATCTAGTGTCTTCACGTGCATATCCTTCCCTTCCCTCCAAATCACCAATTTCCCATTACCATAGAATATCCCCAAACACAATAGTTGAATAATTTAAATAAAGTTAAACCCCTATTTAAAAACCTCAATCCTATTGTACATAGCCAATTTCTCTCTATTAGCCATAGTCTCCCTACCGTCCATAGCCCAGCCCCCTATTAGCCAATTTCGCTTCCTAGAAATAACAATCGTGGAAGCGGAACACAAAAGGATATGAAGACGAAGGACGCGAAATTCCTTCTTGTCGCGACGACTTTTTCCCAGTAGCCAACTTGACAGCAGGGTAAAATTTACATGCTACATTACGTCAGACCAATGATCTTATATGGTTGCCCAGTATGGTTTAACATAGGTCCAAATTTGATCGAAAAGATTCGGATGTTTCAAAGGAAGTGCCTCAGAAGTTGTCTCACATTATATCGAACACCGGAATTGGACTATAAAAAATACTATTCAAATGATATAAAGTCTCTAATGAAGCCTACATAAATAGGGTGGATAATTTTATGATCAAATTAATCAGGGTATACTGCGAGAGCAATAACTCATCCAATGACTATATTTTCGCAACTTATTATCCAAATACTCTGTTCTATGCAAGCGTGTGTCTCCATCAGGGGCGTTCCTTGATTTGGACATGAATGGGCTTATGCAGAATGGATCCGGCATTCCGCTGATCAATCATGTAAGTAGATCATCCGTAGACGACCGGGAAGTCAACGCGCACCAGAGAAAAGCTCCTGCGCTTCAGTAGGGCTATTTCCTGGGACGATAACATTAAATACCACCAACAATTCTGGTGGTTGAATGGTAAATAAAGATCTGATTACCAAAGGCGAGAACAAAGACAATAACAAGGAAATAACAAAAAAGGAGCAAAGGAAATCGGGTGGTAGTGAATTTATTATTAATTGTTTGCTTATACTTATATTTATCTCAGTGAATTACGAATATTGAAATATTAATTATTAATCTTAAACACTAAATAAGGATGTTTTAATGTTAACTGTTCATTGTTTACTATGAAATATATTCCTGATTTTGCTCCTGGTGTTACATAAAGAACAAGTCGTTAACCACACAGCACGTGCAAAAAAACAACCCCTTGTTCACCGATGGCCCCCCCGGAAGGTATTTGGAATGTACCACAGTCTGGCAATCAAAGCGAGCAGTCAGCAATACCCTGACTTTCGGATTTGCCTCGTTTTATAAACGCCATTCGTCGATTGTTGGGTCTTTAATGTGTATTCATAGATCCATGTTTCGTCACCAGTTATGATGCGATTCACGACGTCAGCTGCTAGAGAAATTATGACTTCGGAGACTTGTGGCGTTTCCACTAACGCCACTGCTTGCCTTTTCCAGGAGCGACACAAAAACTTCCCCCTAGAACATCCAGAAACCGTGAAAAACAAGTGTCGTGGCAGTTCCATTGAACCCCACTACTTACCTCTCCATGATTTATGAGGAGACTGCTTCCAGGGGCACTAAACCCTGGGAAGCATTTACTTACCTTTTTGTCATCCACCTAAAATGTCTCCTAACCACCTAAGCCATAGTTCTGCGCTAAGGCAAAAAGCATTGCACCAAACAGACATTTTCCACAAGGGCATAATCACACCAAGCGCACCATGATCTGAAAAAGCAATTCGGTCGCAACACTAACTAACCGATTTAAACTTAAATCATTTTCGGCGCCCATATATGCTGTTGGATGCCGCCACACACATGCAGGAGATATTCTTTCTTTTCCTTTTCGGTGCGAGAATGTCAGTCACTAAACCGATCGACAAGCAAATTAATAAATCATGCCAGCCTGTCCAAAAAGGGTAAATCAGGATAGCACCAGCGGAAATGCTGCACCAATTACCAAACGAAGAATGTACGATCCGCGTAGATGCGGCGCATAGTCGCCGATCATATAAACATCAAATATTCCCTTGCACCAAGTATTACACACCTGCAACCCTTTCGCCTGGTATTCTCTGGGTTTGATTTTCCCCTAGGGAATTGAATGATCCTCCGTTCGCAGCCACAGGGGCACACATCACGAGCGACCAAAAAGGGTCATTGTGTGTGTGTTCCGCGCCCTTTACCGCGACCAATGTGTGCAGAATCATCCCCTATTGGTCGCTAAACGATGAATGAAATTTAGTATTCGTTCGTTTCTAAGTCATTCTTTAATCTTTAAACAGATTCCGTGGAGGTAGGTCGTGTCCTCCACGTAGAACGGTACGCAAATGGAGTCGAGTCTGAACGCAACATCTGTCGGTGGGCAAGCGTCCGGGGAAATTATGTTAAAGTGAACACAGTGCACTCCTAATCATTTATAGTAAACCTTTTTGATATCTAAAACCATTATGTTAAAGTGAACACAGTGCACTCCCAATCATGTATAGTGAAGCTTTTTGATTCTAATCCTGAATTCTCGTTTTAAAGCACAGTGTCAATTGAAATTGGTTTTATAATTACTCCAAGGTTAATGGCATAAACTTCATTTAATTCTGATCCTGAATTCTCGTTTTAAAGCACTTAAATATTGGGAACGATGTTAAGTTATATTTTTTACAACGCCTGGTGAATCACGACAGGAACTAATGACGGCACCGACACAGTATGGGAAAAAAACACTTGAATAGAATCAACTTAATAAAATGAACTCAAACTCAGATACGCTATGACGATCCACTGGTGACTCGTAAAAGTGGGTGGGCACACTTCAAAAAATAGAATCGGACTCCTGGTGACATTGCACCAATCATACCGCCAGTCGCAACTGGGGGGGATTTTCACCGATATGGTGAGAAACAATTTTCATCTTCCAATGAGAACGCGATTTGAGTTTCACTGAAAGGGTTTCCATGGATATCGTTCAGATAGATTGAATGTCCATACCTTGGACGGAAGGGCAAACGAAATTTGCGTTGGTTGGGAAGAAGAGAAACCAACCAGCGGCTGTTCAAACAAATGATCGTGCACAGAGACTGAAGGCCTTGCTATCGTAAACAATATAGGCACATTGCTGGATAGATTTTTCTGTTGATGTCAATCAACAGAAAATTCGTCCACGATGGCGAGCGCTAGGATGGATGAGTGCATGTCGGGTTTAAAAAACGAATCATAGGACACGACCATTGCTGGTTGTTTAGATAAACAAATTATGTGTCGTGGCCGATTTGATGGTCGTTCATCTGTTAGGCAACCGATCAAGTGTAATTTGGCTTGCAGATTCGCAAGCGGGCAACTTGCTAGGCTTGTCTTTGGACCGACGAATGGTTGGGAAAAGTAAACACAGGGGGATTACTGTGTGTAAGATAGACATGGTCGCCGGCAAGAGGGCCCGGGTAGATTCCCAAATGGTTCGTGCTGGCCAAGGGTGCTGACGAGAGGAACCGATTAGCTTCCTAAATGTCTTGTGATGGTCATGGGTGCCGGCGAGAGGAACCGAAATACTTTGGGATAGATGTGATGTGCTTGATACCGTGGAGAGATGATGATCATGCCGTGGGTTTATATTACAGGTTAAAGATGATTGAAAGGTAGCTTGACGCTGCTCGATTGCAGGTAAGCGAAATGTCTTAATTGGGTGAGGAATGGGGAGTTGAATTAAAGGAAATGGGTGGTTTTTGGATATGCTTAAAGAACCCCCACAGAGTTACCATAAGCCTTTTTAAAGATTTTTACCGAAAGAAAAGTCGTTTGAAAGACAAACTTTAAGGCCAACTCCCAATTCAACTAATATATACATAGTAAAATTTGCAGAGCAACTCTGAGCTCTAGCTATTTCAACATCTAGTGTAAATAAACTAGCTGACAGAGGGCGCTCACATTTGGCTTAGTAATTAAGGGAGATTCTACCAACTTTATAAAAAAGTATTATAGATTCTTTTTAAGCGCTTGCCAATTTTCGCATAGTTTTTATACAGTTTTCTATTAGGAGTACAACTTCGCTTCCGCCGTTTTCTCCGAAATTCGAAGCTTTATTGTAAAAAACTGGTTATACATTTATGATTCAAAGTCTTGTCCATCGCTGGCCACTACTATCTCCCATCTTTCGGGCAGCATATTGTGACGCATATGACAATCAGTACTAGAATATTCGAAAAAGTCCGAAACAAAGTACTAGAATATTGTAGGAAGTACTGGAAAACTGGAGACTAGGAACAGTAGAACATTCAAGGCAATGGAACGGACGGAAACGAAACGCTGAATCAGAATGAGGAAACGGTATAAATACGTCGCACACAGATCATGGAGAGGAGTAATAAGTAAGAAAGTGAAGCAAGCGATAAGTAAGAAGTAAAAGACGCGATAAGTACGGAAGCGATAAGTAAAGAAATCGTTAAGTATACGGTATAAGTAACGGTTGTTATTAACGGACTAATAAAGTGTTATATTAATTCAAAATCGATTTAACGGCTCTTATTTATTAAAAATAATTAATCCAGCGAACCCTAAGCTCACTACAATTGGTGTCAGAAGTGGGATTAATTATTGGTGAAGTGAATAAGTCTGTGAAAGTGTGTTGTGACGATGTCAGATCGACATTTGGAGGAAGAAGAAGATCCTGAGTTGAAGAAGGAAACTGAGGACCGGAATCTGGATAGCAGAGGACAGAAGCAAATTCTTCGACAGCGTCTACAAGCAGCAATGGAGGAAGAGGGTATTGATGTTGACACATATGTTTTCGTGATTGCGCCAGACTGTCCGGATGGAGAAGAAGCAGCGAGTCAAGATGGTGCCAATGTAACGGAGAAGAGTTCGCCACCGTTGGACGTTTCGGATATGATTGGACGCGCAAGCTGCAGATGTTAATGCAAAGTTGGATGCCCAAAATTCAAAATTCGACGCCCAAAATTCAAAATTGGACGCGCAAGCTGCAGATGTTGGATGCCCAAACGCAGTGGATGAAATGTAATTTTCAACACTTTAAGGAAGAAATTCGAAACGAAGTAGAAAATCTAGATCTAAAAAACGAAGCTGAATTTAAGAAAGTCACCGATGAAATAACACGAATCGAAAAGAGACTTGAGTGTGTTGAGAGAAATAAGACATCGCCAGGCAATCAACATGACTACAAACATACAAAAATACAACCGCCAGCCTTCGATAGAACGGGACCCTTCTCCGTAATTATACGTCAGTTTGATGCCGCGGCCAATTATAATAAGTGGTCGGATGAGCAAGAATCAACATCACTAATCTTGCCACTCCGCGGGGCGGCTGCAGAATTGCTACAAACCATACCAGCAGAGAAGCAAACAGATTTCCAAGTGGTAAGAGATGGCCTTGAAGGTAGGTATGGAGACAACCACATGCAGCAGGTCTACCGCATGCTTCTGCGGAGCAGAACGCAGAAACCCGGAGAAAATCTTCAACAGTTGCAGGCAGACATTGAGCGATTGGCAAACTTGTCTTATGCAAATATGACTAAGGAATTTCTGAACGAGGTGGCCATGGATGCATTTATAAACGCACTCCAAGATCGGGACTTGCAACAGGCCGTTCGTTTGGCGGGAAAGAAGACGACTAATGAAATACTGGCGTTCGCATTGGCATATGAATCTGCTAAACTGGCTACCAGGAGTACATATAGAGTCCGAGAAATGTCCGTCCAGGAATGTTCTTGCCAAAGAATCGGGCATGTTCAGCTTAGGGTTCGTTCAACGGAGATCCCCGAGACCTGTTATGAAGTACTGGACATGCGGCGAAGTCGGCCACATCTTTGTTGACTGTAGGAAACATCGACGAATGAATGAAACATCGAGTGAGAATTGTTGTTCATGCGCTTGTCATAAGAGGAGACTATCAACGGAACAACCTGAGGTGTAGAAACACATTGTACCTGTCAGAGTACTAAATGCGTCCGAAGAGCCGGTCGCAATAAGAGAAGGAGAGTTACCCACAGAATGTGCACCCGTATCAATGATAAGCTCAATTCAGCAAGGGAAGGTGCATAATAACGCTGATGCTCTATCAAGAAGACGATGTAAGCCAGATTTTAAATATTGTCATAAAGCGGAAGAGAAAGAAGAGGTGTACGACCTGCGAAATGTACAAGTAGAAGTACTAGATGGGTGGACGAATGATGCTATACGCGCATCTCAACTTCAGGATGAAGATATGTCGCTAATCCTGGAACACAAAGAAAAGAACGAGCGACCGTTTCCGACAAGAGTGAAACATTTAAGGCATATTGGGCACAATGGAATTCCTTGCTGGTGGAAGATGGAATTCTAAAGCGTAAATGGGAAGCCGCGGACGGAAAATCCCATCGAATGCAGATTCTAGTCCCACCATCAAAAGTGAAGGATGCACTAACAGAAATGCACGACGAAGCTTCCGGTGGACATCTGAGAGTTAATAAGACACTTTCAAAATTACGATCTCGGTTCTACTGTCATCACATGAGAGATGACGTCGAGTCTTGGTGTAGGAAGTGCACAACTTGCACTGCGACCAAAGGACCAACGGCAAAACCAAGGAGCGCTATGAAGCAGTACAACGTGGGTGCCCCTTTCGAGCGAATTGCGATTGATATTTCAGGATCATTTCCAAAAACCAACGACAACAACAAATACATGTTGGTCATCATGGCTTACTTCAGCAAGTGGGTGGAAGTCCTTCCAATTCCAAACCAAAAAGCAACAACCGTCATTGAGCAGCTTCTCAATAATTGGATCAGCAGATATGGAGTTTCCTGTGAGCTTCATTCCGATCAAGGCCGAAACTTCGAATCCCAGATATTTCAAGGCATCTGTGCGGCACTGGGCGTAAGGAAAACCAGGACCACACCCTTACATCCGCAGTCAGACGGAATGGTCGAAAGGTTCAACCGAACAATTACGTTAGTAACCACGAACGAGATTCGGACAAATATGTACAAACCTTTCTCTTGAGCTATAGATCGGCTAATCACGATACGACAGGCCATTCTCCAACAAAAATTATATTTGGACGAGAGATACGATTACCAGCCGATCTGCGATTCGGAATACCTCCAGACGCCATAGATAAGACCGAAGACTACGTAGCCGAATGGAGAAATCGCCTCGATAAGATTCATCATTTGGTTCGAAAGCAAATCAAGGTATCCAGTGACAGGATGAAAACAAGGTACGACGTTCGAGCCAACGCATCCGGATTTAATACAGGCGATAACGTGTGGCTTTATAACCCTCATCGAAAAAAAGGAAGGTCTCCGAAGTTGCAGCAACATTGGGAAGGACCGTATAAGATTCTCACAAGAATTAACGACGTTGTCTATAGGATTCAGCGAAGACCGAACGCCAAGATGAAGGTGGTACATCGTGACCGACTGGCGACTTTTGTTAACACATGAGACCAGTGAACTTAGTTCGGGACGAACTAATCTAGGCGGAGGGTAGTGTGACGCATATGACAATCAGTACTAGATTATTCGAAAAAGTCCGAAACAAAGTACTAGAATATTGTAGGAAGTACTGGAAAACTGGAGACTAGGAACAGTAGAACATTTAAGGCAATGGAACGGACGGAAACGAAACGCTGAATCAGAATGAGTAAACGGTATAAATACATCGCACACAGATCATGGAGAGGAGTAATAAGTAAGAAAGTGAAGCAAGCGATAAGTAAGAAGTAAAAGACGCGATAAGTACGGGAGCGATAAGTCAAGAAATCGTTAAGTGTACGGTAAAAGTAACGGTTGTTATTAACGGACTAATAAAGTGTTATATTAATTCAAAATCGATTTAACGGCTCTTATTTATTAAAAATAATTAATCCAGCGAACCCCAAGCTCGCTATAATATGAATCCATCTCTTCATATTGAAGCAGAAAATTAAAACCTCCCGCAAATGACGAGAATTTGGCTCGTAAGCTGACATGTTTAATTGAGGATAACTTTCTGACGCAGATACAAATCAACTAATATTTCGAGGGCGTTATGTTTACAAATACCTAAGCTTATTGTATGACATCTATGATCTATTTATTTCAACTACCACTTGCCGCTACAGCCATCTATTTCAAAACGGCGGAAGCAAAGTTGTACATCTAATAGTTAAAACAAAATTGGTAGACAATTTTCCAAACTGTATTTACTATTTTAATATGTTGTGTAGTGCGTATGTGGCGGTTCCGCCAAATCCCACGGTTTAACTTCCTGAAAAACCCCCATAATCATCACCCAAGACGCTCAAGTCCTCGCCAATGCATTTGCATTCGGCACCTAAAAATGCTGCACGCATTTAAAGATCAAATCTATGATCTTTAAGTCCCTGTAAAGAAAACTTACCTTCATGCATTCTCTTCGCATACCACTGCTCCTTAAGATTTCTTTATTAGCTTACCAGGAATTTCCAATCAATTTCGGCATCTACGTCGCCAGTCAAATTTCCTTAGATGAGTTCCGGTAAACAAATAATTAGATTTACATACATTTGTAACCTTCATGACAGGGATCATAAATACTGCGCCGTCTATTTTTCCCAGCCGCGCCATGTGTACAACTATGTTATGGGGGTATGAGATGGTGGGTGCCTGCATATGGCACGTATTCCTTATATCTCCCAACGATGTTGCGCGGTTGCAAGAATAGTCCACCCAGGATAACCGGAACATTAAATAACACACTGATGTTTGTTTGTTTGATAATAATTTCCTTTTTATTTGATTTTGTTGAACACTCTCATATTGTGTTTTTAAATTTGTTTGCCGTCTTTCCCGCAGGAGTACTTCGGAGTACGACTTCAAAGTAGCGTTTTGCAAATGTAAATACGTTTGTTTAATTTCAAGAGCTTCACAAAAATTGCAACTAATTAAAACAGTTAGTAATAATGCAATTACACTAGCACCGTATACATTCGCCATTTTTTTATCGGTATAATTACTATTTAGGTCTCTAAACTTTATACTTCTTCTGTGAATCTCTGCGAACAAGCGTGTGTATAAGCATGCACACACGCCGGCGGTTAGCGACACAACCTCTCTCCGGTAATCACGTTAATCGACTGTCCGAAAAGGGAAGCAATTGGATACAACCAAAAAAGAACATACTTCTGCTCTCTCACTGCCACGTTCTTCGATGTGTGGTAGGTTACGTCGGTAAACTGATGATCGAAGAGAGCGGGCCAATGAGAGAACAGAAACACGCTGTATGATTATCTTGCGGTGGATTTGGTTGTATGTGCATGAATCAATGTAGTTCTGAGCGGAACCCATTGACCTGATTCGGTAGTATGGTGAGTTCAGTGTACATTGATCCATACGAAGACAGAACTGAGAAAAAGAGGAGAATTAAGCTGATGATATTCACCTGCAAAAAGAGAGCATTGATCCCCAGCGAATGAAGTGTCTGGAGAAAAGCCGAAGTAACGCTAGGGAAATATTATCACGTGATTCAATCGAATGTTTTGATAAATTTCCCCAGCGGTTCTGCAATGATGCGACAACTTCGTCCGTCTGGATTTGGTTGTCGCTAATCGACATGGACACGAGTTGCCGTATGGCAAAAAAGGTAAGCTAAACTCATTTATGCATTGTCTGCGTGGTACAATGAGTTTAGCTATGTGTCCTTGGTGGAACCATGCTTTGCAGGTGAACAGGTAAGTAGGGGGAAATGGGGTTGATTTGACGCGCTGTAAGGCGGTCGAAATTAGGTAGGAATTGTGGGTTGTTTCTCATATAGAATAGAGAAACCCCCACAATGTTCCCTATATACACATCGGCTGGCGACTTACACCCTAGGGACGAAAGCAAATACGGATTCCGCATCTCTTGCATCAATTTAATCCTACAGCATATTCAAATGCAAATAGGAACTCAATACCTACCCTTACTAGCGATGCCATTAACACATTTCCCATTGTGTAAATGGAAAAACCATCAGCGCTTCTTCCTAATGGCGATACATTTACCTACGCAGCCGCACCACAGCATAGACACAGGTCATAAATCTCTTTTATCCTACATAGTTCTGGATCTGTTTCCCCGTAACCTTCTCACATAAACAAACATCTCTACGATCCTTTCCCTTGCTTTGTGTTTCAGGTTATTCATCATAGCGTTGAGCCATGAAAAGAACCGACGTACACACACACTTGTGTATCGTGAAGATCTCCTCTATCAGATCGGTTTGGCTACTCAAAAGAGAGAATTTACGTCTCTCTTGGAACAGGAAATGCACCCTTAATTTAAGAGAACCAACTTCACAGCTGAATTTCTTTTAACAACGATTGAATATCGTTGAGCCCTCTACCATCCTTCGACCATAGCTTGGTGCGCACAGGGAAGCGATTATGTAATAATCGTTTGTGTCGTTGTCCCCGCGAGTCAGTACGAATTTTCTCCCTAATTAAATACACAAGTTTCAATTATTTTACCGTTTGTACTTTGCCTTAGTGTTAACCGTTCGTGTGTAATTAAAATTATTGTCCTTCAGTGTTTGTTTAAGATTAATTAAAAATAAAAAACCTTTTACTAATAACAGTGACCAATGTTTCCTTTTACCTTTCCTGTTTGTGGACGTTGTGTTGCAGTTTCCGAGCGTTTTACGCGGAACCTTTGTGTTTCTCTTGTCGCGACGACGGGCCAATTAATTCATTTATGATGGAGGAGGAAGTGAATCGAGTGTCCGTGTTAGGCACATTACTTCCTCCCCACACGTATGCATTGTGTTTTTTTGCCTATTTCGAACTTCTCTTTGTTTGAATCAGCTTAAGTGCGTCTTACTCGCGTATCCTTCATAGTCTCTAGGTTTGGAACAGCGATTGAATATAATGTACCAAGTAATTGATATTTCGTGGCAACTACAAACTAAACAATAAGAGATTTTTTTTAAGCCGCAAGCTTTAAGTAAATATAATAGGCCTAAAAATGTTAATCCTTTTCTATCACAATTTAATTGATCACATGATCAGATGATTTTGCATAGTCACTGTTGCATTTGAAAAACCTTGAGAATAGGCAGCGTCAAATCAGCTTATCGTTTCCGTTGTTGAATAATCATTCAAATTTACGAACGCCACTAATCAAGTTATAAAACCCCTGGACAGACACGTAACACCCCCAAAAAATGCGTCGCATCCCACATCGTTACCACCAACGCTTTGTGCCTAATCCTCCAATTCTTATCACAACCTGCCAGGAAAAAAAGAACAAAATTCATTTGATTGCATTTCATTTATAACGCCGCTATCTGAATGGCAAAATTCAGAATACCTCGTGTAGCCTACGCTTCAGTGGGAGCATAAACTACCTTATCAGCGACCGTACCAGGCATCAGTTCGGTTACCAACCAGTGAGTACTCTGCCATCATAGCTTTACTAATCAAGATCCCTACTTACCTGCAGTCGTATTAAAGCATTGTGTTTTGAGGCGGATTTCTGATCAAAGTTTTTTGCTTTTGCTGGTGGTACTTATAAAAAGGTAATTCAAAGCAATATAGAATGAATGCAATTTATTTCTGACCAAGATCAAGGGAGATTTAATCGGACATGCTTTCCAAGGTCAGCTAATGACTTCAAGTCAGTTAAGTTAAATCAATGGTAACCAATCATCTGTTGGAAGAAAGTATACAGAATTCGTTTGGGGAAAAACCAGCGGTTAACGAGAGTCGTAAGAAAAGCTATTACTTATTTGATGTTGTGGAAACTCAGTATGCCTGGAGGTTATACAATTCTTGAGCAGGGGGGGGAGAGGCTCTAACATAACTTCGAGAAAAACAAAAGCCCACAAATTACGAGTACAAGGGCTTAATTTTGAATGAGGTGATAAATAAGAATACCGTGTTAAAAATACTTAAACTGCAATTACTGACAATGTGTTTTATTTTATAGGTGGAAAATATCACTGTTGGACGTTAGATAGATAGGGCAAGCGTAAATCTGTACTGACTTCAGTGTAATCAATGATTAACAATAGGCCATATAGAGATTCACTATCTCGAAATATATTCGGGATTCGATTTACAGGAATAAAGTTATTAAAATTATGGAACAGTGCTTTATTTATACAACAGGGTTTTGTTTTTATTTTGTTTTTTCATCATCCTTACACTCGGTTTTTAATGTTATTTTGTGTTATTTTCTTTAACTTTACTCTATTTTAGTTTACACTAGGTTTTTTTTATTGTTGTATTTTCTTTGCACTAAGTTTTCTATTGTAAAAGGTTAATTGTCTTTATTTATTCTAATATGTTAACAAAATGTTATATATTTCCCTGCCGCTCATCACCAGAAAAGAAAGAGCGAGTGCCCGCAATGCGCTCTTTTTATATTGGATACTCAACGAACAGTGAAGTTAGCATTCATTCGGTGCCCAAGAACACAACTAGACGTTATCGCTACAGAGGTATTCACACACGAATATCAACGAAGAACCAACTACTACTGCTCACAACTCACTACTTACTCCTCCACAACATGTATTCTCCCCATTCACACCTTTCTATCCCATCGCCGATCTCCGATCGCACACTCATCCTTATTTTCCCATTCCCCCCCTATAGCAGAAACTAACTCTCGCGATTTTCCTGAACAGTCCATGACCGCAGGAAGAATGGGAAAATTGTAAAGGAGAGCAGCTTGGTTTAGGGGTTGATTTGGTTTCACTTGCAACGAAAAGCGAAACCAGAAGTGTGATCGCGTGACCTCGTTTGATGTTTGGGTAATTCTTGGAATGCACAACCACAAGTGCATTCCGAGAAGGGGAAATGAAAAGAGATGAAAAGTAGGGTCACGCATACTTTTTACCGGACATTGATATTGTTCCCAAGCGAATAGTTTGTAATTTTTATACTTGGGATCTTCTTTTGCATTGGAATGTGATTCGGTGATAGATTAAACTGTTTCGCTATGTAGAAACAGCGCCCTCTACCCATGTTTTGCTGTTGCTAGCCAGCAGGACAGATTTATGATTTCAGATAGGAAAATCTGTATTGGGGATTCGGGGAATTGGTTTTCTCTTAGATAAAAATGGATGCGAATCAGTTTAATGATTCGGGAGTCTTTTAATTAGGTAACATGTTTAAATTTCTGGAAAACGCCATAAGACATAGCGCACACAGCACATTAATGCCGGAGCCATTGCCCAATAAAAGAAGGACGCGGTGGAATGGCTAGTTTAGCTTACTTGTATGGGAGTCTTGTGGTCTTGGCCTTTCTCACCTTCGATCTCTTCGGATCCGATCGCCCCAATATCTTCTTCAGTACAAAACTGAAGAAAGCACCGGTCCCAACAACATTCCTCTCTATATTAGAGGAGTTCTGGGCGCACGGTACAAGACAGCACAAATACACACACACACACCGACCAAAACCCACATTATCAGACGCGAAAAGACGTAATCTCCGTTTACTTCCGCACTCAAGATCTACCAGTTTTGTTTGATTTCTTTCCTACCATCCCTCCATCCAAGTAGTTAGAAATCACTTCAACTAAGACACCCCCCCCCCCCCCCCCCTCAAATTCGTTTTTCTCATATTTCGAGGCCCACATTTTCAAGGACGTTGGTGATTCTCGTTGTCGCAAGATGATTAGAACCCATCTCGGTAACAGTCTTTTGGCGGTTCCAACAGATGCACACACAATACACAAGCAAATAGTGAAGAACACCGAAAGTGAATCGAATAAGAAAAAGTATCAGCAGTATACCAAGCAATAACATAGAAATTCCACATCGGTTGAGTGTACTTGAGCTTAGAAATCGAATTCGTATACGGGGCAGTGGCCAATTTTCAGTGATTCGGTTCGAATCACCCACTCTTCACTATCGTAGCAAACGCTATAGTTTCCTTCACAGTGCGAAGCAAACCTTCTCGTGGTGGCGATGTCGATTCAATAACTAAAACGATAACTATACGAGGGTTGCCTCGTATGTTTCGGGATTTGGCAACCCTAGTGTTGCAATCCGGCAATTGACAGCTCTGTCGTAAAGTTGGACATTTTTGAGGTTATACGCACTCAGAACGTTTTGACATACGAGCGCTATTTGTATTGGTTACAGTAACTTAAAAGATTCATCTCGGCCCAAAAATGGAATTAAATGGTCAACATTTTCGTGCGATTATTTTTTACAACTTTCGGCGTGGATTAACTCAGCAACAGTGCATGGATGAACTTAATTCAATTTTTGGCGATGAAGCTCCATCAAGGATCAGTGTTTATCGATGGTATGGTGAATTCAATCGTGGTCGTAGTTCACTCCAAGATGAATTTCGTGAAGGTCGTCCAAAATCAGTTGTTGTTCCGAAAACCATTGATGCTGTGCGCGAACTGAAATTGGAGGATCGTCATGTGACCTATCGTGAGATTGAGACAACCTTAGGCGTTAGTGGGACCAGCATACATTCAATATTGCATAAACATTTGACTGTCAAAAAAATTTGTTCGCGTTGGATCCCACACAATTTGTCAATCGCCCAAAAAAGGCTCGTGTCAATTGGTCGAAAGAAATGCTCAAAAAATACGGTCGCGGTGCTTCGAAACACGTCTATGACATCGTGACAGGTGATGAATCGTGGATTTACGCGTATGAGCCCGAAAGTAAACAGCAGTCGACTGTCTGGGTGTTTCAAGATGAGCCAAATCCAACAAAAGTTGTTCGCGCACGAAGCACTTCCAAGCAAATGGTCGCTGTTTTTTCGGAAAAACTGGACATGTCGCAACCGTACCACTAGAACAACGCAGAACAGTCAATTCTGAGTGGTACACAACCATTTGTTTGCCAGTTGTCTTCCAAGAAATGAGGAAAACCAACCGCCGAAGACGGATCACTCTTCACCACGACAATGCGAGCTCTCACACATCGGCTGCGACGACTGCATAAATTCGAGTCAGTTAAATTCAAGAAATGTTAATCCGTGTTAAGTGCTGAATTCAGTTCAGTTCCACTTGCTAACTTCTTCTTTTGCCTCGTTTGGGTGGTCATCAGGTTCGCTGCTTGACCGATGTGTGAGATGATGTTTAGCCTAAGTTTTTAGCCCTTGCCAAGTTAGCCAAGCTGAGTTCAGCTCAGTTCCGCTCGAGAACTGATTTGAAAGAGATCAATCATATTACTGTTTATCGTATTTTTGAATACTCTGAGTTTTTGATCTGGAAGGACAATTGTTTGCTAGCCCTGGAAATGTTATACAGTCCATAGAACGGAAAAAGAAAAGCGGACACCTGGCCAGGATTATATATAAAAACGCAGTCGGAAGTTTCAACACAAGGAGTGCTACGTCTACTAGTGACCGAGGCCGGCTGTCTCTGTTCGCGGTAAACCGAGACTTCATCCACGATATTTTTCAGAGCTCGCTCGCAAATCCCAAGACTTACCCGAAAAATCCGCCAGGTGGTTATCTCGTTTAATTATTTATCGTTAAATGTTCATAATGTCGCCATGACACACATCCATCAGTGTCATAATTCCGAAACTGTTTAACATTTAGCAACAGTAAAACCTTGTTATGGACCTCGAGTCATGAAATGGCCGTGTAGGCATGAGACATCTGGGAGACTTAGGATAGTTCGCGACAGGTGAGACATTAAAAAGTGATGCAAGCGTCAGCCCAAAGTTGTCATACCGGAATGGAAGTTGGATATATCTCAAAAACACTTTGATAGTGTGAACTCAAACTTGACTATAGTAAAATGCATCAGTCAAAAATACGGAGACGTGTGGATTAGTTAAAGTAAAGTGAGTATAAAACTTAAAGGGACTAAAAAACAAGCAATCTTAGATGCTCTGTCAAAGTGTTTTAAAGGGTACAGTGAGTGCATTCGTAAACAAACATATAGAGTGACCAAGCCTACTCGATTTATAAAACATTCAGAGATGGTTGTATGCCCATTGATGCCTTTGAAATATTATTCATCTAACGAAGCTAAAACGAACAAAAAAATACTATATGCTCAAAAATCGTGAGATTTTTAATGAAAGTAAGCGTTTGTTGAGTAAAGTTATATTTACTGCTCGACATAGTTGCCTTCGAGGACGATACACTAGTGGTACGAAAAGCCCCAGCTTTGGAAATACGCCTCGGTTTCCCCAACGACTTCCTCATTCGATCTGAATCTCTTTCCGTGGAATCACCGCTTGAGGTTTCGGAACAGATAATAGTCGCTGGAGGCCAAGTCTGGAGAACACGGCGGATGAGCAAGCAATTCAAATCGTAATTGGTCCAATTTGGTCATTGCTTTCAAAGACGTGTGTGAGGGTGCATTATCATGATGGTAGAGAACTTTTCAGCTGTTTTGCTTTATTTCGCAGTTCAGTTTGTTCAAGAACGCTGCATAATACTGTCCTGTGACTCTTGCGGGGGAGGAAGTTTGTACCAGACACGGGCACTTGGTTCACTTTATCCCACCACGTCACTGGATAAATAATACCAAAAATCCAAGCACCAAGGAAAGAGCAAAAATAACAAACACACTGTGGGAGTTGGCTTGTTTAATAATTTTCTTATTTTCTATTGTTTCTTAATTTTATAACTTGCCGTAGGCTTTAATAAATAATTTACAATATTAGGGAAAATGTACATTAAAAAAAAATACACTGGTACTCGCGCAGGAAATTTGATCTTTTGACTCAACTGTGGTAACGCATGTGTGCGCGTGGGACGATTTATAACTCCTTATGCATGGTGTGGTGGAAGAATAGCGACTTGTGGTGGTTCTTTAATACATTCCCAAAGAACCGCCCATCCTTCCAAACCCATAGCACTTACCTGCAATTAGGGGCAGTGTAAGCGCCCCTGCAGCTTCACACCTGAAAGTTAAATGTTATCAAGCATGCAGACCAAACAAATTATTTCATTCATTCATACATGGACCGTGCCAGACAATCGGCTCGGCTTGTCGGCAATTATAAAAGATAAATACACGCTGGCCAGCGTAATTGTTGACATAGCTGTAGCCGCTATTCTTGCTACGGTTCATGAGTGAATATCGCACCTATACCCTTAGGTCCGCAACACTTGCGACAATTCCCTTTCATCGGTTATCAACCGTAAGAAGAGATCATTGATGCCAAGCTAATGGAGTGTCTGCGGAAAGTGAATAGGACGCCGAATGGGCTAGGAAAATATTACCTTGGGAAATACGCTAAGGAATGCGGTAATTACCCAAGCCATTGTATGATGATGCAACCGCGTCGTTTGATTCGACTTGGTTGTTGCTAACCAACATGAGTTGGAATTTCCGATGGAAATCTCATGGGTTAGAAGAATGGAGTTGCCGTATGGCAAAAAGGTAGCTGAATTCAATTATGCATCACTTGCATAAAATAATGAATTCAGCTATGCTTCCGTTTTTGAAATGTGATTTGCAGGTGAATTATGTTGGTAGAAGGATTTGGGGAAGATAACTCAGCTAACGTTCAAAGGATACGGTTCGTCCTATCGTCCTATCCCGCGTCTTTCTAGTGTGTGCACCTGTGTGTGAAAGTGCGAATTCTGCAAATAGTGTGACCGTCACTGAGAAAGGCTGTATAGTCATTGAACTCGTAGCCAAAGTGTTGTGGAAGGTGCTCGTAAAACATATAATTAATATTAATTAAACCCAAAAGGGTGTAACTTTGAATGAAACGACAATGTGCCAAGTGTCCGTCTAAAACTCTCGTTGAAAACACATCGTTCGTCGCTCGTCCACAACAAATTTACAGTATTGTCGCGTACACGTGTGTGCTAACGTGTCTACCGCCGTGTATATACCGAGCGACCAATAAAAAACGGTGTGTGTGTTATTGTGTATGCATGTGAAAGCAGATGTTCTCTGCATGTCGCTTCACAAATAAAACAATAGAACTAACGATGGAAACAAATAATGAAAAACAGAAAAGCAATGTTAAAAGTGATTTCAAAGAGGAGGCCCAAAGCCCAGCCAAACCTCCTTGCCAACCGGCATAAAGCCAACTCTTAGTTAAAAACTTTCATAGAAGGAATGACCACTCCTGATAAGCCACATTATTCCGGAGAAGGGAATAAATTCAAAGAACTGGCAACAGAAGGCCACAAAACCAGCAATACAGAAATGAGTGATATAGTTGTCGAACGTGCTCAATTTATTGCGGAGCTATATAAAAAGAAAAGAAAGTTCTCTAAAAGGAAGAACGATTTGGAGCGACAAATTAAAGAAGCCGTATCGGAAAGCAACACTCAACATCAAGAGCAGAAACAACAACAGCAGCAGCAACAACTGCTGGAAGAACAACAAGCAGCAGCCAATAAGAAGGAGAAAGTGCCACCCATCATAGTTAGTTTTATGGAAGCTAAGGACATGCAGAAATTTTAAAACGAAAAATTTAAATAATAATAAAATAATTTTTTTATGTGATAGTTTACATGACTATCATAAAATTAAATCTGCTCTCAGGGAAGCAAGTAGTGAGTACTTCACGTACACACCTAAATCGGAGAAAACTATCTCCATGTTACTTAAAGGATTTGATCCTTCTTTTTCCTCCGAAGAACTCCTCTCGGAACCACAAACTGTCGAAAATGACAGTTTAAAATTTACTGATGTGAAGCCATTCTCCACTTCTCTCTCCCGAAGTCGCAACCGCAAGTTGCCGTTCTTCATTGTCTCCCTAAGTCCCAACAGCAAAGTCGATACACTTAGGAATATTAAAGTTATTTTCCACCAAACAATAATTTGGGAAAAAATAAGGAAAGTTGACCATGTGTTGCAGTGCATGCGGTGCCAACGATTTGGCCACGTTGCATCTAACTGCTGTATGGAATTTAGATGTGTAAAGTGCCAAAACAATCATACAGTAGGAGAATGCCCCTTAGGTAAAGAACAGGTTCAGGATAGGAGCAAACTATCTTGCGTCCTGTGCAAAAATACAGGTCACCCGGCCAACTGTAGAGGTTGTCCGAAATTCCAACAACTAAAAGCCAAGTTGGAATTTAAAAAAAAAACAACTTGAAGAAGAGAAACGAATGAAGGTTCGTTCTTATAATAACTTCGATCCACCTAGTGTATCATTCGCTCAAATTGCCGGTAGTCCAGTAAACTCAAACTTCGCGACACAGGGACAGAACAAGCGGCCCGAATAGATATTATTTATTCGTCCTTGTTCTCAGATAACTAATTTAACACTAAAAATTATTGCTGTGAACGTGAATTCACTAACCCACGTGGAAAGGAGGGATAATCTCGGTAACCTGCTTGAAGCCGAATGCCCCGATGTGCTTCTAGCTAGCGAAACCAAGCTAAACCAGAGGCACAAATTGGGCTACAAAAACTATAAAGTCATTAGACGACATCGTCCACACGCCACAAAAGGAGGTGGAGTTGCTGCCTTAATTAAGAAAGGCATTCACCACAAGGTCGTTTACAGCACAGCTGTACACACATTTCAGCTGCTGGAAGGTTGTATTATAGATATACCTTTGAAAAGTCAAAGGCATCTATCTATACGTGGTATCCGTGTATGCACCTGAAGCTCCACAGTGTTCGCAATTTATCAGCGAACTGGATACCCTTTTTCGTAATCTCAAGTTAGACTCGGAAAACTCTCAACTCCAAACACAGTGCTTGGGGTGATATCACGCCGAACACAAGACGTAATGCACTATTCACCTGGTGGCAAACAAATGCAACAGAATATAAACTAGAATTGTACGCTACAAGTACACCATCTTATCCGAGAGTTAACTCCTTTCTGGGCTTACTTATGATGGACGAGAGACTACAATTATTAGACACGGACCTAAATACTCGAAATTGCCTTCGCACAATCGGGTATGATAGCGACCATTCCGGCCTCGGCGCCGTTTTACATGTTCCAAACGAACATGCAATACTTGATCAGTACGACCAGATACATTCGTTCGTTTTCTGAAAAGCACACCGGTCGCGCTTTGATAGCATAATAAAAAGAGAACTACGTTCCAATGGCGTAGACCCTCCAACTAATAGAAACCTTCGAAAAGAGGAAATAGACATTATCTCTTAACGATGGACAACATTGTCATCAAAACAATGGACCGTTCCATTCCAAGAGCGGCGCACATGGAGGAGAATACATAATAGATACAGAAACTCAACTACTGATGCCCTCTATAGACAAAAAAGCGCTCTGCTCTCCCAGCTCAAACTGCTCTACAGACAGTTCTGCGATCCTTGCAGCCAAGAAATAAAGATAATTAAGTCATTGATTAAAAACGTTTAAAAGCTGATCCGTGATAACTACAGATCAGTAATTAATGAAGAATGGAAACGTAAAATTCTCTCTATTAAAGCCAGTGGTGGGAATATGCTTCCGCACATAAATAAAGTAGTTAGAGGAAAAGATCATAATGACATTCCCTGCCTTCGAGTCCCGAGGACTCCCGAGAATTGTCAAATATTGCTGAATGCAGGACTCACCCCGGAACACATCAACTCCAACGAAGAACTAATAGTAGTCGAGGATCCGCAAGAGAAAGCGAACTCCATAGGGGCCTGTTTCGAGGCAGTACACAGAGTGAATGAATCCATTCATTCTAACCTGGATATCGAAAACAGAGCTATCCAAAACCATATTTCGCTGCACAATGAACGGCAAAGTTGGCATTCTCAAAACAAAAGTTTCACCATCTTCAGTGAAAGCAATAGAGCGGATGCGCCGCTTAGAAATTTGCACACAAATATATTTGTGAATAAGAATGAACTCATGGACATCCTTAGATCGATTAAAAACAAGAAATCCTCTGGAACAGATGGTGATCCGAATACAGTTCTTAAACATCTGCCTCCGGAAGCGGTGAAAATTTACACTACCTTGTTCAATAACGCTCTAAATAATGCATACTTTCCAAGACGTTGGAAAATAGCAATAGTCCATCCCATCCCCAAAAAGGGCAAGGGCAGGAGCAATCCTGCTAACATTCGCTCGATTAGTCTGCTTCCAAACATTAGCAAAATATTCGAGAAAATCATCAATAAGGCATTGATAAACTGGTGTGAGGAAAACGACATCATTCCGAACAACCATTTTGGCTTTTGAGCGGGCAAGACACACTTCATGCAGCTACAAAACGTGTTTCCGATATACAGTGGAACAAGGCAAAACGACAATGCACAGGCGTATGTTTGGTTGACTTTGAAAAGGCCTTCGATACCGTATAGTTAGAAGGACTTGTATATAAGTTATCAAATCTAGGTTTGTCTGAATATCTGTTATACATCATTTACGACATGTTAATGGATAAACAATTTGTGGTAAAATGTGGAGACCAAATCTCCAATAAAACTTTCCATATTAAAAATGGCTTACAGCAGGGAGCCGTGAATTCTCCCATTCTCTTCAATATTTATACTAGTGATCTAGTCGGGTCTCTTAATCATGCTATTGCATATGCCGACGATATTGTGGTGTAGAGATCAGAAAAAAAAATCGATGCCATTAACAGACTTCTTCAAGATGACTTCAATAAAATCAAACGCTTTTGTGACTATTGGGAATTGAAAATTAACTTTCAAAAACCAGAATCCATCCTTTTCAGAACACTTTTTTTTACAGCTTCAAGGGATACAAGGCATAATTGGAAAAACTTTTCCATTGTAGGAAGCAATAATTTTCCGCTGTAAATGAAAACTGTTGTCAGGTACCTTGGTATCTGGATGGACCAACACCTATACTTTGATAAGCACATAGCAGCTGCCCTCTCCGCAGCTAAAAGTGCATATGCAATGATAAGAAGTTTCTTTCGAAATAGTCTCCTAGATCACAAAGTTAAAATAATTTCCTACTCAGCATTTATTCGTCTAATATTAGTGTATGGTTGCCCGGTATGGTATAACGTTTCCCCATCCTACATGGAAAAGTGTCGCATGTTCGAGAGGCAGTGCTTGCGTTCCTGACTCGGATTACATAGAACACCTGACTCTTAATACAGGAAACTCTATCCTAATAAGACACTGTATGACAAATCAGGACTGATAGGATAGACAATTTCCTTATCAAAATTATTCGTGGTCACACTGCAAGGGCAATGTGCAGCGAAAATAATCTTATCTCGGGAGCATACTACCCCAATGACATGTGCTTGGAGAATACACTCCAAAATGGGTTTATCCCACCAGAAGCGTTCCCTCTCCTGGATAGAAAAGGTCTTATCCAAAGCAAGCACGGTGTCCCTATTATTTACTACTTTTCGTGGGCCAGGGACAAACGGATTCTTTATAACAGTGATATATCAAATGCTGCAGTTCACTTGTGCTTTAGCATGGCCAGAGGCGATCGAGATAAATCTATAAATGACCGCTCCCATCCCAACTGGTGGTGGATTGATAATGAAGAAAAGATTTAATATCCCCAAATATAGTAAGATCTTCAGAAGCTACGCCTTCCCTTCCCATTCCTCATTCCCTCTTCATATTTATTCATTCTTCCTTTTCATTTCCATTTTTCATTTAGATTCCTTTTCGTTTTAAAATTTCTTTATGTTAACATTTTTGTTAATATATTTTTTTGTAAACTTAAAAAAACAATACAGAGAGAGGGAACTTCTTCCTAAAATATTCGGTTAACAGGAAATATGTGAAAGTTTTATTTTAACAATTAATATTTATCACACAAAACTTACCTCTGTGTGTCTTGATTGTTGGATAGTCTTTTTCTGTAACTATAATTTAATACATTTAATTGGGTTTTATTTCTTTTTCTTTTATTTTATTTCATTTTCTATTCTATTAACACAACACCGTTGACGACACACGACTCCCCGCTTTCGATAATCCAAAAACAATATTTAAATTAGGTAGGAGCGCACCGCACAACCACTCGCTACCGTGACTCTATTAACAAGAAGGAAGTCAATCTCGCGTCTTTCGCCACATATCCTTTTTCGTTCCGCTTCCACGATAGTTATTTCTAGGAAGCGGCGGAATTGGCTAATAGGGGGCGACTATGGCCAATAAAAGGAAGATGACTATTGCAATGTGAGTGGGGTTTTAAATGGGGGTTTACTTTTATTTAAATTATCTACTATTGTATTTGGGGATATTCTATTGTAAAGGGAATTTAGTGATTTGGAGGGAAGGGAAGGATATTTATATGAAGACACGAGATGGTAATAATTCAAAGGGGGAGTGATAATTAATTGACTTTAATTATATAACATTCCTCCCCCTATATTATTTACCTAATTTTTCAGGACCACATTTACTAGGCCCCATATTGCCACTACATTGTGGGAGCTAACTTGCTTTGTTTCTGCGCATTCCGCATCAGAACTTTATCGCCCACGTGAAACGTGAAAGGGCGTACTGTACGGTGATGGTACCTTTTGGATTTCCTCTTGGAAATCAATAGGTTACGCCTCGCTATCTCGTATGTACGCTGGAGTTTGTACTTTAATTGCTTATGGTAGCTCTCGTGGTTGTACACCGGTTCCGGAGGTTGTTTGATGTTAGACGGTACCTCCGGGGTGAAACCAAAGAGACAATCCATCGGCGTAAGTTTGGTACCTTCGTGTACGTTGGTGTTGTACACGAATGTTGCCGTCTTCAGGTATTGATCCCATGATTGGGAATTTCCATCCACAATACTGCGTAGGTATTCTACGAGTGGTCGATGGACTCTTTCCAAAGCACCATTCGACTGTGGATGGTACGCTGATGTTTGAAGCTTCTTGATGCGGAGCAGCTTGCACACGTTTTTAAACAAGCTGCTTAGGAAGTTGCTACCCTGATCGGTAACCAGTTCCTTCGGAGCATCATAGCGAGCAACTATTTGTTCAAAGAAGACCGTGGCCACCGTTTCTGCCTCCGCAGTGGGTAAGGCGTAGCAATCTATATAAAGGGTGGTTAAATTTTAAGGGCCGATGTTGTGTGTGAACCACACCTAAACGTCAATTTTTTTTCTGCATTTCATTTGACATTTCTCAATTTCAGACTAACTCAATTTGAACTGTGGAAAAATACACAATCGAGCAACGCGTTAAAGTTATTCAGGCTTATTATGAAAATGGGCGTTTAAATTAAAATGCATATCGTGCACTTCGTGATTTTTTCGGTCAATTTAATCGTCCAAATGTGCGTACAATCGGAAAAATCGTGCAAAAATTTGGCCAACCGGGTCTGTAGCAGATGTGAAAACACCAGTGCATGCTCGTACAGCTCGTACTGCAGAAATTGTCGCTGCTGTTCGCGATAGTGTGGCTGAAGAGCCGTCCACCTCAACTCGTCGGCGTGCCCAACAATTGCACCTCTCACGCTCGTCGTTGATGAACATTATGCATAAAGACTTGCATTTACACGCTTACAAGGAACTAAAGCCTCTTGACCATTTCAAGCGTCGTCAATGGTCAGAATGGTGGCAAGAAATGGCAACAGCGGATGATCAATTTCCGAAGAAAATCATCTTCAGTGATGAGGCACATTTTCACCTCAGTGGATTCGTCAATAAGCAGAATTGCCGCATTTGGGCGAATGATAATACAAGAGTGATTGTCGAAAAACCAATGCACCCACAAAGAGTGACTGTTTGGTGCGGTTTATGGGCTGGCGGCATCATCGGGCCGCATTTTTTCCAAAATGAGGCCGGTCAGGCAGTTACTGTGAGTGGTGTTCGTTATCGTGAGATGATAACGAACTTTTTATGGCCCGAATTGGAAGATATGGATGCGGACGATATGTGGTTTCAACAGGACGGTACCACTTGCCACACAGCTAACGAAACAATGGGTCTTTTGTGCGACAAATTCAATGGCCGTGTTATCTCACGTGGTGGCGATGTCAATTGGCCGCCAAGATCATGTGATTTGACACCGTTGGACTTCTTTCTTTGGGGTTATTTGAAAGAAAAGGTGTACGTCGATAAGCCAGCAACAATTCAAGAGCTAAAGGATGAGATAATTCGGCACATTAACGGCATAGAACCTCAATTATGCCTCAGCGTCATCGAAAATTTGGACCATCGGGTGGAGGTGTGTCGCCGAGGTCGCGGCGGCTATTTGGGCGATATTTTGTTCCACACATAATTGAACTATACCAATTTTATCATAATAAAAAGAAATGACAATAATTTCCTAAATAATTTGTGTTTCATTCAAAATCAACATCGGCCCTTAAAATTTAACCACCCTTGGACAGATTGTCTTGAAAGGTTAGTATATATGTATTGCCTGCTGGAGTTCGATGCAGAGGCCCGACTATATGTAAATATACCTTGTCGAAGGGCCTCTTTGCAATGTCGGTGATTACCATGGGCATCCGTAGGTTTGGGGAAGATTTCATGGTTTGACAATCCTTACATTTCTTAATGTAGACTTTAATGTCGCGCATCATGTTCTTCCACTAAAAGTTCCTACGAATCTTGTTATAGGTTTTTATCACTCCTTGGTGTGCACCCAAAGGAGGATCATGGTAATCCCGTAACAGTAACTGGATATCCTCAGGTTTTGTTATCTCCATTCCTTTTTCCGTGCAGGGAGGAATGGGATTATCTGGTAAATCAGACTCGTCATTTGTTTGAGTTCCCTGGGATCCTTCGCATTCCCTTAGCTTTTTTGCTTGGGCGCGTGTTACTACATTGCATCTCTGTAGTTTGGGAGTTTCGTCACAACCTTGCGGAATGCGGCTCAAGGCATCCGCATTGGTGCTATATTTACCGGGTTTGTACTCTATTTGGTAATCAAACTCCGATAATTTGTGATGGAATTTCATTAAACGTGACGTGGGGTGTTTCACGTTAAAAACTCCCCTCAGTGGCTTATGATCTGTATAGATGTTGAACCTTCGCCCTTGTAAATAACAGCGGAAATTTCTAGTTGCCCACACAATGGCTAGTAATTCCCTCTCAGTGGTGGAGGAATTTCTTTCCGCTTTATTCCAGGTTCGACTTGCATAAGCTACAGGCTGATCTTTCCCTATTTCCCTTTGCGATAGCACGGCACCAATTGCTTTGCTTAAATTAGGTAGGAGCGCACCGCACAACCACTCACTACCATGACTCCATTAACAAGAAGGAAGTCAATCTCGTGTCTTTCGCCACATATTCTTTTTCGTTCCGCTTCCACGACAGTTATTTCTAGGAAGCGGCGGAATTGGCTAATAGGGGGCGACTATGGCTAATAAAAGGAAGATGACTATTGCAATGTGAGTGGGGTTTTAAATTATCTACTATTGTATTTGGGGATATTCTATTGTAAAGGCAATTTAGTGATTTGGAGGGAAGGGAAGGATATTTATATGAAGACACGAGATGATAATAATTCAAAGGGGGAGTGACAATTAATTGACTTTAATTATATAAACGGCTCCTCGATAGTATAGTGGTTAGTATACCCGCCTGTCACGCGGGAGACCGGGGTTCGATTCCCCGTCGGGGAGGCTCTGGCGCAAGACTAATGACCTTGCCCAGAAAAAAACAAATCATTATGGAAAATTTAACAAGCCTCAGGACTTGCTAAATAAGGCCAAAACCGGTTCCCGGTTGTAGTGCTGATGATGATGATGAATTATATAACAAATATATAAAAATATAAAAATATAAAAATATTATTGTACCCCGAAAGGCATTACACAAAATTGTATCGTGTAATTTAGAGTGCTCGTGTAGAGCCAGTAAATTATTTTAAGAATAAGAAAAGATTGTAAAATAGTATTTAGCATTTTAGTCCTAAGTCAACATTTGTTAAATTATTATACAATAAATGCGTTATTCAAAAAAAAAGGAATCGGGGAATGATATGACACGCTGTTAACGGTCGAAATAAGGCGGAAATAGTGTGTTGGTTCTCCAAGTAGTATCAAGAACCCCCACACTCTTCCTCCCCTGCAGGTAATCGATTATCCCATGCGCATCCCAAAAAAACGGAGGCCGTAACCTTCTCGACCGGGCGTTGGTCTTTTCCGGCTTCCGTGGCTTTCCAGACTGCCTATTGGACCCATCGTCACAAAACTTCAAAAAAAGCCAGTCGATTACGCTGCAACAACGCCAAACCGGCCGTTGTATCATCAGCGCGCTACTGTTTTCGGTATACGGCCAACAAATGCGGCCCCCATCGCGCCGATAGCTTTTTAATTTCCAAAAGATCGGGCAAAATGTATCCTGTCCATTCTTTTGAGATGCCCACCACCTCAGCTAACTCGCGCATCTTCACTTTACGATTTCCGTATTCTAGCATGTTTTGGCCTTCCAGAGCGCGGTGCGTCTTCGGTGCTTGAACTACCTATTTTAAATACATAAACTGTCGTTGTCGAAGGAGTATATGTGAGATAACATTACTGCAGCCATTGCAATGATCGTTCAGTAGTTTCCCATCAAAAAAGACTGTTTGATCAAGATACGATGTAATTGTTATTTCCATTTTTTCACGAAGGCGAAAGTAACATCTACTAATAGAGGACTCGAAACACCGGTCGGGTGTCCTGTGGCGCTAAATGAAATTTAAGGATTGATGAAGACAAAGCCGACAGTGAAACGCTTATGTCAAAATAGGAATTAGTAAATGTTGAGTTCGGAATTCGGAAAGTGAGGGGGTATCTGGCTTTTAATTTTAGCTTGGCGAAGACCAAGGGAGGACCACACGCTCCTCAATAGTATACTGGTTAGTATACCCGCCTATCACGCGGGAGACCGGGGTTCGATTCCCCGTCGGGGAGCCTCTGGCGCAAGACTAATGACCTTGCCCAAAAAAAAAAAACAAATCATTATGGAAAATTTAACAAGCCTCAGGACTTGCTAAATAAGGCCAAGACCGGTTCCAGGTTGTAGTGCCGATGATGATGATGACAGTAACATCACTCAAACGACTGGAACTTGTACACGAATGGACCAGATGTCACAAAACTGCATACATAAACTATTGACAGATGAGCCCAACGAAATGAATCACGTTCGCTACTAATTTTAACATTTTTAAATACTGATGTATAGAATTTATTGAAATATTGTAGCTCAAAAAGAAGCCTTCCCGTAAGCACATTACGTTTCATCATCATCATCATCACATCGGCACTACAACCTAGAACCGGTCTTGGCCTTATTTAGCAAGTCCTCAGGCTTGTTAAATTTTCCATAATGATTTGTTTTTTTCCGGGCAAGGTCATTAGTCTTGCGCCAGAGGCTCCCCGACGAGGAATCGAACCCCGGTCTCCCGCGTGACAGGCGGGTATACTAACCAGTATACTATTGAGGAGCTGACATTACGTTTACTCGTATCTAATTAAAAGGACTATTCACTCACACAGTACTGGTAAAACAATACCTTGTTAGTCTTCAGTTGATAGAGAAAGGATCAAAAACATGATTAAAGCCGCAATTTCAATATTGAGAAAATCCTACGAGAGACATGGCATACTCTCAGCCGTCAGCTACTATGCATTATTTAGTACCATATTATAGCATCAGCCTTCGATATTTCTGCAGAGACAAAACCTATCATTACCACTATTACCGTGATTATGGTGATCCTTAACATAACGTAAAATACAAATCCCTGCAGGCAATCCAGGCACGACGTGGTCAAATCATGTAGTGCCGCGAGTGAGAAAGGTATTCCACTGGCGCGATGATGACGCCGGCGACATAGTCTGTACAAGAGACTCGCTTAATATTCCGTACCGAAGTACGAAGTAGTCTACCGGTTCCACAGACATGTTGGCCGTAAGCCCTCTGTATCATAGAGATGCATAGAGACGATAGGTCCGATGCCCCATTATTGCCAAGCACCGAGCTTGCTGTCTATAATGACGGCAGTTACAGGAGATTGGTTGTATGCGGCTGCTCCTACTCCCAATGCTAATGGTGGCGATGTCTGGAGCAAATTCAATTAATGCAAGCAGCTTACGTCCGGATGCCTAACGCACAGAACTGCAGTAGCGACAGAGCCACCCATCAAAAAGAACACTCACACAGGTCCACTTTCGTAGGCACACACATTGTTGGACTATTAACTTCCGGTGAAATGATAGTGGTGCGTTGTGAAGGTAATTAAATTGCAGTTTTCATTAACTACGAACAACAATGAAAGTCCTAATCTAGAAACGATCGTGGTCGCGATGGCAGCTAATTGTCTAACGGCGTACCAACATACACATTGATATATAAGCACTTCTGTAAAAGCCTGAGGCTGATATGGGCACCTTATAACGTCTCGTCCTAATCTTGTACATGTTGCCTTCAGGCAAAATACATTAATTGATTTGAATGGGGTGTCGCTTGAGGTACGAAGTGACACTAGACATGAAAGACCTAGGAAGTAAGAAACAGAGTTTGTTAAGTATACGTTAGCTCAGAATTGGATACACTAGACGATTTTATTCAGAGCATAAGGTTCAATCAATCCGTACACAACTAATAGTTCTTATCGTGTTGGAATATAGAATTTAAGCAATTTTGAAATGGTCTATTTGAGATCTAGATCTGGAGGTTTATGAATTGGAAAAAAAAATGAGAGAAAACGATGTTAGGAAAGGGGGTGGGGTATAAAGAACTGCCGTTCTACTTGAAATTGCTGTCAGAATGGGTTTAAGAATCCTCTAGGTATATGTGTAATAGGTTAGTTGAACAAAAAGGAGCGGTACAAAACAACGTCTTCGATAAGCTCATCTTACTTCCGCTTATTCCGTGTGCGTCACTGCTGCAAGGTACTCATTTATGGTTATAACTCACATTAAAAAAGGTATGGACGTTGCGATTTTGCCGTCTTTGGTTTATGAACAATTGTTCTTTTACTTATATTTTTAGGAAATGCAAAAAATTGTAAATTTAATCGCATCCGCTTTTAAGAAATTATGTTATAGGGTTGTGGGGGACGGGATCGCGACGATCGGACGAGAGCTCTACCTCGTCTCCACAATTCTAATTGTCTGTCGTAGACCGAAAACACGAGCACCGAGGGAACAACAATGACGAAAACACATTGAACTTGTAATGAATTTCTTGTTTATTTTTGATCCTTGCTTAAGAATTTATTTCACTATAATGTTTCTTATGTTTACTGAGTTGAATAGATCACGATGATCTTAGATAACATTTTTATTCTAATTTGGTAAGTCATTTTAAAGTGCACTTTAATCATTTGTTCACACAGCCGGGTCGCTCGACTCACACTCGACTTTATTCGCGTCACCGTTTGCACCGGTGAGCGCGAGATCGCATGACCATGACGACCAGTGGATGGAAATCGACTCAACGATAATCATCTCGTTCAGCGATGATTCGCATTTTTGGGGTGAGTTTATTGTGCCGAGGAAGATATCCTCTCCAATAAGGATATCGTTTTTACCTACCACCAGAGAAACGTAAAGTCTCTCTTGGTGGTATGTGTGCGATCGTTCGGATCTGTGTGGTTTACACATGCTCAAGGGCAATGGATAAACGAAGCGGATAAGACAAAAGGGAGAAATGACCCAATGCGCCGTTGGTAATGCGGGTCATTGTTTACGCGATGCCTCGTCGCTATTATCGACGTTGGAAAAAAAAAGGTGCTAAAAGCAAATTGGATGTTTATGGCATCTCTGGCTGCAGTAGAAACCGGGTTCATGTTTGTATTAGGAAATGCTAGAGAATTTGGTTTCAGCTTCTATTGCGCTAATTATATGCAGCTGCTTGGCTTGTTTATTGATGAGAAAAAAAGGTTGCCAGCCAATGTGTATGAAAAGGTACATGACGCGGCTGGGAGAATAGACGGCGCAATATTTATGGTCCCTGTCATGACGGTTACATTGAATGCAACCCGAATCATTTTGTTTACAGGGATTTGTCTGGTACCGAATTGGTTTAGAATACCAGATAAGCAAAGAAAGAAATCTCACTAAAAATTGTATGCGAAGGGATGCATGAAAAGGTAAGTTTTCTTTATAGGGATTTTAAGATTATAGATGGTGATCTATATAATGCGTGAAGCATTTACAGGTACTAATACTGTTGCATTAGCGAACTTAAGGAAGTTGGGTAGTAGTTATGAAGGTTTTTTCAGGTAAGTGGACCGTGGGGTTTGGCGGAACCACTACAGGGTTACCTCTACAGCTTGTTGAAATCGTTTAATGGGATTAGCATATTCTCAAAAATACGTTCAAAAGTTGCTGTTGAAATAGTGTTGATTTCCCGTACAATGTCTTGTAGTAACCAATTTATTGTTCCTGTTTTTACACCAACATGCACACAAAAGAGTATTTTAGGGTACCCATATAAGTATATCGTGTCCGGAGAAAGCAGAATGTCTTTCATCGATTTAATAGGCACTAGGTTTTAAATATCCACATAGAAGATAATCCGAGTTCCGTGGGAGCGATTCTGTTTGGTAGAACGTACTTTGGTTCTACAGATGAATTCGACAACCTTTCGTTTCGCTTATCTAATGGACAAATGACGTTATTCTCCAAATTGATCTATCATAAATACTAATCTATATCACAGAAATCGTGGGAATGGGAAAGGAGATTGGATTGAAAAGATCATGTGACTCGAGCGTGGAACTTCGATCATCATCATCATCATCATCATCGCCACTACAATGGGGATCCGGTCATGGCCTTATTTAACAAATCTCTCCACCGGTCCCGATTTCGAGCCGATGTCATGCAGTTTGGCGCACTTCCAGGCTCTGGGCGTCCTGGTCCACGCCATCCCTCCATCGCAGACAATGTCTGCCGCGGTGTCTCCTTCCATATATCCTGCCACAAAGGGCTTTCCGGGCGGGCTCCTCTTCGCTCATTCGAACTAGGTGCCCCGCCCACCGGAGTCGACCGAGCTTGATTTTTCTTACAATATTTACTTCAAGGTAGATCGCGTACAACTCATGATTGTAGCGTCTCTGGTATCGTCCTCCCTCACATACGGTGCCAACAATTTTCCTTAAGACCATCCTCTCGAACGCGGCTAAGAGTTGCCTTTTATTGAGTACCCAGGTCTCGGATCCATACATGAGTACTGGTAAGACCGTGGTCTTATACAGTAGTAACTTGGATGTTTTGGATAAATTTCGGGATTTAAAGACCGTTGATAGACCATAGTAGGCTCTGTTGGATTTGATTAGCCGTTTGGTTTTCTCTTCGCAGAAGTTCCCACCATGTACTTTTCCCATCAGTAATGTGTAATCCCAGTTTTTGTGTGGCCTGCTCGATCTGGAAGAAGGAGTCCTGTACCGCCGAAACGGATCTACCGATGGTGTGGATGTCATCTGCGTAGGCAAGTATCTGGCCAGACTTGGTGACAATAGACCCTCCAGTTGTTACGCCAGGGTAACGGATTGCTTTCTCCAACGCCAGGTTGAAGAGGAGGCATGCCAGACGGTCCCCTTGTCGGAGTCCATTAAAGATGTTTATTGGATTGGACAGCAATCCCACTATTTTTACTTTACTAGTTACGTTGGTCATGGTCAACTTAACAAGTCGTATCAATTTGTTTGAACTCTCTCATGGCATTATATAGTTCTACCCTGGCTATGTTGTCGTAGGCGGCCTTAAACCTTATAAATAGATAATATAATGGGATATTAAATTCCAGACATTTTTCCATCACCTGGCTAAGTGTGAATATCTGATTAATTGCTGATTTACCTGGGATGAATCCACACTGATATTTTGACCAATGAAGACTTTAGCGTATGGAGATCTTGTAGGATAGAGGAGAGTATCTTATAGGTGGTACTCAGCAATGTTATACGCCTATAGTTGCTGCACACTGTGATATCTCTCTACTTATGTATGGGGCAAATTATTCCATGACGCCAATCTTCCGGCATCTCCTCTTGCTCCCATACGTGCACCACGATCTCATGAATCGCATGATGTAACGCTGTTCCCCCTTGTTTGATTAGCTCAGATGGTGTGCCATCAGCTTCGGGGGCTTTATTTGATTTGAGCTGTCTTATGTCTCTTAATGCTTCCTCAATGTTTGGTGACGGCAGCATTTGGTCTTGATTTTGCATTGGTGGATCCTCTAATTCTTCTGTGAGCTGACCATTTAGCAATTCATTGAAGTGCACTTCCCATCGCTCCAGAATGCCTTCAGGATCGGTGATCAAATTACCCTCTTTATCCTTGCAGTAAGTGCGTCCGCGTCATACTGCGGATTATTTGGTAGCACTGTAGTGCTTCAAGAAGCCCTACCATTTTTCTCCCATATTACATTTTCCTCCCACATATACACAAATCCTACCTATAACAAATCCATTTGATATCCCCAACATAACATTGAATTCAATGTCAAACCAAACCGAACTAAACGTTCAATTCAAATTCACTTATTCAATTCAATGGATTTGTTCGATTCTATTTCCTAAAATCAAACAGAATAATGTATAATTTTTCCATGTATGCTTAAAGCAATTAGCACCAAAAAACCTACAAGATCCAAAACTTAAAAGTGCACAAAGGCATATCTATTCGATACGCCGGCACACAATTCTTGCAATTATAAACATCCAAGCGCATACCAGATGTTTTATGATTTGCTAATAGACACGGACTCCCAGATCCTAACCTAACAACCAATTTCCACGGATCTTGTGGCCAGGTGGCTAACATAAACAAAAACCCCAAGAACGGATGGAACGATAAGTGGCGATGCGTTTTGACCTTCGAAAGAAGATAAAGAAATAGGATTTGAATTCTCGAAGTGAGAAGATGATTTTGAATTGACAGAGTTGGAAAACTGACTTGACTGGAGTGTGTAGCGCGCGTAAGGAGAAGGCCTCCTCCCAACTTATGGATGATCAAGAAAATAAATTAATCCTTTAAAATTATCAGTCTGTCTTTTACTTTACGGCTCAACAAAAAGTTTCTTTGTCGCTACAGTGTTTTTCGAATCGCTATTTGATCGTTTCCTCCCCAACTAACAAAAGTGATTTTCATCAATAGTGTTTACGTCGCTAGTGTATCAAGGTAATCGTGCGGCAACATGATCTATAGTGCACGGAAAACAAATACGCACGGGTTCGAGACTACCCAAAGAGGACAACAACGGTAGACCACTCTTCCCGGGACACCGGAAGCACGGTGCTTCACCAAAAAAATTTCATAGAACTTCCGCGCCTGGTGCGTATTTACAGACAAGGTTTTTTTTTCAGGCACTTTTCTTTTGTCTGTGAAGTCTTTTTTCAGATCTTCTGAGCTCTTTGTATTTCTCCTCGCGTACCCGCGTTCTATGAGACCGCTGCATTGCCCGGTATGCAGGGTTCTTGCGTTCAGTCACTAGTTTGCACTCATCATCAAACCAGTCGCTCAGATCTCTACGACTACTGCCTTAGAGGGAGTTGGCAGTGTTGTTGTCCTTCTCTCAGAGAGCGTGTTTCCTCCTGAGGGGACCCGTTGCTGTCGCCACCGTGCTTCCGGGGCCTCCGGGAAGAGTGACAACCGATTGCTGAATACGGGCCTGATATTCGGCCGAATCCAATAAAACGCAGGTATTTGAAATTGAAGCTAGTTTTATTAATTTCACTATTTAGTTTATGTGATTGGCGTTCTTAAACATCGGACGCCAACCTAGAGACTGATCCTCGAATACAAAATCCATCGCCTTTTTATACAAAATCTTATCGAGATTTTGTATCGCGGATGCATCAAAATGCAAGCAGAATTTTGAAATGTAGTTCGACTGGAGTCGAGTACTGGAGAAAAGGGCTGTGATATCTATTTTTAGAATATACACATCTGGCTGGATTTTAGGATTGTGTATGGGAATGAAATGGATATGTTTTAATATGGGTTTGTTTGAATATGCAGATATGCATTGTGGTGTTTAGTATTTAGAAAGGATTTGATATTTAAACATAGGTTGTTATAGTTTAGGTAGTAGTAGGTGGATAAAATGATAGGGCTTCTTGGAGCACTACAGCAGTACAAATGACAGTATTCTTAATGCGTGTGCATTTCTCTTTTACGCCCGGCATTCCGGTCCCAGGGCTCGGTCTCCATCCGTCGATACTGGTGATACTGGTATTCTCATTGCGTAAGGCAGCCGTTTTGATTCGAACCTGATCCCCGGATGCAATACGTCTCCGTAAGGCAATCCGCGCGCGGAAAACTGTACCAACAAGATAGTGATCCGGGTCGACGTTGGCACCTCGGTACGCTCGTACCGTCATCAGGCTCAAGGACTGGCGGCGATCTAGAAACACGTGGTCAATTTGGTTGCGAGTGGCTCCATCAAGTGATACCCAGATGGCTAAATGGATATCTTTACACGGAGACCTGGTGCTCGCAAGAACCAAGTTCTTTGATGCTGCCAGTTCGATGACTCGTAGTCCATTGTCATGAGTGTTCTCATGCAAACTATGGGAACCTGCGTAGTGCCTGAAAACCGGCTCCCGTACTATTTTCGCATTCAAATCACCAAGAACGATTTTCAAATCGTATCTTGGGCAGGCATTGAGGGCCCGTTAGAAATTCTCATAATATTCTTCCTTTTCGTCGTCAGGGGACTCCCCTGTAGATCCATGAACGTTTTGAGGCTTATGTTTTTAAACTTGCCTCGCACGCGAAGAGTGCATAGCCTTTCGTATATTACATTAAAGCTGATAATGGCAGGCTTCAGTTTTTTTCTGACTAGGTAGCCTACCTCGAGCACATGGTGTTTTGCATGACAGCTGTAATAAATGTCATACTCGTTTCTTTGAATAACACCACTCCCCGTCCATCTTATTTCTTGTAATGCTGTTATGTCAGCCTTATATTCGGACAGGGCATCGGCTAGCTGCTGTGCAGCTTGAGCTCTGTATAGGGAGCGGACATTTCAATGAGAAAATTCGTTTAGCCAACTTCCTTTCCGTGGTCGTCGTCGATATACAATATACTATATACTATATACGGTATATGATATACGATATTGTGACGCATATGACAATCAGTACTAGAATATTCGAGAAAGTCCGAAACAAAGTACTAGAATATTCTATAAAGTACTGGAAAACTGGAGACTATCAACGATAAAACATTCAAGGCTATGGAACGGACGGAAACGAAACACCGAATTAGAATGTGAGGAAACGGTATAAATACGTCACACACAGATCATGGAGAAGAGTAAGAAGTAGAAATTGGAGCAAGCGATACGTGCGGTAGTAAGAAGTAATAAGTAGATAGAGATAAGTAAGAGAGTGAAGCAAGCGATAAGTAAGAAGTAGAAAGTAAGCAGTCAAATACGCGATAGGTACGGAAGTGATAAGTCAAGAAATCGTTAAGTGTACGGTAAAAGTAACGGTTGTTATTAACGGACTAATAAAGTGTTACAGTAATTCAAAATCGATTTAACGGCTCTTAGTTATTAAAAATAATTAATCCGATATATATTAATATGATATATTATATACAGTATACGATATACAATACACGATATACCATATACAATATACGATATATCACATAATAAGAGATATACGATGTACAATAAACAATATACGACATACAGTATATGATATACGGTACACGGTATGGCCTTCGCTTTCGGGTTGAAAGCAGAGACGTTACCTTGTATGTTCGCTTCCACCCCCACATACAGTATTCTATATACAATGAATTATATACGATATACATTATACAATATACAACATACGATATATAATATACGATATACAGTGTATGATATACGGTATACGGTATACGATATACGGTTTACGATATGCAGTATACAGTATCCTCATCATCATCATCATCACCTCTTTGGAGCCAGTCTCCACCACTAACGGCGACACACGCCAAAAACATCCACTTCAAGGATGTGCCATTACCTAAACAAAAACATTAGCCCATACAACAAATGGTCCCACATAAATGGATAGCAAGCAAATCGAACTAAACGTTCAACTTGTGCTAATCAATTAAACCCCAAGCAAACTGAAGTAAACGTTCAATTTGCTCACATAAGAACTTGGACATAATCATCGAACCAAAGGTTCACCACAAAAACCGCCCGAGAGCCACATGTGCAGGCCCGATGCCGTCTTTCAAACGAAACCACTGAGAATCATAAAAATTCGCGCCAGCAATTTTATGATCCCTTAGAAAAATGGTTACCTAAAACTATCAAAACAACCAGCGCTAGTTTCCGTTTTAACAAAACTAAGTTAAAACAAACAACAGGCAATAAAACAAAATTTCGCACGTTCGCCTGGGCGCTATTGATCTTTTCTTTCAATCGGTTTCCCACGGAAAAAATCGTTGCCCATTCGGTTAAAGAAAACAACAGACGCAATAAAAGCACTATTGATTTTTCTTTACCGAAAAAAGAACCAGGCCAGGAAAATGAGATATCCTTTTATCTGCCGAAGGAAACCAGATTTCGATGCTAAAGAAAAGAATGAAATTGGGTTCTGAGGCGAGTCGAGAACGGAGAGGATAATTGTGTTTGGAATTTCGACCGGGACGGTGCGTTGAGGAGTGCTTGGTTTGGTGTACGGAACTAATGTGCATAGGTGAATATTAAAATCAAAAAGGTTAAAGTGTATAAGCTTGAACGAGCTAAACTGCATATATTTGGGAAGTAATATCAAAAACAAAAAGTTAAATAGTATAATCTTGAAAAAACGGATGTACATATATTCCTAAGTGAAATTTAATAAAGGTGATCGCTGCAAAGTGTGTTTCCATTCAGATAAAGTGTGAGTGTAGTGTGCAAAGTGGTTGGTGCTGAGGAAAAACATTACATCGGCACTACAACCGGGATCTGGTCTTGGCCTTATTTAGCAAGTTTCTCCACCGGTATCCGGTCCACATCCAAGATTTGTTAAATTGTCCATAATATTTTGTTTTTCCGGGGAAGGTTATTAGCCTTGCGCCAACTTTTCTCAGGATGTCGCTGCATGCAATGGTTCACTACTTGGCGGGTGCCAAAGTAGCTATCCGAAGGTATCACGTAGAGACACATGTCAACTTAAATTGAACAAGAACAAGGATCGAACGAGACTATGCCCTGTGTGTTCGATCGCATCCCCCCTCTGGTATCCTCGCTGAATTCGGGTGACTTTCATCTATTATACTCGCTGTTGACTCATTGTCTCAAACATTGTAAATAATCCATTTAGTAATAGTTTTGCACTTGGTGCACGACTAATATCTCATATATTGTACTATATATACTGAAACGGGTTTTTCGGCTTTAATCCCCACGAAATGTACACTCTTGGGCTTCATGACTGCTAAAAATTCCACGGGCTAGCGCGTCTAGCGACACCCCCTGTGCCTTTGCCCCCCTGTGTGGTTTTGAAAAACAGTAAAGGCGCTCACATTCCCACTCCGATCGTCTTAGTGAGTAGACGCGTTTTGCCACTGCTACTGCTTGACAGAAAAAAAAAAAAAAAAAAAAACACGTGCGCGCGTGTGAACTATAAATGTGGTACCGTTATTAAGGACGGTCTGTGACAATACATTGTTCTATTGTGTAAAGTGATAGTGAAAATTTGTTAAATCTCGGTGATACCTTATGAAAACTATCCCAAAATTGGTAAACCAAAACAAAAAATAAACGACCGCCCGACCGGAGCTTGCGTTCGCAGATATTCCCACACTCGTAGACAACACCTCCGTTTGTTTGTTGAAAAGTTCTCCCCAGATGTTCTTCTTCTCTCTGAAACCTGACTTAAATCAAACTCTCGAGTTTACATTCCTAATTACACATTTGTGTCCAACCCGCGAACCACTGGCCCTCATGGTGGTACTGGAATTCTAATACACAAGAAATTCCAATTTACTGAAATCAGGTTCACTAACATAACTAATGTCGAATACACGGCAGTTAAACTCTTCTGCAGAAGCAATAAAGTACTGGTATTGTCGTCTATATACATTCACCCTTCTCGTGAACCTAACTTCCCTAGTGCAGACATTTCTCAAATAATCCAGCAGTCTCTGCCGGCACCTTTCATCATAGGGGGAGACTGGAATGCTCGACATACGTCATTTGATCTTCCTAAAATCCACAGATATCTATTCATCTAATCCCCCTACAGTGTCCTTTACATTCCCATCCGATCATGGGTCCGTCCACTCCACGGTTCAAATCCCTTCGCTCGAACCACTCTACACAGTGAATCCTATCCCAAATTTTTCCAAAACAAACTGGAAAAAAGTCAATAACGATATTGCTGCCAGTTTTTCAAATTATTCTTTACCGGAATCTTCAAACCTATTCCCTACTGAAATTGACCAGGCAGCTGTATAAATAGAGCAAATACTGGGAAATGCTCTCTTCAGCCATACCCCTACGACCGTCCCTCATAACCACTTAGGAAAACCATTACCCAACCTCCTCACAAAATTATTCCGCATAAAAAAACAACTCCGACGTAAATTGCATATCTCTCACCCTTTATTAAACAACAGATACAGCTTTTGACCACCCTGATAAATGGACAACTTAAAAATTTCACCGATCAGACCTACACGTCTACTCTAAAAAGTGTCAAACCAAACCGTGATCTATTTAAAAATATAAATCGACTAACTGGTCGTAAATTCAAGCCTCGAATAGACTATCTCATCCAACCAACTCAACCAACTAACAGTAACATCGCCCAATCGGACACTGATATAGCAAACTGTCTCGCTGAACACTTCTGTAAAACTCATAAACAAAACGATTCCCTCCTAGTCACTAATTTCCACGACACCGTGAATGAATTCATCTCAGGCACACTTGAGCCATCCTTCCCACCATTCATTACTGAATTCAACGAAACCAATAAAGCGTCACATCCTATGGGAACCGACACATTCCTAAGCTTTACAGAATTATCTGAATTGATTACTTCGCGTAACAATAAAAAATCTACAGGCTTGGATAGAATCCCTAACCTTCTATTTAAAAGACTTCACCCGGAGAACTTACTCCCCATTCTCGTTCTTCTCAACCACATAATAAACGCTTCACATTTCCCAAAATGTTGGAAAACAGCGGTGATAGTCCGTATTAGTAAATCCGGTTCTTCCCACAACCCGGCTAACTTCCGCCCCATATCACAGCTAAATTCGCTTAGTAAGGTTTTGGAATGTAAGATATATAAAAATCTTCTCTCATTTGCCAGAGACAACTCCCTTATCCCGAATTCTCAATTTGGCTTTCGTCCACAACACTCAACTTGTCATGCTCTGCTAAAACTGACACATGATGTGACAATGAATCTCCCAAACCAATCCCCAACAATATGCGTCTCTCTCGACATAGCAACAGCATTCGATTGCGTTTGGATTGCAGGACTGCTATACAAGCTACATTCAATGTTCGGATTAAACACCCACACCACAAAACTTCTCGCTTTCTACCTTTCTGATAGAAAGTTCATGGTGAAAATAAATTCAACTCTCTCGACACCATACAGTATAACCGCGGGTGTTCCTCAAGGTTCCATTCTCGGACCATTATTATGCCTCCTTTATACTTGAGACACCCCGCAGCCACTGTCACCTAATACAGTAATGCTGAACTATGCCGATGACACTTTAATTTATTCAAGCAACAAGTTTGTCAAGGAGGCAAGAAACTGTATTAACAGCTATCTCCCGAATCTCTCTGCATATTTTACTAAGTGGAAAATCCGACACAACCCAGCCAAAACTCAACTCATAGTGTTTAAAGGCAGAACTGCGGATTGTACTAACAACACCATACGCTGCCATAACAAAATCAAAATCAAGTTAAATAACAATATAATTAAACCCTCCAAAACCTTAAAGTACCTGGGAATAACCTTCACCAACAATCTGTCCTTCTCCGCCCACACCAAAAACTCGATTCGCAAAGCCGCAATTCAACTCAATCTCTGCAGAAAAGTGATGTACAAGCCGAATGGTCTCTCTCCCAAAGTTAAATCACTTATCTACAAACAGATAATCAGACCCACTCTCACATATGCATGCCCGATATGGTACCATATCACACCCGCCCAAATGGAGAAGCTACGCATTTTCGAAAGGAAATGCTTCAGACTTATCACTGACCTCAACCGACATCCCAACTGCCACATATATTACAACAGTAGTTCGCCCTACTATGCCGCTAATATTGAACGTATAGATCGACGCCTCCTAGAGCTGTCCATCAAATTTATCGAAAGTCTTCCCAATAATCCCAACCCTATAATAAATACGCTCACATCGACTCCGTCAGATAACCGAACTGCCTACCCGAACTGTCTCTCCACATCAGAACGTTCTTCACCTCTGGCAAGTTGGTTAATAACTCTAATGAGATTGTATACCACAATACAGAGCTTTCACCTCTCCAATTTAAATATAGTAATATTCAACCCTTCTCCAATATTTTGCGTTTCAACGAACAAACGGAAAGTAGTTCCCCAACCCACATCCCTGACTGACAATATCCTCACTAACCCATAACCTACCTATTGATCACTATGATTCCCCCTCCACACCACACTAACTTATTTCAATAATAATTAGGTAACTAGACTAAGTTAAGATAAGTTAAGTTAAGTTAAGTAAATAACCATATCCTGGTTTTCTGACTTTTTCCAGGAAGCTCTACACACTACAATCTTAATCCATAATCAATATATAACTCCTATCATATTGTTTGAAAAATGTACTAGTAAGTATACGACGGTTGCCTTTTATATTTCGGGATTAGAGAACAAAAACAAATATTGATAATCGAAAATCACTTTATTGTTTTTCAAAATATTCCCCATGAAGATCTATACACTTTCGCATGCGTTTGAACCAATTGTCGAAGCACTTTTGCCACTCTGATTGAGGTATCTCCAACACATGCATTTTGAATGCAGCAACCGCTTCTTCAGGTGTCGAAAAACGTTGACCTCTCAGTTTGTTTTTTACGTACGGGAATAAAAAGAAGTCATTCGGTGCCAAGTCAGGACTATAGGGCGGATGACCCATCAAATCGATGTTTTGGGTGCTCAAAAATGCAGTTGTCGCAGCCGATGTGTGAGAGCTCGCATTGTCGTGGTGAAGAGTGATCCGCCTTCGGCGGTTGGTTTTCCTGATTTCTTGGAAGACAACTGGCAAACAAATGGTTGTGTACCACTCAGAATTGACTGTTCTGTGTTGTTCTAGTGGTACGGTTGCCACATGTCCAGTTTTTCCGAAAAAACAGGCGAGCATTTGCTTGGAAGTGCTTCGTGCGCGAACAACTTTTGTTGGATTTGGCTCATCTTGAAACACCCAGACAGTCGACTGCTGTTTACTTTCGGGCTCACATGCGTAAATCCACGATTCATCACCTGTCACGATGTCATAGACGTGTTTCGAAGCACCGCGACCGTATTTTTTGAGCATTTCTTTCGACCAATTGACACGAGCCTTTTTTTGGGCGATTGACAAATTGTGTGGGATCCAACGCGAACAAATTTTTTTGACAGTCAAATGTTTATGCAATATTGAATGTATGCTGGTCCCACTAATCTCACGATAGGTCACATGACGATCTTCCAATATCAGTTCGCGCACAGCATCAATGGTTTTCGGAACAACAACTGATTTTGGACGACCTTCACGAAATTCATCTTGGAGTGAACTACGACCACGATTGAATTCACCATACCATCGATAAACACTGGTCCTTGATGGTGCTTCATCGCCAAAAATTGAATTAAGTTCATCCATGCACTGTTGCTGAGTTGACGATTTAATTCCATTTTTGGGCCGAGATGAATCTTTTAAGTTACTGTAAACAACACAAATAGCGCTCGTATGTCAAAACGTTCTGAGTGCGTATAACCTCAAAAATGTCCTACTTTACGACAAAGCTGCCAGTTGCCGGATTGCAACACTAGGGTTGCCAAATCCCGAAACATAAGAGGCAACCCTCGTATGTAAACGATTATAGCTAAAGTATCATAAGTTATCTGTATTGCTTATTGTAAAAACTATTGATGGTCAATAAATACAGAAATGTAAAAAAAAAGTAAAGGCGCTGGCTGTATAAGAAACGACAAATGTATTATGGTAATTCTACACAAAAATATTATTCATATGGTCGGTGGACAGCTGTCAGAAGGTGAATGTTTGTAAGTCTTGTTCAATTTTTAATTAAGGCCGACCCTGTATTTTATTTTATGACCCTGTATTTAATTTTATTTGCATCTTTCGATCAACGCAATTATATTTATTAGAAAACCTTCACCCTGAAATTATTTTTGCTTCGGGCACAGGAACCACTGATTCCTAAACTCGTCATTTGTGGATTAGTCATTATGTTATTGTCACCGCTAAAAGATAAAAACATATGTTGACTATATACATTAGACTTTTAACAAATTAGCGATTAGAACCCTTAACAGATCCTTTCGTTCATAGTTATTTATTCAAATTAAATAATAAAAAGCTGAAGAATTTTCTTAACTTTTGTACTAAACAAATTTGTATTCAACAAGCGTTGAATACACGCGGTCAGGAACACGATGGTGTCTCCTGGCCAAAAAGATGTGTGTGCCAAAGTCACAAACTCTGGACAGATACGTCAGGAACACGATGGTGTCACCTGGTGTTGTGTATTCGTAATGTTCTCTTGGCGTGCCCAATAAACGTTGATGATTTGCTTCTAAAAACAACAGAAAATGTAATTAAAAACAAATGGAAAATGATACTGTGGGGAGGAAGTATGTACCTGCATGGGTACTCCGTTCCCTTCCTCCGCCAACATCTGATTATTGTCGTCCATTTCGTCGCCGTAAACTAAACTGTTCGTCGGGAAAACGGAAGCACACATAAACACTCAGGAAACAAATAAAATGTAACGCGGTTTGGTTGTCTGTTTAAAAGTTCTATTATTTAATTTAACTGTTGCAACTGGTTCACAATTATTTAACTTAAAACTGCCTTATACTGGCGGGCACACAAAAAATATTTTTTTATTTTCGCGCTCGACTCTAACTCTCCGACTTTTGTTTCACACCGTACCGGCGCCGGCACGGTGGATGGCGGAGTGACCGTCTCGATCGCTGGATGAAATTCGACTCCACGATATTTTTCGTTTTGAGGTGAGTTTGCCCAAGAAGAAAAAAATGTTTCTCTGTGGTGGAAACAAGGAAGACAGACTTGGCAATGACTGTGTATGTGTGAGTGAAGATCACATTGGTTTCTTTTTCATACACAAGGCCATAGGAATAAACCTGAAACTCAAGGACGGGGCATAATGGGCATCCAAGAGATGTGTGTTTGTTGAAACAACGAATCGCGTCTCGTCGGATGCTAATGACTTTGTATTTGTTTATGCATCTCGTAAGGGACAAGATTCTGCGAATCAAAGGACAAGGGAAATATGACCTAATGCATAGTTCGGTAATGAGGGTCGGCTAAATAAATAGCAGCCGCTCATTAAATAGAAAATGTGATTCGGATACCTAAACGATATGAATTGTCTATGGTATGCATTGCAGCTGTTACGATAGCCGCAATGCCGATGCACATGGTGCTAATAGGTTTAAGACGCGAGATGCGTATTTGCTTTGGTTTGCACATTGTGTGAGTCGGGGAATTTTATTGCTGGGAGAAAAGGACGCCAGCCAATGTATACATAAAGAAATTTATTGTACAGATGAATAAAACTGGGAATAGGCGACGCAATGATAATTATTCCTGGCTGGAATGGTTACATGATATGTGAACCGGGGTTTTTCTTTTCAGGTTGGTTTATGATAAGGAAGTCTTACCTTCTTAATAATTGGATCTATTTGATGCGAAGGAATGCTTGAAAAGGTAAGAATTCTTTTGCAGGTACTTTTGGGTTATAACAATTGGATCTATTTGATGCGTGAAGCATTTAAGATGCTGATGCGAATTGCATTAGCGAAAGCTGATGCAGACTGGATTGTGGTTATGGGGTTTTTTTTTAGGAAGACGAGCCGTGGGATCTGGCGGAACCGCCACAATACCAAATTGTGAAATCCAGCTGGTCCAGAACGACTCCTCAATAGAAAGCAACGATTTGGTTTGTCTCTTAACTAATATTAATTTATTTAACCCAAAGGATTCGTTTGATCGCGGTGGATCAACTATTGATTTCAAGCGCCAAACCAGAAGAGAAATTATAAAAGTAAAATGGCTGTCATGTGACAACCAACAGAAATAATTCACAAATGTCAGCTGATTGCTGACATGGTTTAAGGTGATGCCACATATCTAATTCAGGTGGTGCCACAGGTATTTAATTGCGAATTCGCCGGTTGTGTTAAGGGCGAATCCGCAACAAAATTGCATAATAAAAAATGTTTCTTATTACACGATTATTGTATTTTATTTTTAATTTAATACCGCTCATCAATACACGATTACACTTTACTTCGTCGCCATTTTAAGGCTCGGATATGGAGGTGATAGTGAAATACCAGGTAATCCCAGACAGAAAATAATATTCCACTGTGCAATAGTTAAAAACCTGTTTTCGGCCCGAGTTTTGGTATTCGAACATTCAGTTTTAACAAAGGTTAAAAGAACATTATTCTAGCTAATTAAAGTTGGAACAATTGATTTGAACAAACGAACAGCCCATTTTATTTACAGCTTACAGGGTTCGGTATGTCCCTATAAAAAATTCCACAATCCATGTGACGACATTCTTTCTCTTCATTCACATAGACACTAAGATTTTTGTTGGTTAAGTTTTTATCCTAAGGACTTGGCCTACTTCAGGCAATAAAAAAACAACCAACCAAGAATTCTGGCGCAGCATACTTCAATGAAATACAATCCACAACATTTATTGTTGTCTCTCTCAATGACCTTGTAAAATATTTTCTTGCTGATGAAGTGCACTCAAAAACTAATCTCAGACAGTCTGTTCCAAAGTCCCTCACTCACGGCCCCACAAGACTGGATTATATATCATTTGGTTGGCTGGCTTTCGTCTGGACGCATCAAAAAAGGAACAACCTCGATACAGCAGACAACGAAAGCTTTAGAGAAAACCATCCAACGTCGGCTAGCCAACACCTTCGCTAATTCCACAAAAACCTCAGCGGCAAGGGGTTGACTTCGAACGAAGACCAGACAAGGAATAATAATAAAAAGTTTTAAACCAGCTCCAGACACATATATTCATTCATAGATGGTGGTAATGGTCAAACCCATGCTGCCATTGGCCCGACCAGTTGCATATACGAACAAAATTCGTAGCATCGCGCCACTGGTCGTTCCATCATCCTATTCTCCCAATGCTCCTTCGTGCAGGTCACCCGTATATTTCTGTTGACCCTTCTGCCAACGACGTCTACGAATATGTTCTGACAAAAAATATTTAGCTTATCTGTCTCTCTCCTTGGGACATATTGCAAGTCTGTCTCGATGTCACTTTGTTGTTATGGCCAGGGCTAGTGGCTGGGAATGTGTTGCTTAGATAACTTTAACTGTTGCAACTCGCCACAGTTTATTGAAAAGGGATGATGGGGACGTAATCTTGCTGGCTGGTTGGGGGGCAATCTTCTTTCACGAAAGGACAAATGTGGGCAGGATTTTGTTATGGAGATAATGAGGAAAAGCTGGTCGTAGCCGTACGTGATGATGTCAAGAAAGAATAAAAGTCAAGGGGCAATATGCAGAATGCTTTGTTTTTTTTTTACTTTTTTAATGTTGTCCTTGTCAATTCCGAAGAATTTCAAAGGCGGTCCATCTTTCTCAGACTAGATTGTACATTTTTTCGTTTTTAAGTTGTATAATGTTACATAGACTGTCCAAAACTTTTTTCACAATCAAAGTTCTTTAATAAAATAGTGAATAGATTCAATGAATCAGGATTTAAATTTTATTAAAGTGTGATCTGCTGGCATTTAGCCCATTATTTCATTTAAATGTGTATCGCGTTGCTCTGCTGAAGCCTTCTAAACGTGACGCAAAATGTTTAAGAATTGTCATGGACATGTTGGCCGTTGTCGCTGCTATTTCTGTTTCTGTTCTTGTCTTTAATTGATACAACGAGAAAGAGATAGGTCTGCTGTATACCTAGGTTTCTAAGTAACCCTAAGGGAGTTCGTTTCAATCTAGCTCATCGGAGATCAATATGTTTTTGAAGAATTACATTCTGTCAAAAAGGTGCCCGGATTGGATCATTTATAAAGCCCTCTTAAAGGGATTGCCAAAGTTCTCTTTGTCGTTAAGTCAAACTGACGTGGAAGTTGAGTGGGATCTGTCATTAAGTTTGTTTACAATATTCGATATTGTCAATTCATCTCACATATGTTTTGCGAGTTTTTCGTAATCCTATTAAAAAATCAATAGCTTAAAGGTTGCTGAAGACATTCTAGAACCAGTCACATGGAACTGGTGATTAGACATGGGCTTACGAGTTTGACATGCAAACCAGTCAACAAGCTTCAGAAGTGCTCCTGTGGGGGGCAAAGTCGTGGCACCGACATGGGCGCAGAGTTCTACTCCGTCCCCACAACTTCCACTAAAGTTCCACCAAGTAAAACGCCGAAGGAAACGGATGAAACGCCGCCACGTTTGTCCACAACCGGGAGTAAGGAAAAATACTCTCCACCGATGGTGCTCGAACTTCACGACATACCGTCCACATAGAGGAAAAGTTAAACACACTGTCCACCAGAAGTAAATACGTTAAACACACTTTTCTTTATTCTGGAGAGGTTCTTTTTATTTAAAACAAATCGGGCTACACTTAATTAGTTTACAGTTTACAGATAAAATTACACAGACGACGAACGGATGCCCAAAAAAGGATATATACGACAGTGTACACTACTGATATAACAAAATTACTTTTTAATTAATATCCCGACCACTCTACGCGACTCAGAATATCTACGTCCCCATGCGCGAAACGGGGAACGGGAGAGACACGACCTCGGCGGTCGGCGGATGGAAATGGACTCAAAAATTCAACTTTCGTTTGGGGTGAATTTGTGGTGTGGTGTTAGATATCCTCTCCACTAAGGATATTAATTTACTTACCACCAGAGAAACGTAAAGTCTCTCTTGGTGATATAGTGAACCAGATCTCGTAATGGAGTTCATTGTGGTATGTGTGTGATCGTTCAGATCTGTGGTGTTTACATAACGCTTGCAGGTCAAAAGCGAAACGAAGCCTTGACAAGGGATACAGACAAAGGAAAAAGCGACCTAATGCATCGTCCGGTAATGAGGGTCGGCTGAGTGAATAGCAGCCACTCATTAGATGCTAAAAGGGATTGAAATAATGCAGATACTATATCGTATTTCTGCCGACTGGGAGAATCGGATTCTTTTGTTTGCATATGTTTATGCTATTGAATCCAATCCGACGGCTAAGAGCGACGTCGGTGATTGTTTGAAGATTCAAACAAAGAAATATTTCCGAGAGAAGTACTTGCAGCTGAATCGATAGTTGCAAGTCATTGCAAGGCAGATTAGATGGTTATACAATGATGGTTTGTATATACCATCTGTGTCAATGGTACAGGGTATCTACGGCGACGCAAGTGTCGAACTCTAGTGTGAAAATCTACACTAAATGAAAATTCGGTTTTTGGTCGCTTATGCAAAGACGCATATGAATGCCCTTGTAGGAAAAATTCTTTGCAGGCATTTTCAGGTAATGCATTAATGTCCTTGTAGTAGGAAATGTTTATGCTGGGTGGAGATTGCGGTGCAGGTGTGGGAAAGTTAGAATTTGCCTGGCAACCGAAGGTACAGAATGGGTTTTGGGATTCCTGAAAAGATAGAAAAGAAATCTTACGGGGAATTGTATGCGAAGAGATGCATGAAAGGTAAGTTTTCTTTTACAGGGACTTTTAGATTATGAATTTGATAACCTAGATGCGTAAAGCACTTAGGGTGCTAATGTGCCTGCATTAGCGAAACTTATAAGTTGGGTCGAAGTTATGGGGGTTTGTCGGAACAGCCACACTCCTTCCAATTGAGCCGAATCCGAAAAAACCACGTCAAAGTTGATCAAAAGACAGGGTCATATTGACTGTTTTCTTTGATTATCACTTTTTTTTTTATTTATCTCCAACACAAGAGTCACTGCGTTGTTCGACTGGTAGTAAACAAATGCCACCGAATAAAAACTAGAATTGTACGCTACAAGTACACCGTCTTATTCAAAAGGAAATTCATTCTTGGACATAATTTTGCTGGACGAGCGAATACAATTATTAGATGCGGATCTACCTACTCAAAATTGTCTTCATACAATCGAGTGCGATAGCGATCATTATGGACTTGGCGCCGTAATACCAGTCCCAAACGGACACTCACTACATGATACATATAAACAGATACATTCTTTTAATTTCGAAAAAGCACACTGGTCGCGCTTTGATCGGATAATAAAAAAAGGAAATCTTCATAGTGACGAAATTGATCATTATCTTTCTACGATGAACAACATTGTTACTAATACAATCAATCATTCTATCCCAAAAGTATCTCACATGGCAAGCCATACAAACCGATACATATAACGATCGACGACCTGTATAGGCAAAATAGCATTCTGCTGTTCAAGCTAAAACTGCTTATAGACAGTTTAGGGATCCAAATTGCCAGGAAATAAAATCAATTCAGTCATTAATCAAAAACCCTCGAAAACTGATCCGTGACAACTATAGATCAGTAATTAGTAACGACTGGAACAACAAAATTCAGTCTAGTGGACTGAGTATGTTCTCACAAATAAATAAAGTTTTTAGAAGTAAAGATTATAATGACTTTCCATGTCTGTGAGTTCCGCGCACTCTGGGAAATTTCCAAACATTGCTAAGCCCAGGACTTACCTGGGAACACATCAACTACAGTGAAGGAATAATAATATTCGAAGATCAGCAAAAGAAAATGAATACAATTGGTGCTTGATTCGGGGGATTATAGAGTGAACGAATCCGTACATTCTAACCGAGACGTAGAAAATAGGGCTCTCCTAAACCATACTTTGATTCGCCATGAGCATAACAATCGACATCGTGAAAGTCGAAGTTTCACTAGATTAAGTGTAAACAATAGAGCGGATTCCTGCTTATAAATCTAAACGCGCGTATATTTGTGCACAAGGATGAACTTACGGACACCCTTGGACTTGTTTCCGCCTCATCTCGACCTCTAACGGCGTGTCATATCTTTCCCCAATTCCTTCTACCAACACAATTCACCTGTAAATCATGTTTCAAAAACGGACGCATAGCTGAATTCCTTAACCTATGCAGGTAATGCATAATTGAATTCAGCTACCTTTTTGCTATACGGCAACTCCAGTTTTCCAACAGACAATCCATTCGCTGGGGATCACTGATCTCTTCCTACAGGTGAATAGCCACAGAACATTTTCCTCTCCTTCTCAATTTTACCTTCTCACCGTTCAATGCACTCTGAGATCACCACATTCACCGAATTAGGTCAGTGGGCTATTCTCAGAGCTGCATTGATACCGCACACAAAAAACCAAATCCGCCCCGGGATCATTGCACATTGTATTTCTGTTCTCTCATTCTCCCTTGTTCGTCGACTATCCAATTAACCGAAGTGTTCACCATGCCTCGATGGCGGGGAACATGAGAGAGTAAAAACGTAAAGACGATCTCGATTGGCTGTCCGGCGTGCAAATCAAAAATCCCATCTTCATCCCTAATTCAAGTCAGTCGCTTTTCACACATCATTGCGGACGGTCACGCTGCATACAGTCGCTTGCTATCTATCCTCGGTGTCGGTTACGCCGCATCAAGTCGTTATACAATTTCCACGGTAGTCGGTAATAGTCACCTAACGGAGCACACGTCTCCTGATTCGCCATCAACCTATCACCAAAGTCAAGTCAAATGTTTTTGTTCAATCACCACGGCCACAGTGTCTAGAAAGAAGTGTTTCATTTTATATATAATTATGAAAAACAATTTAATACTATTAACGAAAGGTTCTAAGTGAAGTACAGAAAAAAACAAAACAAGTGTTTTCATTCTTCTTTTTATCCTCGTGGTGGATCAGTCTATCCGCATGTGTTAAATTAAAAGGACTCCCGTGGATCGCCCGCCACGAAATCCGTATTGATGATAATTCAGAAGTCTTTGCACTGCAAATATTATACTTAATTAACTTGGCGTTGATGACCTTTTCGATCACCTTAGATAACATAGACAGTAATGCTATCGGTCAGTTATTTTGTGGGAGACACTTTTTTCCCCTCTTTGGGATTGGTTGAACACGCGCGACTTTCCAGCACGTAGGAATGGTCCCTCGCACATAAGACAAGCGAAAGAGTTTGCCAAGATCCGGCAACAGTTCTGGAGCACAGTTCTTAAGGATTATTGCTGGAATTCAGTCCGGGCCGGTTGTCTTCCTACAGTCCAGTCCACGTAGAATGCGTTGAATAGTACGTGGGCGGAACCTGACATCCCGCATCTAAGACCGCAGCGGCGTGATCACAGGTGGCTCCAAAAGACTGGCATCGAGATGTGAATTCGCGAAAAATAAATTTGCGGACACTTTAGCTTTATCTTTTGAATTTGTGACCAACGTGCCACGAAGTGAAGCTACTGCTGACAGCCATTGCCATTGCTCAGAAGGGACGCGAACCAGTTGAGCACTCAAGGAGTTTATTGGTCACTCTGTCGTTGTAAACCTTCTTCGCGGTATCAATCGCCTGGTTGCACGCATTTCTGATTCTAACAAAATTCATTCTGTTAACCTCGGTGGGATTGGAGGGCCACTGTTTAAAAGCTCTATTTTCTGTCACTGTAATCTGCTCGCATTTTTTGTCAAACGAAGGTTTATCAGATGAACTTCGTTTGATGGAATGTAGAATGCAGATCTCCATCCCGAGAAGAATGATTTCTGTGGCCGACTCCGCGCATGCGTTAACATCCGAGTCTCCAAAGCACACCTCCGACCACGGAAAGGATGCGAAGAAATCTCGCTAATGGTCATAGTTAGCAGCTCCATACCTCTATACAAGCTATACGAAGCTGTTTAGGTCGATTATTCGTTTGAAGTGCAAGCGGTTGAGCGACCGATACCAAGCAGTATCACGGGTACTGTTCTTCAGAGATTCGTGGTATTATTCCGCGCAATTCGATCCATATGCGCTCCACAAGACAATCCGACGGGTCGCACCAGCTTGCGGTTCATCTTCCGACAGCGCGAACATCTCTGCCTCAGAACTCGTTCCGTTATAGAGCGGGAAAGCTATGGAACTGCCTCCCCGCACGAGTGTTCCCGGAGCGTTACAACCTAAAACTATTCAAAAAGAATTGCAACAATTATTTGATGGCATCTCGGAGCGCCCTGTCCACGCTATGAGTTCGCCTTTCCCGAGTCTATTATATTAACAAAAAAAAAAAGAAAAAAAAGTGTTCTGAGTTTCCCAGTGAAGCAGCAATCTCCACGGTATACATGCTTGGGTCGGATGTCAAAAACAGATCCAGGGTGTTCGAATAATCACCTTGGGTATCCTGCACTCGCGTATGTTCCTCCACGAGTTGAGTTAAATTGCGGCTAACAGCGAACATCTCCGCCAGTCTCCCAGCCTCGTCGGTTCTGTTAGAATTTACCAACCAGCCGGGTGGTTGATCTGTGCCCAGTCGACGGTACATGAAAGATGTTCGGAAAGTATCGCTAGTCGATCGTTATTTGGGGGGCGGTAAAGACAACCAAGAGATTTAACAGAGATCCTCAGCACAACCTTCAACCACATGATGTCCATATTATTGGGATTTAACGCCCCCATCCTTTGGCAAGCCAGATCGGACCGCGTGAAGACCCAGACTCCACCGTTAAAACGGAATCTCGAATGTAAGTCGTATCCTGAGCAACGAAGATATGTCGAATAAGTTAACGAATCGACCTGGGTCTCAGTTCGGGCAAGCATATCAGGTTTCCTTGTTTGCAAATATTGATCGACGGCGCTTACATTCGTATTGGTGCAACCGATGCCCCTGATGTCGTTACCAGTCGAACGTTGACAGAGCCTCGAGAAAGAGCCCGATTATGGGATGACGAAATTCTTAAAGTATGGTTATTTATCATAATATCTGCATGATGTTCCCCCTGACATGCCTGTTGAAGCTATGAAAATTACACTGTTTTATTCAACAGCACTCTCAATAATGCGTATTATCGAACCCGTTGGAAAACTGCAGAGGACCATCCCATCTCCAAAAAAGGCAAGAACAGGAACAATCCAATCCAATCGTCGCCCGATTAGTTAGCTTTCAAATTTTAGCCTTATTCTCAGGAATCACGTCTCCTTGTCCTTAAGACGACGAGGGTTTCTGTGATAGACCACTCCCGAGAAGGTTCGTGACGGTCGCCACCGTGTCTCCCCAGGAGTGCTGACCGGTTGTTGAAAGGAGGTCTGGAAACCTGCGGGGCCAATGGGACGGTTGATTCAAGCACTTTTTATATTGGCTTTGTATATTTTAACCTTACCTTATATAAAAAGTACACCGTTACTATTAGTTTACATTTATTAATTTATTGGGGTCCTTGCCGTTTGGACGCCAATTGAAACTGATCTCGAATCAAAAATTCATCGCCCTTTTATAAAAATCGTCATTGAGATTTAAGGATGGGAAAAGAATGGGAATTTGAAAATACATATCTGCCTATAATGCATACGGCGATAAGGATTGTAGGAATATAGAAATTGCGTGTATGCGAACCAAATATACATTTGGTTCATTTAACACGTGTTTGATTTGGTTGTAGAGGATTTTGTTATGCATGATAAACCAACATTTGATTCGTTTATCGCGTAGTTGTTTTATCCTTTGGATTTTTTCATTTTGTCTAATATTGGAGTGAATGTTAGTTTGGGGATTTACCAGGTCTATGCATACATTTTTCCCGGTTTAACTAACAGATGGCGCCAGCGAAAAGTACGCAGCGTATTAATTTAACACACACCTCATTTTGTTCGTCTGAGATTTAATTACAAACACACGCAAGTCGACTACACCAAAAACTAGCGTTTCTTTTTTATCGTTCAGTGATGTCAAGTGCCAGAAAAAGAATATTAGCGGCACGCTTTGCTTTTCTTATTTAATCAAAAGGAAAAGGTTGTTGAAAGTCATCGTTTGCTGGTAGAAACATATGGTGAACATGCTCCATCAATTAGAACATGTGAGACTTGACTTCGGCAATTTAAAGGTGGTGATTTCAATGTGAAAGACAGTGAGCCCTGTGGTAGATCACAAAAGTGTTATGACGACCAATTGCAGGAGTTATGAGGACCCAACTCAAACTCAACGGAAATTAGCACAAGCATTACACGTGTCACAAGACACAATCAGCAGACGTTTACAAGCAATGGGGAGATCAATATCAGGTGTATGCACACGTTTTTTTCGATTTAACTAAGAGATGGTGCCAGCAATAGATAGGTAGGAATTATGGAGTATAGATAGGTAGGCAGGCAGCACACAGCAAAACTAGTGAAAGACACCTTGAAATTCTTTGGGTGGAGTGTAGTGTCCGAAAAGCTCTACCATCTCCTTCCCCCACATACACATCCAAATCCCTACACCTTAACTTAAATTCACAATAAACGAATTCAACATTCGATTAACGCCCTTGCATCTAATTCCCCATAACCCTATACCCAGATTGATAAAAATACATTATCCTGATCAAACAAAATTCCTGGTAAACAAGTCAAATATTCGTTTATCACTCTATACAGTCAATTTCCCATGGCCTCCAAACAGAACAAATACATGGTAAATTGATCCAGATGTTCAATTACCATAAGTAAACAAAACCCGAATGCCAGTGCATGCCCTCATATGTACTGCATATCCTAGATTTTCCGAGAATTCGCCTAACCGATTTCTTATCTCAAAAACAAACACTTGGCTCCAGCCAAAGTATCTAAATCGAGATTTTACTTTCAATTCGATCTCTTCGAGATACAAAATTTCGATTTGGTTTCATTTAAAAGGGTGATGAATTTCAGATTCGAGGATCAGTCTCGATTGGCATTTTTATTGGGCTTGGCCGATTCCCAGGCCCATATTCAACAATCGGTCGCACTATTCCCTCAGGTCTGAGGAAGCACGGTGGCGACCGCAACGAGCATTCTCAGGAGCGATCTTAAGAAATCCCTCGTCCTTTGAATGAAATGCTACAACAAGGGCATCCTTCTGCACCCGCTGTACTCCTCAGACTTGGAGCCATCTGACTAGCACCTCTTCGCATCAATGGGGCACGCGCTTGCAGAGCAGCACGTCAGCAATTTCGAGGAAGTTGGAAAATGGCTCGATGGATGGTTTGCCGCGAAAGGCAAGCAGTTTTTCTGGCATGCTATTCATAAATTACCTGAAAGATGGGCGAAATGTGTAGAAGTCGATAGCCAATATTTTGAATAAAAAAAATTTAATTTCACTATTAAGTGACGTCCCTTTTTTACCAAACAAACCGAAAAAAAAACGTATACATTTCAGATCAAAACACGACGTCGTTCATGCCGTGACGAAACTTTTTTCAGATATACAGTGGAACGAGACAATGCGACAATGCACAGCGGCCTCTTTGACTTTGAAAAGGCTTTCGTTAACGTATGGTTAGAAGAGCTTGTATATAACTTACCAAATCGGGGTATGCCCGAATATTTGTTGTTTATTATCAACGATATGATAGTGGGTAAACAGTTTGTGGTGAAATGTGGAGATATAACGCCCAAAAAGGCTATCACATCAAAAACAGAAAACAGAAACTATACTTTTAAAAATACCCCTGTCCAGGGCATTGAGGGATACAAAACACAATTGGAAACACTTTTCCATCGTAGAAAGTAATAATCTTCCCCGACAAGTAAAAACGGTAATTAGATACCTTGGTATCTAGCTTGATTAGTATTTGCTGTGGCGTGCTGTTTTAAAATTATTTCAGGTTTCTTCCCAGCCGGACCTTTGTCTCGCTCTACTCTTGCCGATGGCGGTTTAGCGATTAAAATTTACAATGGAATATACTATAAATTTTAAAGTAAATTATTCACCATATACCACAACAGGAAAGATCAGGATATTACATAGAGCGCACTGTTGTTTTTTAACAAAGCCTTACCACACAAGTGTATTTTTGTGCTACGGAAAGAATATTTGGCAGGTGTACAGCGCGTTTTTCAAAGCAGAGCAGAAGTAAAGTCCCCAACTTTCTCGAATTCGTATCTTTATATGGGGGCCTTCACTTCTGTGTCGCATGCTTCCGTTTATCGTAGTTAAATTATAAAATATAGCAAATATTTTATTGAAATAACACTCATACTTGCTTGCACTGTGGCGGTTCCGCCAAACCCCACGGCCCTCTTACCTGAAAAACCCCCATAACTTCATCCCAGTCTGCATAGGTTTTCGCTGATGCAATCGCATTCGCACCTTAAATGCTTCACGCATCATGTCGCATCTCGCTTAACAAAATAGCATAGCCAATATTGACTGGCAACATCAATCGAAAGACGACGACCATCGAACATTGCATTGACACCGTAACTGTCATTAGTCGTACGTCACATCATCGTCCAGTTCGTCCAACAATTTCTATTAATCAACCACGTGACCATGATGGCCCCGCCTATTTCCGCCACACCAAGGGTCGCCTTCGTTAAGTTGCAGCCATTAAGGATTTCAACGGTGAAGATCCTTTCACATTTCGATCACTTCGTTGGTCGTCAGCAAGCCAACCAGTCGAGTTTATTGCAAATCTCGGTGTAATTTCGTTCCGGTTTCGAGTATTTTGTATTCGTGTCTTGTGACATTACGTATAATAGTTTGGCATGTGCGTAATTCGAATATTGTAGCTTCAATTACCACATATGAAATGAAAGGAGAGTTTCAAATATAAGCATTTTTCTCGTGTCGTTATTTATCTTAAATCGCTCGTTTCGCTAAACTTTTATTTGAATTTGCACGATGAACGGACCGTGAATACACATCAAATAGGTCAAATTAATTTAACTAAAAGTTCCTGTACAGAATCCTTACCTTTCATGCACCTCTTCGCATACAAATTCCCTGTAACGTAACTTATCAGGAATCCCAAAACCAATTCGGCACCTTTGGTGCCAGGCAAATCCCCCTAGACGAATTCCTGAAAACAAAATGATTTGGTTTACATACAATGTAACCACCATAACAGGGATCATAAACATTGCGTCCTCACCAAGTGTATCATAAATCACCATACATACACATTGGCGGGCGACCTACACGCAAGGGACCAAAACAAATATACGCATCTCGCGTCTTAAGGCATCAATTAAATCCTACAGCACAGGCAAATGCAAATAGGAATTGAATACCTACCCTTACCGGCGATGCCATGAACACCATTTCCCGGTAATCAATCTAAAACCAATTAGCGCCTTTCCACATTGTATTGCCGCCTATTTATTTAGCCACAATGCACATCTTAGACAAAGACCTAAGCGTTTCCTTTGTCTTCACATATTTCGGGATCTGCTTCTCATCAGCAGCGGCATGAGTAAACAAAAACCATTAGCCTCCAAGGAGATTCAGTTTGTTTGCTTTACCGAACTCACATCTCATGGATACACCCTATGCCGTTTTCGTCGTTTCAGGTTCGTTCTCATGCTTTGTCCCATGAAAGAACCCATGTACACACATACATGTGTACTACCAACGATCTTCACGGTCCCTTTGTCCTTGCCGCCTGTCTGCCTCGTTTATCCATCGCCTTCGCGCGTGTGTTGAATATTATGATCCTCACGATCACCCATGCACACACCCTACCATGATCTAGTTTTCTGTTTCACAAAGAGAGACTTTACGTCTCTCTTGTGGTAGGTAAAACGTATCCTTAGTGGAGAGGAACACTTTCTCTCTCGGAAAAACTCACCCCATTAACGAGTCGGCTCTGCACGAGCCGTTTACCGCTGAGTCCAAGTACATCCGCCGACCACCACGGTCGTCCCGCTTCCGCTTCTCGTCGAGCGCCGGGGACGCGTATATACCAGAGTTGTAAAAATTGAGTCAGATTAAGTTGATAGCAAAAATACTCAATTGAAAGTAATTTCTCTAGAGACCGCGCTCCAAAAACAATAGTGTAAAATGTGAAAAGTAACAAGAAATTAAAATAATAAAAAACGGTGATCACCAATAGACAGTGTGTTTAATTTTCCGGCAGTGGTTCCTTGGTGTTGTTTATTAATGTGCAGTTTTCGTTCGGTGCTTTAGTGGCGAAAGTTGTGTGCTGAATGGGGATAGGAGTGAACCGCGGGCCCGTGTCTGGCACAATATACTCCTAATCCCCACAGCACTACCTTAAAAATATTTTCAAAAAAAAAAAGGAAATGCCGCATATAATCATCTGATAAATAACAATAGAATTGCCAGATGCAGCCAACCCTTTCAAAGTATGACACTTTAAAATCAAGCAGATTTAACTTAACTCCGCAACTCGATATATATTGTGACGCTTAACCTCTTAACGGCCTTTTTCATGATATCGTGAAGTACATTCGCCAAGATTGTCTTTCGATTTTTAATACATTGTTAATTTGATTGACTCGGCCCTTGAAGTAACACTAGAGGAACAGGTTGGGTATGGTTATATATAGCAACCGCGGCAGCGCGCGTAAGTACACACAGTTTAAAATGATCCAGCTTATAAAGGCCTGCTCATAATTTAAATGGTTAAACTGTCAGAATATATTGACAAAACCAAAACGAGTAATATCTCGTTTTAAGACCACTTAAAAAACGATGTCGTTTTGATATGCATAATAAATTGCCTCACCTTCACGTATCATTACGTTTAAGAGCTGTATGGTCAGAAGGGAAATCCATAAACCCGTTTATCTATTTGGCACCAGTCATGGCTCATGACTTCACTGACTTGTCTTTCCAGAGCTACTTCACGTATTCCAAATAGTTTTGTCAATATTCTGGTGGTCGTTATCAATTCCTTGAAAAATTATCTTCCTAACTGTTTAGCTTTCTTCCCTATTTACTTAAAAATATAATTCATGGAAAGTTTACGCACTAGTCATCTGTTTTTGAGTGAAGTGATTCTCCAGAGGCACTTAGGCGATTGTTTTCATTTCGCTTCGCATGTCTCATTTTTCTCTTGAATACAGCCTAGTAGTGGGATGAAAAATTCACTAGTCAGCGTTGTTTTCGTTGGATTATGCCAGTCAGACATACCCGCCATGTGAAGTGCGTTCGCTACCTTAAAGTGCATATCATTAACTGGCAGTCCACACCATCTGCGCTTTCAGTCAACGTCTACTAAATAATCGACTTTATTGTTCTCTATGGAAGTGTAACTCAATCGTTGCATAAGTTTTATGCACCATCACCCTCCGAAGAGTGTGCCGCCACAACACCAGCCACACCACTCAAATGAATTCGACGATGGCATGCGGGTCAGACGGCTTATCATAATCATATGCGCAGACATCCAGACAGCATGACAAAAAACATATCGGACGTACCATATACACTTTTGAGCATATATAAGATATAGGTATATATGTAACATCTAAGCTAGTAGCCAACCAGACAGGCAACCCGACACGCCACATGAAGCCGAATTGATAGGCCTTAAGCGTGAGTTTGGGGCTCGAAACCATAACTTCCAACTTGTGCCTCGGCAGCACCGATTGCGGTGACGATGAACAACTTGATGGTAACGAGCATTCAAATCCACCTCGTGGACCCTTTGAATGACTCTCTGCAAAAGACTCTTATGTTGCAGTGCCATGATTTGCATTTGATTCGTTTGTTTCTTTGGATTTGTGGCTCCTTCTTCTGCCTTTTTGTATTTTTATATTTAGTCTCTTAATTATTTTTTCTTTATTTAGTTTCTTATTTTCGCGATTGTTTTCCTTAAAATTGAAGAAATGATTGAAGAGCCTCTTGACTTTCTTGTCTGCTGATGCTTCGTCCTTAAAAGATAAGCAACAGCGACTTACTCATAAATCAAAAACACACCGACAAAATAAACGAAGAAATTATTGTAACCAGATTTTTGAAATTCCACAACGATGTCATCTTCACCGAGAAGTATTCGGCGGTATGTGCAAAAGATACAGTAGCGAAAACTCTACCGTGCGTCACCTCATCTGTAATGAATCTTAATTAAATACACGATGTGCACCAATTCCACTGTGTATTCTCACTACCACTGGTATACAATACTGACCAGTAACTCCGCAAATGATTCATCGGCTAAATGCAGTAGCCGCTACCGCAACTGTCTGGCTATCCCATCACCCATATCGAAACCAGACAGCCCCTTATGGGGCCTTGCATCGTGCCGAGTCGGTGGTCGGTCCACCTCGCCGTGGATTTATTAAAATCCAACTTCCGACAAATGCACAGTAGCGTTATTTATGTCCGACCGTTGTCGTCAGGACAGTTGCATGCATCTCAGTTTTGGACCGCCATGCAAAGCTTACCTTCAGAGTTTGAATGCAAAGCATTGCACTTGGGGAGCCATGCAATCTCTACCAGGTGAAGGCTAACAGTAATCGCCAGGTGAAGTAATGGATTTCTAGGTCCATAGCGAATCTTATATGCTTAATGACGTGACAGTCTTGACTCTGCATTGTAAAGTAGGTAAATAAGTAGTGAGATGATTGACGTTGAATTGTTTGGGTGTACTCTTGTGGAGCACGTGTATCTGATGAAATTTTGATGAAAATTGTGTAAGAAATAGTCAATGATGCTCTATCTGTGTGAGCTTGTGGGTATTTTTTGGTTATATTGTCTTTAGTGGTTAGGTGCCCCAGGGGCACAGGTTCACCACTATACCCGGGCGTCTGTCGTTGCTTTTAGTTCACTTAAATAAAACTCCGTAGTAGACTCGTTTTTTTATTTATTATTGATTATATTACTCGATCAGCGACGGCGTAAAGCATTTATGCTGATCGTGCACATCTTGGCGGCATCTCCACGTACTCGAATTGTCGATGGTAATTTTCCATTTATGAGAACTCGAATTCATTGGACGGTCAGCCGTCTGCCTTAATGTATTTGCCGGTCGGATGACCGACCGATGTGGGCATGTATGAAGAGGAAAAGATGAAACATCTCCTGTACGTCTGCGGCTGACGCGTAAGGGTATATCTTGGTGATATGGTTCGGACAATGTTGGTTGCTTGGTGTATGTCGCATGTTATACTTTCCTACTAGGAATCCGATGATGCAACATACACCCGACGAACTACTTTCTAGCACATGATGCCCGTGAGGAAAATGTCTCTTGTGGTTCGTGCTATTGAATTAGCGAAAATTTGGTTTAGGAGACACTTTAGGTGGATGACACAAAGGTAAGTACACGCTTAATTGCTAGGCAAGCAATCAGTACTTGTTTTATCGGTTTTCGGCCGCTCTAGGTGGACATTTTTAAATGGTTAATGGGAAGATGGGTAGTGGCGTTCAAAGGAACCGCCACAAGCTTTTTCCTATGTGGTTGTGTTAAAAGATCACGAGTTTACTGCATAAACTAGGTTCCCATTGGAGCACCACAGTTCATATGCTAAACGATCCAGAACTGCAAGATGTTGTCCGTGCTTTTTGGTTTCAAGTACTGAATATAAAATGGAAAGCTCCGCACTAACTCTGACGGCCTTTTGTCAAAAAATAAATTGTGATAGTAAGCATTCTAATAACCCTTCATTTCATTTTCATTTTTGCAACATTTTTTATTTCATTTTATATTCTTAGTTTCCAATTTATATGCTAGACAAAGAATGATTAAATTCTGGCTTAATCATCTTGTATTATAACTTACTGGTCCTACGCAGACGCTCTAAGCTAAACATAATAAGACTATTGTGCAATTTGCCTTTCGGCGACAGGACTTTTGTTGCACGGTGCGTTTCAGATTCTGCGCGACATAAGAGGACGAGAAAAACGATACACGATGAAAATGATTTGTACAGATTGTTCCTTTATTTGTCCAAATATTGATTTTTTAACATAGATTTTGTGCACCCGAACGAATACTTTTGTGGTGCAACCGATTGCCAAAAATAGTGTGGACTACACGAAAAGGTATAAAGAAGAAGAAGAACGATACAAACAGAAAACAAGTTGCTTTTATAGCCGTTGAAGAGGGCAGTCCTCTTTTACATGTGTTAGTACAAAATAGTGTTGGAACTAAGTGGCAACGAAACAGGGTACATTAAGAGTAAATGTGCGGAGCATTCGCGGCAGCGTGGTTTTACAGGATGTTAAACGTGTGCAAAAAACAGTCTGTACGAGGGTAATAGCATTTTAACGGTGAGATTACAAAACAAAAAAGATATGGAAGAAACGGCTAGGCAGAACTACACGGAATACAAAATATAACAATTAAGGTGGTAAAAGACCAAACAAATGAGAGAAAATCCTTGAATAAGTGTATTCTCCCCAGAACAGCAAATGTTCTTTATTTGTGGCTTTAGTTTTGATTTATTGCCTAACAAAGAAAAATTCGAAAAATGTTGTGCCAAATTTATTTTTCTGTTTTTACTTAAAATTTAACTTTTTTGTTTAATTTACTTAAAAGAACTTATCTTGAATCTTATATTACCCTAATTCTAGAAAAAGTAAGTCTGTACCAGCTGGCTGATAATGCACTGATTCTACCGACATTGGTAATCAGGTCTTTAATTGCCATTCAACCACCAGAACAGTTTTTGTTGTTTAATATTATCGTAACGGTCTCTGTGGGAAATAGCCCTACTGAAGCGCAAGAGCTCTGCTTCGGTACGCGTGACTTCCCATTCATGTTCAAATCCATTCATGTCCAAATCAAGGAACGCCTCTGGTGTAACAAAGCCGTTGCAACGCACCCTCTCATAGAACAGAGTATTTGGATGATAACCTGTGGGGGGTTTTTAAAGCATTCACAAAGAACCACCCATTCCCTTTAAATCAACCCGCCTTTCCACACACAACAAAGCCATTTCGTTTATCTGTAATCGAGCAGCGTTAAGCTACCCTTTTAATTTCATACCTGAAAAATAAGCCCAAGGCTAGATCATCATCTTGCCATGGCATCATACGAACGCATATCAACCAAACCATTTCGGTTCATTTTACATGAATCAGTTAGGAACATGATCGGTTCCTCTGGGCGGCAACATGCCAATCAAACATACACCGATCCTCCTGTGTCTGCTTGTTCCAACAATCCGTTGGTCCAAAAAGACACGTCGGGCAACTCGCCTGCCTGCACATCTGGAAGCCAGATTTCCGATGATCGATTGCCTATGCCGATAACCGATCATCGAGTTGGACACGATATGATTGTTATTTAAACAATCATACCAATGGTCATGTCCCACGTAGCGTTTTCTAAACAAATCTCCACACTAGCTCTTACCGCTGGTATACGCGATAAACACCCGTTGGGTCGGGCACGATCATGATTGTTATTCAAACAATCATGCCAGTGATCAGGTCCCACGGTATAGTTCCCTTAAACAACTCTCGTACCATTGACCAATACAAACAAATGCGCATCTTAGCGCTTGCCCTTTGAAATAGCGTTACGGTATATACAATATACCCTCTATCTCTATATTATGATAGAAATGCCTTCAGCCTATGCACGTTTATTATTTGAACAGCTGCATGATTGCTTTCTCTTCTTTCTACCAACGCGCGTTTCGTTTGTCTTTCCTTCCAAGGTAAAGACATTCACCCCAATCTGAACGGTATCTATGAGGATCGGTTTCTCATTGGCCGCAGCGTCACCAGAAAGATCGATTTCCCTTGTCACCACACGAGTGGAAATCCACCTCATCCATCGGGGTGGTTCTGCATCGAGCAGCTCTCAGGGAGTCAGATTGCAACCCCCGTCACGTACACATACGCTGAGAAGTCAAATTCTACCAGCCGGGCGGACTGATCAAGGTCGTTGCGTTGTCGGAGTCGCGAGAATTCGATAAGCTGTGTGTTCGTTTCGCGTGTAAATACACCTCGTGCGAGAATTCCGTACTTGGAAGTTCGTGTTCTTGTAAAAATAATAGCTTACGTGTGAACAATAATAAAATAAATTATAGTGAATACAGAAAAGTTAATAAACAATATAATACTTTGTGAACGCGTGTAATTCGGTGGATAAAATAAAATCCGAAATTAGCGGAGAACGATAGCTTTCTATACGAAGGTTTGTGCCTTAAACTACTCTTTGTAATTCATGTCCCCACGTGCTAGTGTTTTGTAAATTGCAGTAACGTCAGGATATTTTCATACTGTACAGAATCTTGGTGAAATAAAAAAACATTAACATTAAGCAAACTCAAGTGTGTTTCATTTGTTTTTATGTTTTATCACTTATTGGACAATTATCAGTGAACAATCTGTGGTGTTGTGCTCAACCTGGGTCCGTGCTGACGCCTCTAGCACACCACCCACAATTCCCGGAAAATTAGGTCATTGGACGAGCTTATTGCTCTCGCAATATGTCCTCTGCTTACTTTGATCAAAAAATTATCCACCCTATTTATGTACGCTTCATTATATAAGGTCTCATTTGAATAGTACTTTTTATAGTCCGATTCCGGTGTTCGATATAATCTGAGACAATTTCTGAGACTCTTCCGTTCGAACAACCGAATTTTTCCATTAAATTTGGACCTATGTTAAACCATACTGGACAACCATATATGAGCATTGGCCTGATTAACGTAATGTAGCATATGACTTTTACCCTACTGTCAAGTTGGCTACTGTGAAATAGCCTCCTTGTCATAGCAAAAGTTTTCCTCGCTTTGACCAAAGCAGCCTCTACATGTCTGTTGAAATACAGATATTGATCTAGCCAGATGCCCAGGTATTTAACTACACTCTTGGTTTCCAGTTTACCTCAATGCGGTCCAACTAACTAACTACCTTTCGCCAGTTTTTTCTTGTGTCGTTCGTGGCTTTATACAATGGAGTTCTAAATGGGTTTTGGTCTTAAGTTTCCAGTCGTCGCAATAGCGCTGCACTTTGTTGAAGTTTCTCTATAGTAAACTGTTTTTGCTCTCAACTTTCGGTTCTGTTCTGTAAATTATGACATCGTCTGCATATGCAACAGCATGCGGAAGTGCGTCTAATAAGTCGCTAATGTAAATGTTAAAAAGAATCGGTAGAAGTACTGTGGCGGTTCTGCTAACGCCACTGCTACCTTTTCAACTAACCCCCAAATCTCCTTTCCCTAAAGCTCTAGTGTTCTTACCATTTTGTCGCTTATGCAAACGCATTAACACCCCCACGCATTCTCCCACCGATTTTATCATCTTTCGATTGTGCAAATCGCATTCAACACCGCAAGCATTTTCCTTACCAAGGACGTTCACGCATTCAATGCTTAATATCGTTTTTCCTGGAAAAAATCGGTAGGCCAGTACCGCATACATCAATGCATCTCAGCATTGCTCTAAAGAAAACATTTTGGTTGCAATACTAGATAACCGAAATGAACAATGAAACAATCAGCGGAACCCCTGCTGCCTGCGTTGTCTGTCCCACACGTGCGCGGCAGATTTTCATGTTGTACCCGTACCCAGTGCGGGGTTTATGCAAGCTTCAAAGAATCAACGCAACTCGCGCCTAGCTGCCAAGCGCCGAATCCATTGCCAGTGTAAACACTCACATTGGAATTCGACCCGTGACTCCTCATGAATGCAATACGCAATTGACATGGATGTAAACACAACCATCATTGTGTAATCATCCCAAACGTATCCTAATACCCAGCGCAATATTTAGACAGCTGCAAATACTTCTTCCAAAGATGCTCTTTCACGAATTTTCATTCCCATGGTTCGACCACCCAAGAGCTCGCATCACGAGCAAACAAAGTGATCAGCGCGCAAATGGACAGACCCTCGTTAGGATCTATGTACTGGTGATCCACTCCTATTGGTCGAGCCAGCAGGAAAATTTCGTTGTCTTCTCACTACAGCGCCCAACTCACCCCAATCGAAGAGAAAGTAGTTTAGTCGATGTGAGTGTTTCAAACCGGATTAGTGTCCAATAATTTACGTAGGAGTCGAGAAAAGATAATAATTGAGAGTTATCCGAAGTTACCGAGTGTGCGGAATCGACCGGGTTCCCTGTAATATTGCTAATTGAAATGTGTAGGTACAACTTAAAACAATCAAATTCACTTGTGTAGTTACAACTTAAAACAATCAAAGCAACTTGTGTAGTTACAACTTAAAACAATCAAAGCCACTTGTGTAGTTACAACTTAAAACAATCAAAGCAACTTGTGTAGTTACAACTTAAAACAATCAAAGCCACTTGTGTAGTTACAACTTAAAACAATCAAAGTCACTTGTATAGTTACAACTTTGAAACAAATAAAGTTCCTGCGCTGTGTAATATATGAACTAACATTAATAAAGGTCACCATATACCATCAACCATTTCCTGGAGTTTTATTTTCTTTGCTGGAACAGTGGCAGTAACCAGTTGGACATCTCGGTGTTTCTGTAAGTATTCTGAGTCCGTCAGAAAGTGAACTTGTCAGGAAATCTTAGTCAACCCGTGCCAATGTCGGCACATAACTAAGATAATTCTTACAGTATTATGGGGGTTCTTTCAAAATACGCGAAGAACCACCCACAATTCCAATCCCAACTCCCGTCACCAACCCGCAGTCACCTGCAAACATTTCCTCCCCAAGGGCATTGTTTCATGCATTAATGCATCACACCAATTTTCCTGATAATAATTCGGTTAACATACAAAGTAACCGTCATAAATCAGGAAACCTTATCGGCACCCCTGTCAGCCAGTGTATCCTGCCACACGCGTGCGCAGCAGATTTTCTCGGCTTATCCACATTCACGGCAGCCTTCGCATCTCGCGTCCAGCCACCAAAAACGGAATTCACCAGCATGTAAATAAGCACACAAAACAATTCAATCCTTTCCGCCGGCATAGGTACCGTGCACAATTACCGCTGCGTATCTGAATTGCTTTTAGCACCAGTTTTCCTAATGGCATGCAGCCTATTTACACAGTGGCATGCACATCACCACACGATGCCCTTTGTTCCATCTCCTTTTTCCCAGTTTAGTTTACCCATGTCCTCGCTGCATGGGAAAACAAAGTAATCTCCGCGGGATCAACCGCACCCTTGCCAGTACCTACCAGGAGATCCTCTCACCATGGTCACCAAAAGAGAAACTTCGCTTTCTCTTAAAGAACAAAACTCACCCCTATCCGAGAGTCAACTCTGCACGAGTCAGTGTTAAGTTGAGTTTTAACTTAAGTGGAGTGTGCACGGTAGTGCACACGAAGGGGGAGTCGAGTGCCCACCAAAGTCGAGGTTTACAATTCGGTGGGGAAAGTCGACTGTCAACCACGAGTAGGGTTTCAGTAAGTCGATGTGAAGAAGGCCGAAAGTAAAGTCGTGAGTCGGTGTGGTAATAATTTGCATTGCCTTTTCAACTTAATAGTAACTTGAAAGATTCCCGCCAAAAATAATGAAAAGCGCTAGTGAAGAAAGTTTCCAATAAAGTATTAATAATTAACTAAGCTGTTCATCGAAGGTTTGTATTGACTCAAACTGGAGAAAGATTTCCACTAAAGTGTTTATAATTAACTAAACTGTTCATTGAAGATTTGTATTGACTCGAACTGAAGAAAGATTTCCAATAAAGTGTTAAGAATTAAGTTCAAATTGACGTTTTTTATTTATCGTCACCGTCTGTGATGCTATTTTGTGCACCTATTATGAAATTCGTCTCTCATAGTAAAAGTGTATGAAAGTGCGGTGGAATATTGGTGAACTCGTCCCCGTGCTGGCACCATTACCCAATATTAGCCACAGTATCGCTCCCTGTTGGAAGCCATTCTTGATATTATACGTTTTATTAGAGGTCACATTACTACTTTAGACCACACACCTTCTGTCCTTTAACATATCATAAAGTAGATATAGTAAAGGCTTATATGTCATGTCCGACCAATTTGTAATATAAACCTTCGATCCAGACGGTATCAAGGACTTTTTCCAAGTCGATCAGACAGGCATTTATTTCATTGTATGTCGGAGACCAGTTTAACTGAGGCATGTGTGGTTTCATGACCCGTCTTAAAGCCAAACTAGTTATTCGGAATAATGTTGTTGTCGTCTATCCATTTTAGCAGAGCTTTATTAATAGTCTTTTCAAATACTTTACTGATGCTTGGGAGTAAGATTATCGAACGCATGTTCATTGGGTTTGTACAGTTTTTGCCCTTTTTTTAGAATGGGCCGTATGATTGCCGTTTTACAACGCGTGGGAAAGTGGGTATTATACAACGCGTTGTTAAACAGGCCCGCGTATATATCTATTGCCATTCGGGGTAGGTTCTTGAGTACGATGTTAGGTACTCCATCTATTCCTACTGAGTTTTTGCTTCTTAATGAGTCGAAGATACCCTGAAGTGCTTCCATCGTAATTAAAAGGCTATTAGCCCTGCCATTGGCATTAATGTCAACTGACAGATTGTCGTCACTGAATTCGGTAAAACCGGGATTCTCCGATTGCCAAAGTGAAATTTCATTTCGGAGGTGCAGGTGATTCAGTGGAACTCTGTCCTTCGAGTCATGATTTCGGTGAATGCTTTCATTCACCTTGTACATTTCCTGAAAGACGGCTCCCATAGCGTTCACCTTTTCCAAAGGATCTTCGATCACGAATAGCTCATTATTGAGGATAGCGTTCTCTGAATCTATGGAGTGTTCCAACAAACCCTACCATTTTCCTCCCACACACATTTCTCCTACTATATCATGCATCCGCATCCCCAAACTGACAATCCAATGTTCAAATATAAAAGCCTCCCTAAAAACTAAACACCACAATGCTTATCTTCATGTGCAGACAAACCCATGTTGGTACAAATCCGTATCTTCATCTGCATTCTAGCCAGATGGGCATATTCTAAAAATAGATATCCCATTCCTTTTCTCCAGTACTCGCCGCCAGTCGAAGTACATTTGGAAATTCTGCTTTCATTTCGATGCATCCGCGATACAAGATAAGATTTTGTATAAAAGGTTTATGAGTTTTAGATTCGAGGATAAGGCACAAACATGCACACACACCGACCAAAGCGCAGATCATCAGACGCCAAAAACGCCCATCTAAAGAAGTAGCTGTAATTCTGAGTAGTAAACACTCCCAACCTACTTCTCGATATTCACAGAATATCCGAATACAAATAGGAGGTACTACGATTAGACTACAGGACAGGATGAAATATCTTGGGACATCTATACCCCAAAAATGAATTTCACCAAACATGTGACCCATATCCTTCAAAGGGGCCTCGATCGGTCTAAGCAACTGCACAATATCTTGAAGTGGAGCAACAAAGTTGACACCAAAGTTAAGCTTCTCTGCTATAAGCAGCTAATCCGATCTGGAATATCATACGCCTTTCCCATATGGTCTTCTTCGTTATGGAAAGACTTCGAGCTTTCGAAAGAAAATTCCTCAGAAGATGCACCAACCACTTTAGAAGGCCTGACGGTCGCCAATACCCGAACTCTCACCTATACGAAGGTGCCTCCATTATCCCTATCGACGAGTACTTGCTACAATTAGCATATAAGTACCTCGAAAGCATTAAGAACAACGAGAACCCACTTGTACGGGAGTCTTGCGTTCTTGACCCTTCTCTCTTTCAATCTCTTCGGATCAGACCACCACAATTTCTTCTTCAGTACAAAACTGAAGGAGGCACCCTTCCCAACAACATTCTCCTTTATAATAGAGGATTCCTGGACCCATCCCATAGGGTCTACTGCTGACACACTACAAACACGCACGCACAGTACAAGACGGCACAAACGCACACACATACACACCGACCAAAGTGCAGATTATCAGACGCCAAAGACATGATCTGCGTTTACTACCGCACCCAAGACCTACCGGTCTTGCATGATTTCTTTTCCACCATCCTTCCATCCAAGTAGTTAGAGAACACCTGAACTAATCCTCTCTACACTATCCTTAGATAAGTCTGTGGTGGTTCCGCCAAACCCCACTGTCTACTTACCCGAGGAACCCCCCATAACTACAACCTACCTTTCATTAGTTTCTGCTAATGCAAGCGCATTAGCACATGCAAATGCTGCACGCATTAGGTTTACCAAATGTATTTAGCTAAAAGCTCCTGGAAGAGAATTCTTACCTTCATTCATTTATTCGAATTCAAAATTCCCTATAAGAATTCTGTTCCAAACTTCATTAATCCCATGCTCAATTCGGCACCTTCGGTTGCCAGGCAAATCAAGATTTGCATTTTCCCTAGTCAAATTCCTGAAAACAAAACAATTTGGTTTACATACAATTTAACCATCATAACAGGGATCATAAACATTGCGTCGCCTATTCAGCCTCACCATGTGTATAATAAATTCCTTTACGCGACCCAAACCCAAGGGACAAAAGCAAATATACGCATCTTGCGTCTTAGGCATCAATTAAATCCTACATCATAGGCAAATGCAAATAGGAATCGTATACTTAGCCTTGGCAGCGATGCTATGAACACCAATTCCCTGTGAATACGCTAAAACCAATTAGCACCATGTCCATCAGCATTGCGGTCTATCAATACAGCTGCAATGCACATTCCTAGACAATGATCTATACGATCTCTTTGTCCTACACATTCTGGATCTGCTTCTCATGACTAGCGGCGTGAACAAACAGAAACCCAATTAGCATCCAATGAGATTCGGCCGAGCTCACATCTCATGGATACACATTATGCCCTTTCTTTGTTCCTGATTCGTTCTCATGGCTTTGTCCCGTGAAAGAACCAACGTACACACCTGCATGTGTATCTTGATTATGTTCTCTATGAGAGCTGATTGGTTACCTCCAAAGAGAGACTTTGCGTCTGTCTTGGAATAGGTTATGCATCCTTCATTTAGGAGAGCCAGTGTCAGTGGCCGAATTTCTTTTGACATCGAACGAATATCGCTGATTCCTTTTACATCCGCCGACCGAGCAGGTCGTGGCCATGTCACTCCCGCTCCTCGGTGCGCACGGGGACGCGAAATTCAACCGCGAGTAATCGTCAAGGAGACGGGGTTAGTCATTTTGGAGTCACGTTCGTCCTTAATAAAGGTAGTGTGAATTAACGAATCGTGTGGTCGTTAGCGGAAACTTTGCCTAGTGCATAATCAAGAAACAGATTAGTGCATAAGAACCTACACTAAATACAAAATATACCAATAACTATAATGCCGTGTTTTATTCCTGTGTGGTGTCCGCGCCGTGCTTTGGAGCTTGATTCTCGGTGAACCCTGTGGCGGTGTTGCTCAGTGTTTTGTCCCTCCATCTGGCTGGCGGTGTCTCTTGTTGGAGATTTATGACGTTGGGGGAGCGAAGTGAAGTTCGCCGGCCCCCACACCTCCTCCCCCTTTCGTTTCAGATATCTCGAGACCGAGCCCAACATCCTCATAGATGTGTGTAATTCTGGCTATCGCAAGATGACCAGAAGCCAGAGACAAGATGAAGAACACCACTTTTTTTTTTTTTTTTTGATTCGAGGATCAGTCTCGATTGGCGTCCGAGGTGTAAGGACGCCAGAAAATAAATTTACTAATAAAATAAATTTAAAGTATTTGAAAAGCATTTTTATTGGACCTGGCCGATTCCTCCTATTCAACAATCGGTCGTCACTCTTTCCTCAGGTTTGAGAAAGCACGGTGGCTACCGAAACGAGCCTTCTCAGGAGAGGTCTAAGAGATCCCTCATCCTTTTAAGGACAAGGACACCCGCTCCCTGCGTGAAATAATCTTCAATCTGCAGGCAAGACAAATACGACATCTTTTTAGAACACAAATAACAAAACCGAAACATATTCAAGCAGTTTGGAATTTCTAATTCGAATCGCGAGTCGTTAGAAAACATAAATTTCATTTCACTACTTCGACCATATCTATATTGTATCTCAAATATATCGATGACCTCTAGAGACAATTGTGATAATATTTATAAAAGGATAAGATCGTTCAATACCGGTGGAGTGGCTGAGGAAGGAGGCAACATTTCTACCCAACATAGTACAAAGGAAAAGGAGTCAATTGTGATAACAATTATAAAAGGATAAGATCGTTCGGTATCGGTGGAGTCGGTGAGGAAGGAGGCAAAATTTCTACCCAATATAGTACAAAGGAACACAACAACGGAAACTTCAAATACATCTGAATTATAAGTATTTCCGAACTTTCGCATCCACGTAACTCAAGAAGGACAATGACATGATGGAGTACAAACTTCTATTTATATATCATAAGTTCGCATCGTCATCGTTCGCAATAAAGTCAGTGAGTTACTACCCAGTCAATTAAAGTTTTTTCCCTACCTCGATTCGAGAATACAGTCCACCCAATACAACACAGTAAGAAACAGGTTCCATATGAGCGGAAGACGATACATTGAACGCAGGTTTTCCCATATGAAGTGCAACTTGTCAGGCACAAACGAAGCGGTTTCTTCTGCTATCGTATAGTCACTGGTGATAACACGATGATCTATTACGTTAACCTGACACAAGCAAATCATAGACCCACGTGGCTTTGCGACATCGAAAGCCAAGCTGAATACGCATGAAAAAAGTGCATATAGCGTATTTGGTTTCGTGTATTACTATGTAATATACGGCTCTCCATCCATCACGATCGATGAGATTGATCTGGCGCCCACTCCTAGTTCTAAAATTACAAAATTATATCCTGGATGATAATGATTGTCCCGATATTAGCGCGTCGATCAAAATCGACTTGGAAATATTCAATTGCAAATCTTACCCCCACTGTATTCGCCGGGCTGAATATCACTGATTTCGATCGATGACGCAGTTCACATCATATGAAGATACAAAAAATTGGGTCGATTCATTTTCCGGCGCCGTATCCGTGGGCCAGAAATGTAGGAAAAAATAATGGCTAGATCGGGACAATACTTTCAATAACCCATAAAAGTTCTTTCACAATATAAGTTCTGTTTTTGATTAAAAATGCCAGAGACTTTGTGGCGGCTTCAAATCAAGCAAAACAATGTGTTCTACCGCAAATTTATACCGCCTTTAAGTTGCGTAACATACTTCCCGATTTCCAACAAATTCTGGCGGCTTCGGTTTTTTTCTGGTTTATGGTAAAAAATGAGTCATTGGGCTTTAGCCATCCCAAAGAATTAGTCGTGTTGTTGCGAAGGGGCATTTAGCCAATTATAAATCAGGAGCACAGAACAGAAATTTGTCTCACTTTATTTATTTGCGGTTTACAAATAAAAGCATAATAAAGCGATTAGTGATTTCTTGAATTTACATTTGATGTTTACCTACGAAAACCGCCGCCACTTATTTGTACTCCCATTAAAGTCACTAAATTTGATGGCAGTCATTCACAAACTAAAGCACACACCAATTTGACAGCCTGATAGTATGGTTGTGAAATGCCACTTTTCAAATAGTAGCACATGATCTCTAGTCTAGACCAGGTAATTATTGTACAATCCTCGTTATGAATAACCGTATAATATTCACATGAAGATGTTTTGCTACCCGAAAGTAAGTCAAATAATAGTGGCACTTACAGAACCACGAAGCTTCGGTACTACGGGGAAAACTTATCATATTATGTAAACCGCGCATAGCTTATGACAATGGCGTCTAAAAATAACAACTTATCTAATCAGAGCTACTAAAGGATTTGTCAAAAGTTAAGTGGGGCTACATCCTATGTATTAGTTTATAGTCAAAATATTCACATTAAGATGCTCTTGTGCCAGTGGAACAACCCACCGGCCAAAGTATCGAACATTTCTTATCCACTAATCATCATCATCATCGGCACTACAACCGGGAACCGGTCTTGGCCTTATTTAATAAGTCTATCCACCGGTATCCGGTACTCATCCGAGACTTGTTAAAATGTCCATCATAATTTGTTTTTCCGGGCAAGGTTATTAGCCTTGCACCAACCTCTCTCAGGATGTCGCTGCATGCATTGGTTTACTAATTGGCGGGTGCCAAAACAGCTATCCTTGGGTGTCACGTGGAGACTGCATGTCAACCTGGATTGAACAGGGATAAGGATCGTCCTGGCCCTCGCCGGGTTGAGAGCAGAGACTTTACCCTGTATGTTCGCTCCCATTCCCCGACACTATTTTTAGACACCTTAAATGTACCAGGCAAGCACAGTTTCATCGGCATTGAAAACTTGATGTGTTGTGTATCCTTGCTTTTGTATAACGTTCAGAATTTTTCTGTCCTGACAGCTTTAAGATCAGCTGACATAGTTTTTCCTTGAACTATCAACATACGCAATCAATTGCAAAGCCCTTTTTTGAAATTTGTAAATCTTTGTATTGGCAGAAGATTCTTCATGTTCCTTAAAGTGTTTATAAATTGTAAGTGCTTTCTGCTTAAGGGGTATGGACATTGTAGAATCTTCGATTTTTTGGCTTAAATGATGCCGCCTCATTATTATAAGAATATAATACTATTCGGTTTATAGTGAAAGAAAAACACTATACCATAAACTTTCCACCGACGACAATCCGCAACACGACAAATGCCCTTCAGCGAGGACTCGTGCGTAAACTTGCAACTCAGCAAAGGACTTCTCAACTTTCGCCAATCAAAGCCCCGGTTGTCCAACTTTGACTTTGTCCAAACCCTTTGACATTGGTCGTAGAAATACTACGCACCTTATCGTGGACGCCGGCGCTGAGCCTCTTAAAGCTGAAGGCACTCCACCCGACACAAGTTGTGGAAGTCCAAGAAATCCACAGCCCTCCAGACGCTTTTTGGCTAAGGGAAGTCAAGGGGATGCTTCCATTGGTATTTCAAGTTGCACCAAGAATTTCCCTGCAGCTTCCAAGTAATGAACTCCTTGCCGGACTTATCGGAAGACGCGTTGTTGGATAACGACTTCCTGTCGAAAAATTGCAAGGTCAATGGGCTGGGTAGTTGTTTGGAGTTTCCAAAAATCCCGAACACTTTTCCGTTGACCTTGTAAATAATAAGCCGGGAAGAGATCAGCATAAGGCAGCCGAACGGGGAACCATTCCAAGGGGACCTGGGAAGGTCCAGAGCGCTGTCGGTATCTACCCGGAGACCCTACACACATAGTGGAGGGCTGCGAAACAATGCTGGACGCATTATTCGAATAACACTGCAACCCGAAGGCCCAAAAGGCGTTAAAGAAGGGAAAGCTTCAGTCGAACGTTACAAACAAACCCTTCAGTGGTTTCGGAGCAGATCGGTTAGACCCAGGCTTCTTTTTCATTATCATCATCGTCGGCACTACAACCGGGATCAGGTCTTGGCCTTATTTAGCAAGCCCCGAGGATTGTTAAATTTTCCATAATAATTTATTTTCCGGGCAAGGTTATTAGCCTTGGGCCAATATTAGCCTTGCGCTAAAGGCTTCTCTTTAGTATCGGATAAATCTTCGTTTTTTACTAAAGTCTTCCGTCGAGATCACCTTACTGAGCCTAAACGGAAATTTATTAAGGCCGGACCCAAAACTTTAGGCACCAAACTATAGGCCCAAAACTATAAACACAAACTATAGGTGTCTTCCGGCTTGTTAGCCCATATGGGTCGGCCTCTTCCGTGCGTGTCATCCTCGTGTGCCCGTCTCACGAGCCTGTAGTGTATACATGGGACTCTGCAGCACACGTTTCGTCTGGTCATCTCACGACTCAGGCACCTCCACTTGCGGGGATTCCCCTGGGGTTGGCCTTCCTCGGTTGAGGGACGTTGGCCGGCGTCTTCTCCCTTGGGACGCTTGATGGGACCCCGATGAGCCGATGGTGGTTTTTAATAAGAGGACCTTGTTTTTTATTTAGGTTTACTTTATTTTTTCTTCCTTTTTGATTCAATTTTAATTAATATAATTTATAAGACGCCACACTTTGGCTGTCGGATTCTAATAATTAATGCACCCCTGTTGGTGTACTGATCCTAATTAATTTAATCTGAACTGGAATTGGCCAAGCCAACGACGATGGGAACCACAACGTTGCATTTTTTGCAAAATTCTTCACCCCAAGGCCATGAGAAAATTTCGATTCACGGTGACGCGAATCTGATTTTCCCATAGCGAATAGCATGCAGGTAAAATTACCTTGAAGGTGATGGGGTGTTGGGTGGTCAATATATCATCTAGGTGATGGGACGGTTGGGTGTGGGAATTGCAGAATCGCAATTTAAGGTATGGCAATGGGAAATGCATGCATTTCAAGGTGATGGGGATTTAGTTTGTTTGTAGGGCATAGGTGGAATGTGGGAAATGCAAGATTGCAATTCTGAGCATGAGAACTGGGAATGCGTTTAGCAACTGGTAGACATGTCATAAGGTTTGACAGCTACACTGAAAGGATTCCATTGATTGTAGCAGGAATTATATTTGATGCTACACTGAGAAAACTCGTTCGATTTTAACGTTTATTAAAGTTTATTAAAGATGTCCCATATGCAAGTACTCTTATTGTTTTTGCAGGATTTTGCGTAGAGTATTTGCGTGAACCAAATTTAATAGCCCATTGGCTACATGCGTGTAGTATATATATGTATATATATATATATATATATATATATATATATATATATATATATATATTTATATATATTACATGGAAGGTATTGGTAATTTGCATACAGCAAACTGCAATATTCATGTTACGTGTAACAAAACATTCATTTACCTTTTTTACATTTACCAACATCATCGGTACTACAATCGGGATCCGATCTTGGCCTTATTTAGCAAATAAAATTAGTTAAATTTTCCATAATAATTTGTTTTTCCGGGCAAGGTTGTCAGCCTTGCGCCAACATTTACCATACTAAACATTAATTAAACATTACATTACAAACAAATATCATATTTTTATTACGTGTACAAATAAGCTTCCGCCGTTTGGCAAAAGATGGCTCCACTAGAAAATGGTGTAGAAACTGTCAGATGTCAAACGTAATATATTGTGAGTTTGACCACGTGATAACAACATAACCTCAAAATATTAGTGTATTTGTATCAGCTTTACATAATTTTTTTCATGCAAAAATGTTTAGTATTGTGCCAAATAAGCATCACTTGCGGGAGCTTTTGATTTACTTTCTTAACTTGAAGGAAACTGCCCCTGAGGCACATCGATTGTTTGTGGAGGCATATGGCGAGGCTGCTTTCAGTGAGAGAAGTTGTCGTGAGTGGTTTTAAATGTTTAAAAACGGTGAGTTTGACGTGACGAACTGGAAGGCCGAAAGTGTATGAAGACAAGGATTTGGAAGAAATATTGGAAGAAGATCCATCCCAAACGCAAAAAGAACTTGCACTTACATTAGATGTAACTCAACAAGCAATTTCACATCGTTTAAAATCGTTAGGGATGATTCAGATTCCGAGAGACGTTGAACCCCGAGTTTGCATAAGTGAAATGCTGCTTGCTAGGCAAAAGAAAGAGTTTTTTGCATCGTATAGTCACTACTACTACGATAACCCAAGAGAAGAAGAAACCGCATATTCATGGGAAAAAACTCATGCTGTGTATTTGGTGGGATCAGATTGTTGTCGTGTATTATGAATTGCTGAAACCGAATGAAACCATCACTGGAGTTCTCTACCGAACACAATTGATGAGATTGAGCCGAGCACTCAAAGAAAAACGCACCCATTACTACTCTTGACATGACAGAATTCTTCTTCTCCATGACAATGTTCGTACGGATGTAGCGGTCCCGATGAAATTTGGAAACACTTCATTGGGAAATCCTACCCCACCCGCCGTAGTCACCAGACCTTGCCCCTTCTGATTATCACTTATTTAGATCCATGGCACATGGTCTGTCCAAGCAGCACTTTACAACATATGAAGATACCAACAAAGTGGGTCGATTCGTGGGTATCCTCAAAATATGAATAGTTCCTCCAAAGTAGTTTTCGGATGCTGCCAGAAAGATGGGAAAAAGTAGTGTCTAGTAATGGACAATACTTTGAATAAAACGTAATGTACCGTTCTTTTACAATAAATTCCTTATTTTATATAGAAAACGGAAATGGAAACTTATATGTGCACCTAATAAAGTAGACATATAATAAACTCAATCAACAATATACAGTGACCGAGTGCGGACGTGTTTTCAATTCGGTGATCGAGTTAAATGAAAAAAGTTGCTTTTGTGAGTCGCGAGTGGCTGAAATATAAAGACTATTTATAAAGAAATAAATTCCAGTGATAAAAACAGTCAAAACAAAGTAAATATATATAAATATAATCAAATAAAAGAGAACGAAGCCACGTGTTGTGACAGTCAAAACAAAGAACACAGTTTAATACAAAAGTGTTAGTAACATGTTAACGGTGTTTGCGCGTGGATGCGTGAATATTGTAAGTGTGTACGCGAGGCCACAATCTGTTTGTTCTTCACGCAATAAAAAAAAAAGTGAATACTTTCCATAATACGGACGTAGATCCAAAAAAAAAGTGAGAACACGTGGTCCATAATATGGACGTAAAACAAATGGAATCCAAAATGGTAAATCGGTGAAGGCAAAATACGGACCTAAATCTAAAGGCTAAACGCATTAGAACAAATGAAAATAAGGATAGAGACACGTTGATCGACAACAGCGACGACGAAGGTAACACCCATGGTTCCCAGTACGCAGGGGATGGAAACCAATTCAAAGAACTAGCTGTCAGCGAAACAAATGCAGACGCTAGCAATCAGATCGAGGTCCTCAACAGACTCATCCAACAACTACTGGATAAACAAATGGAGGAAGTTGTTAAACTGAAAAACAACCTGACCCAGAACGAGCGAAAAACGAAAATGGTACAACAACAACAGCAACCCACGAAGACAAAGAAAACACGACAAGATAGGGAAACTCAACAGCAGGAATCACATTACGTCTTTTCTGAAAATGGGGACGACTATTGAGGTTTTCCATTCTTCCGTAGTGAGTTTCTTATCCCATATTGTTTTGATGAGCTGGTGGATCATTCGAGCGGTTGCCCCCCTCCATGCTTCATAAGCTCGGCCAGTATGCAGTCGACTCCGGGAGCCTTGTTGCTTTTCAATCGATTTATTGCGTCTACGACTTCGTTGAAAGAGGGCTCTGGGATCTGAGGCTCGGCTGTATCTCCGTCTGGTGCATTTATTTGTGGTTCATGCGTGCGCACGTTGAGCAGGTTTTCAAAGTACTGCTTCCATCTTGTCACGATGTTGTTTGTTTCTGTGACCAGACAGCAGTTTGCGTCTCGAATTATGTTGGCTTTCCCTTGGTAACAGTTTCTAATTGAGTTTATGACGGCATACTCTGATGTTTTTTGCTCTGGTATTTTTCAGGATTTTTTTTATCCGAGTTTTCTCCCATTCACGTTTATTGCGTTTGAAGAGTTTCATTGTCTCTTTCCGAATCGTCGCGTATCTTTCTACGTTGTCTTCGACATATCTTTCTAAGTGGATCACGTTGAGGCGCTTACGTTGTTCGATCTTCGCCATGTACTCGTGGTCAAACCAAGGTTTGAACTTAATTGTTTTCTTAAATCCTAATACCTTTCCTTTTAGGCTGTTTATTTTGATTGCCTCTCTGATTGATGTCCAGTCAGTGTCCACACTATTGGCTTCCTCTTCCTCATTGTTTTCATTCTCTAAGATCCTAAATCTATTCGTTAGTTCGTCTTGATATTCAGCCCTTTTGCGCAGGTCTTTTAGTTTTTCAATGTTGAAATTTTTGCTCGTCTCCCGTGACTGGTTTTGCTGCCAGCCGACTCCTGATTTTGCGCATCACTAGAAGGTGATCGGAGTCGCAATCTGCTCCTCTATATGATCTTATCTCAAGGATATTGCAGGGGTGTCTTTTGTCTATGAGGAAGTGGTCTATTTGGTTACGCGTTACGCCGTCGGGTGATATCTATGTGGCTTTATGAATTTGCTTGTGCTTGAACATCGTGCTTTTCACTACCAGATCTTCTGACGCTGCGAACGTAATAATTCGAATTCCATTATCATTTGAAACGTCGTGTAGGCTTTCTTTACCTATAGTTGGTTGGAAGATATCTTCCTTTCCAATTTTCGCATTGAGGTCCCCGAGGAGGATTTTAACATCGAATGATGAGATCGCATCAATTACTTCCTCTAAGGTCTCGTAGAACGTGTCCTTTATTTCGTCGTCGGTAGATTCTCTTGTGGCGTGTACGTTTATAGTACATAATTGTAACACGGGCCCTGTGTTTTTAGCACTGAGGATTGGTCATTAAAAAATATCACATCTTTTACATATGGGGTAATCTCATTGCTTATGATGAAGCCGGTTCCGAGGTTATGCCTACCGTTGATTTCGACTACTTGATGTGGGAGTCGGACTTCCTGAAGAGGGACGATGTCCGTTTTATATTGTTTCGCGTTTTCTACCACCGTCAGTACCGCGCTTGGTTTATATCACGACGCGTACATCCCGCTTTTTCTGTTTTTCCCTACGTCTTCTTTTTGCCGAGTCAGTGTTGTCCTGATGATTTGTTCCCTTATGATAGTGTCGGCTCATCACACCTTCATCTACCGGGTTTTTCGTGAGACGGTTTTTTGTATATTGATAATTCATTTCGTTCCCACGAGTCTAGGGCTTTAAACTAGTCAGAGCCCCTCTTTGATACGGTAAGGTCTGCTTACTGATCTGATTCGATCTGGTGTCAGAGAAGCGTCGTTATAATACAGCCGGTGTACCCGTGGCTGCAAGCCATCGAATGTGAGGCGTAACACTCGGGATTCGGAGTGGTAGATCTTAGTGTGTTACTCCTCGCTAACCTGTTTGACATTGGTGGCCCTACTGGAAGCGTATGCCTTCGTCAGCATAGTCTGAGTGATTCATTGTAGTTTAAGCCCCCGCACCACGTCAAGGTTTCTACCAAGCGGAGGAATATTCATTTACACCTCTCAAATTCAAATACAAAAAAATTATGCCTAAAAACGAACCACATGTTATGCAAAAAACAAACCACATGTTATGCATATGCGCATAACATGCGCATCAATATCCTGCCGAAGTACATTTATGACCTTTGTTCCTTTCTTTTCCTTTTTGTGATCCTAATTGGAAAGGTTAAACGAAACAAATGAATGGCGGGTGGCAATTGAGGTAGTCTAGATTTGGTGTTGGGCAGCGCTAGACTCAGCCGAGTCATGATAGGGTGCCGTGCGAGGCAAGGTATATCGCGATTTCGATATTAAAACTTAAAACCTAAAACTTAAAATCAAAAAGAAGAGAATCGGTACTTCAAGGTAACAGTTTTATAAATGGAAAGTATCAATTCTATGTATGTAAAAAAACAATATTAAATAAAAAACGACAAAGTGAAAAAATCAAAGGACCTTTTACTTGAAAACGAAAGACGACAATGGTAGCCCACTTTTCGCGGAGAACCGGAAGCACGATAGTGCACCAGGATAATTTTGATTACAATAATCATAAAAATCCAACGATGCTCCACGAGAAAATATTTTTAAAGTTGCAGTTTAAATTAAATTTAAATAAAAGTCAATCAGATAAAAATTTGAGGGAGCTACTGGTGCGCCCGGTTTAAAAAACATGAAGTCGAGATATATCAAGTTAAAGTTTAAAGTAGTTTTATAGATTTAACGGTACTAGTAGTTTTAACGGGCTTTCTACTAACAGCTGTTTGGTCAGCTTTAAAATTGCGGGTGGAGAGACGTTGTGGCGGTTCCGCCAAACCCCACGGTTCGCTTGCCTGAAAAACCCCCATAACTTCCACCCAATCTCATAACTTCACTAATGCAATCACATTACCATCTTAAACGGCTCACGCATTAAATAGATCAAATCTTTAACCTATAAGTCCCTGTAAAAGAAAACTTACCTTTCATGCATATCTTCACATACAATTCCCCGTAAGATTTCTTTCTTAACTTATCAGGAATCCCAAACCAATTTGGCACCTTGGGTGCCATGCAAATTCCCCTAGACGAATTCCTAATAACAAAGGATTTGGATTACATACTATGTAACCTTCACCAGGGACCATAAACATTGCGCCGTCTATTTTCCAGCTTCGCCATGGTATGATAAATCTCTTAACGTACACATTGGCCGGCGACCTTTTTCTCCCAGCAATAAAATACCCAAGCAGCTGCATTCAATTAGGGCAATCGATGCTGAAGCCAATTTCCCAAACTCGTACCAAGTGCAAACAAAGAACGCTGTTCCTCCATAGGCTTCCTGGCGATACCATAAACAATCCATATCGTTTGTGGTATCCTAAACGCATTTTTCATTTAATGAGTGGCTGCTATTTACCCAGCTGGCCCTCATTACCGAACGATGCATTGGGTCGCTTCTTCCTTTGTCCTTGCCGCCTGCCTGCTTCGTTGTTCCATTGCCTTCGCGCACGTGTAAACAACACAGATCTGAACGATCACACACATACCACCATGACCTCTATTACGAGATCTGGTTTTCTATTCCACCAAGAGAGACTTTACGTTTCTCTGGTGGTAAGTAAAACATATCCTTAGTGCGGAGGATATCTACCACCGCAAACTCACCCCAAACGAGGGTTGATTCATTGAGTCTTATTACATCCGCCGACCAGCACAGTCGTTGCCGCTTCCGCTTTCCTTAGCGCTGCGGAGATGCGTTAGATTAAAAGTCGCAAGTGTCCGAACGTTTGGTCGTTTTATTGTGTCGCGTTTTAAAAATACAATCACCCACATTATCACCGGAAGTTAACGGGCAGAGTGATCATTTAGACCTATATACAATGTCATTTAAAGAACATTTAGAGGAAGTAGTGGGTGGATGGTAGAATCAGCGTCCATGCCGACGCACAGACCATCTAATCCCCACAACGTCTGTTAGTCAAAAGTAAAATCTGGAAACTGATATGTGTCAGAATAACTCATATAAAAAATAGTAAAGAATCCGCGCACTGGAAAAACCCCTAATTTTGCTTCACGACTACGCTCGGAAAAAGGACTTTTTGACCCGGTTACAAAGTTTCTCCCCCTCATAAACGTTTTTTTTATCATTCTTGGATACTTTAAGGAGTGTTGAACCATATAAAAAAGAACGTGAAAAAAGTCACAAGGTGATATTAGTCCACATAACACAATTTGTGTCCATACCAATGAAACAAAATAGGCCTTGCCGTTCATGAACCCTCCCAGCGATTGCGATTTATCAGTATAATACGAGGATGCCACATTGCATTTTATCTCAATAAGGCGGGGCTTTCTGTAACACATACTGTTGCTTTGAGACAACATTTCTTCTCGCGGCTTGCATGTAAACTGTGCATGACGCTTTTTGCTATAACATCAGCATAGAGTTAATGAATAAATTATAACTTATTAATATAAGTACTTTCATCTAAAAGGACTATAGAGTCCTTTCCGTCATTATTTTACGCTAGTTTTGTGTTCAAATATGTTAACCAAAATCATGTCATCCAGTAATATAGAAATACACATAGTGTTGTAGCAAGGTTTTCGTAATTTTTTTTTATGTTGTTAGAGCTAAACTGTGTTATAAGAGGTTTTCCGCAATTCATGTATCGTATTAGAGCGAAACCCGTTGTAGGATACCGTGTTGTAGACGAGCTAATCGTATATTGCATTTCCACTTTTTGAACGCATATATTTGACCATCTAATATCGGATTAGTCCATCATAGAATAAGTAAAGCGAACATTGGAACCAAAACCGTTTAGTTCGCTTTTCAAAGTTAAAAAAAAACACCTGAAGACAAAATGTAATAAAAAATGTAAATAATCCCGACCTTCCTGAATAGCACCCTTCTGTGTAATAGATGGTTCGCGTATTATTCCGAAATAAAGTTAATTAAATATCAATATCTGCTTAAGTTCTCTAAATTACTCAAGAAAAAAGAAATAACAAAAGATTCAATTCAAACTTTCTAAACCCTTTTCCAAGTATCTCATCTTTCAAGTGCGCACTGGCCATTAGTCCTTAACGCCGTGTTCTCAATTTTCCACTCTGCAACTTCTAATGAGCTTCTTGATGAGTTTCCTTTAAGGGATTATTTTTTGTTCTAGATTACTTCATTTTTTTACATTGCTTGCCTTTCTTTGTAACCTCGCAGGATACAGACACTAATTTTATTCTAGCCGTTTCGTAGTTTCATGTTCCACAAATATTATGCTTCGCTGTTAATTACAAAGTAAAGCCGGGAAAGTTAAAAAGGTACTCGACTCTCGAAATTGATTACAGACGCTGGAAGTGAGAAATGGTTCGCTAAGTATATATTGTTAAAAGAAACGAAGACTTTTCTTACACTAAGGACTTGAATCACAATTTAAAACACAAAAAAGAAGTCAAAGAAGAACAAGAATAGGAAAATATAGAAAAATTGTGCTTCAAGTAAAGAACATTTTTAACCTGATTTCGGAAGAACCGCCTACGCATCATGTTATGCAGCCATGTGTACACCCGTCACTCAAATCAATGCACTGCATCGGCAGCACATATAATGTGGTATAAATACATGTTTTATATACATCACGTATATGTGTATATAATGTTGCATAAACCACGTGACTATACCACTGGAAACACAATGATTCCTTTGTTCAAAATTATGCACACATCCTTAAGAGTGAACGCTTTACATTTGCATTCGGATGACGGCTGGTAGGAACCACTCGACTGGTTCGATATGTAATCCCTTTTCAACCCTTGCAAGCAGTACTTCCTTCTTCGGAGTTCCTCCTTTTGGCGTAGTTTTTAATGTCGTCAATGCATCGGTAAGATGCAAATTATTCCGACAAGTGATGCATGCGAGATGTGTAGAACATCCTTTGTTATTTGGGTGTAAACATGTTGGCTGGGTTTTTTTCCTATTTTCATCAGAACAGGCAAAAGAAAAAAATTCCCTAATGACGGAACTACGAGACTTCAAGGTCTGTCGTAGTTATCCGGATAATCCAGTATGTCATGGAACAGTGGCTACTCAGTGAACTGACCTCGGATATGTTGCCACTATTGAACTATATTTCATAAAAACCCATTCAAACCTTCTTAATTTGTAGTCTTACTCATGCAATGATTTTTGGCTTCTTTCTTTCAAAAACGCATTAATGTTCGCATACTCTCCGAGGGGTGTTAACATAGAAATATATCTAATGGGAAATAGTTTACATTGAAATTTAGGTTTTTAAATATGAGAAAATTAAAGTTTTACTAAGCTTGTTATTAATATCAAAAAGGGATATCGAACTTGCGTATGATTCTGAATGTCTACCGTTTACGACCTTAAAAACCTGTGCAAGTGTCGATCTGAATTTCCTGAATTCTGGGTTTGGGTTGTGCCGAAATGTAGATGTTTGGCTTGTTGTAAGGTGGTTCATCCATTAACATACTCTAATGAGTAAACCAATGACGGAATTGGACAGCATTTTTTTTTATAATGTTGATCAAATATTCAAGTAGATGTTCTCCTTACAAACAATTGGAACCAATTCCTTTCATATTTCCCAAACATAGGTGGTTTATATGGCATCCCATAACTAAAAGTTGTCGCAAATTTAATCATCCAATTTTGTTTTTGAATTACTTTTTACTAAATAAAAAATTATAAAAATTATTTTGAGTGATCGAAATCTTTATTCGGACCTTTACAGTTTTTTTTCTGTTAAGTGGAAAAGATGATATCCATCAAGTGGCAGCCCCCAGTGTTGATACACATTTGTACCCGTTTTATCTCATTTTCCATGACTTTCCGCAAGATTTCAGGTAATAATGTGGTCACACCTCTCGAATATTCTCCTTAAGGGTAAAGACAGCTATTAATTTCGCTGTGGAACATCTCGAAGATTGGGCTGCGATGACACAATGCCAATTTCCACTAACTTCTCTAGGAATAACCAACAAATTGTTTGCCAGACATGTAACAAACGGCGACATACTTCTGCGACTTGTTATCGCAATACAAAATTTCCGAATTTTGTTCCCCAGAACATCAAAACACAGTCTGAACGCATCCGATGTACATACTGCAGAAAATTTAACCATTCTCAGGCAGAATGTAGAACCAGGTTATCCCATTTGCGAAGCCAAAATCAATCCCCTTTTGCGAACCAAAATACTTTTAGGAATCAACCTAGTCCATCACAAAATAGAGTAACAACAAATTCCACCCATATAGGAATCCGAAATTGCAGGCAAAACCAAAATCAAAACATTAATAGAGTATCTGACATACCTCAACAGGGAAACGAACTCACTCGGGCGGCGAGAAACGGCACTCCTTCTCGAGTACAGACAATTGCCGACGTACACCCCACCCCGATGTAGATTCTAAATTAACATATTCTTCTGTCCCGAATTCACAGAGCCAGTAATACGAATCAAATACAATCCATCGGATAAACAGCTGACATCAGCTTGATAAAATCAAACAATTCTTACGTTGTACAACCTCTAGACGATCCAAATTCAATAACAATATCCACCATTGCTGGAAACACAATCAGCACGCGTGGCAAAATAATTGGAAAATTAGAATTCGAAACCAAAAACCATACCATACATCTTGAACAAAATTTTTTCATAATAAATGACAATGAAAATTTTCAATACGATGGTATATTGGGAAACGATTTCCTCACAAAATTCCAGTGTCACATTGACTATGAAAAAGGGTATTTGCAATTCAATATTAAGAAGGGAACCACGAATAAACTCGAACAGCCTTTACTAAACAAAACAGAGGTCAAGCAAAAAATTGATAATGCCACATCTTACGAGATGTGTTCAACGGAAAACCTCGGTATTATTGAAAAATTAGAAAACCCTGCCCAGAAGCAAACATCTGAAGCCGTTTGTCTACGGGCCGGATCTGATGATTTGACAAACGCAGCGGAACAAAATACCTTGACATCATACTCTTCAAATAAAATTCGTAGTAAAGCACCTAAGAAATTCGAGAGAGGACAAAACTCAGGAAAAAATAAAACTGAAACCCCAAAATCCTCTATAACAACTTCCAATAAGAAGCAAAACGTCACAGTTGACTTCATTAAGTTACAACCGCGATCCCAACAAATAGTAGAAATATCCCTTAAAGGAGAGCCCTGTGAACAAGTAATAATTAAAAAATCCGAAATCAAGTCAGGAATATACCTTGGAAATACATTAACGACACCAAGGGACCACAAAGTCAGAGTGTTTCTGATGAACACTTTGGACACTGATCAGGAAGTAAGTACACAACATAGAATTCGAATGGGAAAATTTGGACGACTACGATGTATGTCAGGCGGATGAAACAAACGATCTTCTAAAGAATAGACTTGAACGGTTGGAATCACTCCTTGAGTTACGCCATTGTAACCAGGAAGAAAGGAGATCAATCCTAGACATCTGCCGCAGATTTAACAATCTCTTTTACTTAGAGGGCGACCATCCCACCGCTGCCACCATTTTCGTTGTGGCCCTTCTCTCAGAGACCGTCTCCTCTTAAGACCGCTCCTGAGGGGACCCGTTGCGGTCGCCACTGTGCTTCCGGGGCCTCCGGGAAGAGTGACAACCGATTGCTGAATACGAGCCTGATATTCGGCCGAATCCAATAAAACGCAGGTATTTGCAATTAAAACTATTTTTATTAATTTCAATATTTAATTTAAATGATTGACGTCCTCAAATGTCGGACGCCAACCTAAAGACTGATCCTAGAATACAAAATCCATCGCCCTTATAAAGAGAAACAAATCGAAATTTGTATCTCGAAAATACACAATTTCCTACAAAAATCCCGATTTTGGAATCATGAGTGAGATGCTCAGTGTTTATTTAAGATAAGAATTCAATTTCTTGAATTCTTACGAAACTATTTCGCAGATGTCAATATGTATCTGGTTTCGGTTTTCTATTTGATTAACTCAATGGAATTTTTCAGATAGAGATAACGATCTCTGGATTTTGACTTTTGATGATGCCGTAGGGCGAATGTAGAACAATAAGCGAATATTAGATTCGCTTACATTCCCTTTCCAACCGTCGTCGAGTTTACATCGTCGCGAATTGTGTTCCATACGTGTAACATCAGTCCTACGTTACAAAATTATATTACATCCCAACAAAAAACAAAAGTGTGCTGTGTTTATAAAACAAAAGAGTAGTGTAAAACAATTGCAACGAAATGGCCTACGGGCCAAATGTGAATAGTAACCGGTTTAGCGATCTTACGGAAGATACAAATAGCGATATTCGACCAAACAAAATGAAAAGGACACTTATGGACAGAGGAATTTTTTCCTAGCTTACCAACAATGAACAATACAAGAGATCCAAAATTTCTAATTATATCATCCAAGGAGAATGGTAAGCCTATTTCATCTCTAAGCCCATTTTTAATTAAAAAAGTGATAGACGATGTTAGCAAAGAGTATGAACAAATCACGGTTCTACGAGACGGACAATTATTAGTAAAAGCTAATTCTCAGAAAATCGCAGACCGTTTTCTTAAAATAACAAACTTTGGCAACGTGTGTCCCGTTTCTGTAAAATTGCACGAAAAATTAAATGAATGCAAAGGCATAGTGTACGCCCCTTGTCTCATAAACATCTCGGAAGCGGAAATAATAGCCGAAATGGGTCAACAAAAAGTCACAGATGTGTACAAATTTACCAAAGTAGATGACTGTAAAGTGCGAAGACCCTTCGGACTTATGTTATTTGTTTTTAACCTATTCCAACCACCAAATTCGGTTGACATCGGTTTTTATAAAGCTATGGTCAGCGAATATATCCCCAACCCCATGAGATGTCGCAACTGCCAACGACTCGGCCATACCACAAAACGCTGCACCAATACCACAATGTGCGAAAAGTGTAATCTGCCACCTCATAGCCCCGTAAATTGCAGTCGCACTATGTGCGCAAACTGCTCGATCCCTCACTCGGCCGCGGATAAAACCTGTTCCTTGTATATCCAAGAGAAAGAAGTTTTAACAATAAAAACCACAAACAAATGTTCAATAGGAGAAGCCAAACGAATTTATAAGGAAAAAAATATCCACAAACCTGATCAACTTTCAGGAAGCTTTGCTAAAATCGAGCCAATTACAAGGACCCTCAACGGAACAAAACAAACAAAAAACTACACCCAAGGAATCCCTTCCAACCAGCTCCTCCTCATCTGCTACAATCAACAGTATTCAAATTGCATTGCCCCACAAGCCAAAAAAGTCAATAACACATAACCCAACCAAACCAATTCCGTCTATAACACCACTAATCCAACGAAAACCATCAATTCAATTAACGCCATCAACTCAACAAACTACAAACAAGTTCGCCAACAAACAACCAAACTGAAACCATTCCACAAACCACGACAAGCTGCTCTGCTAATAGCCATTCGCAACGCACCCCTTCACCCAAATCAAAGGTAAAAAGTAAACCGTCTCCCACTAATATAAATATTAAAAAAAATGTACACACCTTAGTAGATGATGATTTTACAATGTAACTATAAAACTAACAACCAAGCCCCTGACTCTGCTGTTCCTGAGGCTGGACACTTGAACTCAATCCAGAGTTCAAGTGCCCAACATCCGGAACAGCGGAGTCTTGATCCTAACAACATACATCCCGCCCACCATACCTTCCAACACCTTAAAACATTTAAGAATATTCAACCCCATCCCTCTGCAAAATCAAGATCTAAGAACACTAGCACGGCTGAACGCCCAAAACTCACTCCAAAACAAACCCCATTCACCATTCTACAATGGAACATGAACGGTTATACCAATAACTTTGACGAACTAAACATTCTAATTAAGGACCATAACCCACATATAATATCACTGCAAGAAACGCATTGCCCAGTCAACACCACACCATTCATCCCTAAATCCTATGTAGGCAAACACATCACACAAGCAAGGAGTAGGATTACTAATCAAGAAAGGTACTTCCCACAAAATCCTCCCCATCATTATAAATATCCAAGCTCTCGTTGTAGAAATACAACACCCTTTAAATTTTACCTACATTGCCTTATATCTCCCCCCAAATCAACCATTAAATAAAAATGATCTTTAGGCTATACTCAACCAAACAAATGAGCCCAGAATACTTGGAGGCGACCTAAATGCTTGGAGTACACTCTGGGGTTCACCTTCCACAAACAAAAGAGGGGAAGTAATGGAAAACCTCCTCCTCACCTCCAATCTAATCCTACTGAATGACGGTTCCCCTACTCACCTTTCTACACACAATACCCTCACTCATATAGACATCACTTGTTGCTCCTCAGAATTGGTTCCGAAAACTTCATGGCAAGTTCTAAACGACCTCTACAATAGTGACCATTTCCACGTTTTAAGCATAATAAATAATCAGCAACCGATAACCCATCACAACAGATCTCCAAAATACAAAACCGATTCCGCCAACTGGGCACTTTTTGAAAGAAAAGTTGACGAATTTCTTTCAAGCAATTCCTCCACACCTGACACGAATCACGAAGCGGCGCTAATCAGTAAAGCAATTAGATCCGCTGCCAATCTCTCAATACCCCAAACAAATATCACAACCAAATCAGAAACCAGGCAACATGTACCTTGGTGGAACTCCGACCTAACGCTTCTCAGAAAAAGCAAAATGTCAGCCCTCTCAGAATTTAAAAAAAGACCAACGCAGGTTAATTTTGTAACATACAAAAAAGCGAATGCACAATTTCGTAGGAAGATGAAAGAAAGCAAAGCAAAAAGCTTTCTTCAATTCACTTCCTCAATCAATCCAATATCCTCCACAACCACAATATGGCATAAAATACGCAGCTTAAGTGGTAATCACAATCCGACAATTATCTCATCCCTTAATTCCGAAAATACTACAATCTCAGACACTGTGGAAATAAGCCAACTCTTCGCCAAAACCTGGTCGCAATTCTCAAGCAACAATAATTTTCACCCCGAATTCAATCGTAAAAAAATTGAATCCGTTAACAATCCACTATCTTTGCAAACTCCCAACTCTGCAGCTCTACGCATAGAACAACCCATCTCATTTATCGAATTCGAGTCAGCACTTAGTATAACTAAGGGAAAAACTCCAGGGAGAGATCGAATATCTTACCCAATGTTAAAAAACCTTTCGCATTATGCAAAACAAAGAATTATAAAGTTATACAATAAAATACTTGAAACATCACACATTCCACAAATATGGAAAACCGCGGTCCTAATACCTATTCCCAAACCGAACAAAGATAAAGATACGGTGGATGGCCACCGGCCTATATCCTTAATTCCTTGTCCCGCAAAGGTATTAGAAAAAATCGTAGCCAAACGTCTACTCTGGCTTATGGAGACAAAGAAATTGATATCCATCAACCAAGTAGCTTTCAAATCCAACAGAGGTTGCACAGACGCCTTACTCCACATTGACCACTACACCTCAAAGGCTCTATCCGCCAAAAATCACGTCACAATACTCTCTCTTGATTTTGAGAAAGCATTCGACAGAATAGGCGCTCACACCGTACTTAATAAATTGTTAAAATGGAGAATTGGCAACAATATATATAGGTACGTTAAATCATTTCAAGCAATAGAAAATTCCAATGTAAAGTCAACCACGTTTACTCCAATACATTTCCATTACACAACGGAATCCCTCAAGGATCCCCACTGTCAGTTGTACTATTTATGATCGCCTTTGACGACATAAGTACAATAATAAACAAACAGAAACATCTAGATCATTGCATTTACGCCGATGATATATACATCTTAAGTAAATCCAGTGATCTAACTTTCTGCAAAAACATTTTAACTGAAACAGTGAAAGATATCTTAGAATGGTCAAATTCTTCAGATGCCAAACTCTCAGTAGATAAATGTAAATTATTTCATGTGTGCCGACGACGACTTTGTCCCCAAATACACCTTAACATAAACAACAAAACAATCCAAAATGTTCCCAACCTCAAAATCCTAGGAATAACATTTAACAATAAGTATACCTGGAAACAACATTGTTCAGAACTCAAAGTATCATTAGCAGCGAGGATCAATATTATTAAATAATTAAGCAACATTAAAAGTAACGTACACATTAACACTCTATGTAAAATTACTAAAACTCTAATTTTAAGTAAAATATACTACGGGATCTATATCTATGACAATAGTCCAAAAACGACTCTAAATATAATAAAGCCCATCTATCACCAAGCCGCTAGAAGAAGCACCTTTGCATTCAGAACGACACCAATAAAAAATATACTGGCTGAAGCTGGGCTTCCAACAATCGAGGACCGGATGGAAATCATATCATTAAAACTAATAGCTAAATTAGCGTTTTCGCGAAATTCCATAATTGACAAAGACATCAAACTAACAATAGGATACAAAAACACCAACCGAATCCCATCTGCAATCAGTCGCATTTTAGATAAAGCCAAGCAATTGGAATTGGATATTAAACAAACTTTCAAATACTCCGCAACTTACCCGCCATGGCTTCTAAATAATAATAATTTCATAACAACACTCTCAATATTTAAAAAACCAAACACAAACAAAGAAATATACGGTGCACTATTCTGGTCAGTCGCCTCAAAATATAAATCCAACGGATGGCGCTTTCTGTACACAGATGGATCCAAAACAACCAACTATACTTCCTTTGCGGTCACATCCGAAGAAGGTGCAGTAAAGAAAATCGGACTATTATCCGAATTTTGCTCCATTTTCACGGCGAAAGCCTTCGCGATTTTACAAGCCGTAACATTCGCCACCAACCACAGAGAAAAATGTGTCATCGGCACCGACAGCCTGTCGGTACTCAACTCAATAAAAAACACCAACAACACTGATGATATTATTTCCAATATTCGGAATAATATCATTAAATACTGCAATAAAATAAAACTAATGTGAACTCATTAGTCATCAGCGGTAACGAGAATGCAGACGCCGCAGCCAACTCAGCCAAAAGAGCTCCAGTCCATAAATTCAACAACTACACAAGAGCCGATCTACTGTCAATTATCAGCAATCAACAAAAACAAATAAACCAAACAAACTGGGATACTCACCACCATGCCTATAAAATGGTCAACCGTTTCAAAACTCACTTTCTTACCCAACTAACAAATCCAAAATCACAAACTTTGTGAGGCTGCGATTAGGCCATACAGCTGCTACCCACCTCCACCTGCTCCACCGAGCTACAACCCCAATCCGCCCAAAATGCAACACAACACTTACAATCACTCACATATTGAAAGACTGTCCTCACCTAAAACCCTTGAAAGACAAACTACTTCGCAATACAGATATTTATACAATTCTAGCAGATCCCACTACCGACAACATAGAAATTGTAAATAAATTTGTAAATAGCATTAAGATTAAATTGTAAATTAGAAATACAGAGCCAATAGTCCCCGCTGCTAGGCTCATTAGGTTAAGTTATTGATATGTAATTTTACATTACTAGTTGATAATAAATAAATAAATAAATAAATAGATTCGCTTATTGGGAATTTGATTTTAATTTAAGATTTTGGATTTAATTATGCCGTGGAAGCAGCTAATAAGCGATAAACGAATGTTTAATTCGTTTATTGCGAATTTTGGTTTATGTTTGGGTTTTTTCGGGTTTTGATCGGATTTTGAGTTTTGGAGTAAAATAGCTGGGATTTGGATGTGGAAATGGGGGGAAAAAGGTGGTAGGGCTTTTCAGAGCACTACAAGGGCTGGGATAGTCTGAGGCTTGTTGACATAAACCCGCGGCTTCAAATAGCCCCAAAGAAAGAAGTCTGGGAGGATTGTAGCGGATAATTTGGTTATGTGTCTGCATGGACACGGTTTTACCTAGTTTCAGACCATGGGGGACAAACAGAACTCTCACAAATTTGGTGGTTGAACGATCACTTCTGATGATATTTAGCAATAAGTGTTCGAGCACACCGTGGATGCTAGGATACCGTTTCTACGACGAGCACACAGTTGGTCAACGAATTCGAATCGTTCTTATTTGTCGTTGGTATGTTGACCCGATTTGGCAGTTCTCCACCTGTTGACGCACTAAACAATACTTACTGCAACTCTCAGTCGTCCCACTGCTTAACGCTGCTAATCACCAAGAAGAAGAAATAAAACTCTCGGCTGTGTCTGATGAGAAATGTATTTTATTTAAAATCGTCTTAAGGTAATGTGCTGTGGGGAGTAAGCGTAGTGCACCGGCGTACGGCGCTGATTATCTCCCTCCTCCATCATAAGTTCTTTAAACGCCGCCGATAATTTCCGAGCAAAATTCTTCGCCAGAGCAAAGGTCACACATTGAGGAAATTATTTGAAACTCACTCAGGAACTGCAGCACCGGAGAAGAGTCAATGAAACACTGATTGCCGGTACATGATGAGAACGTTTATTGATGTTTATTTATATTCTTAGTGTACACCAACTAAACGCGCGCTTTCCGTTCGGGTATACAGAACGTAATTAATAATTCTAATAATAAGAGATAAATCTCGACAAATAATAAGGGATAACTCTCGACAGATAATAAGGGATAACTCTCGACGAATAATAATGGATAACTCTCGACAAATAACAAGGGATAACTCTCGACAAATTTGATGCGAGATATATACAGCCCCGCGACGCCACGGGGCTGCAGGAGCTAGCACGACCAGTGCGATCGGCAGATGGAAACGAACTCTTACAGGGGATTTGTAAGCGAAGGAATGCTTGAGAAGGAAAGAATTCTCTTGCAGAAGCTTTACGACTATAGCTTTGCTCCAATTAATGCGTGTAGCGTTTTCAGGTGCCTAATGCCATTTGTATTGGCGAAATTATATGGGAAGATGAGTGTTATGGGGTGTTTAAGGAAAGCGTACCGTGGGATCTGGCGGAACCGCCATAGTGCCACTAATTAATTGATTTTTATTAAAAGGTGCCTTAGATGCACATTTCACAAAGAATTCACTCGGGATTAAGATACGACACGTAAGGGGACTCTTATTGACTCACGCAGCGACTTCTTATTTAAAACAGTCCCTGTATAAGAAAACTTACCTTTCATGCATCTCTTCACATACAATTCCCCGTAAGATTTCTTTCTTAACTTATCAGGAATCCCAAACCAATTTGGCACCTTCGGTGCCAGGCAAATTCCCCACGCATAACATGCGCATCAATATCCTGCCGAAGTACATTTATGACCTTTGTTCCTTTCTTTTCCTTTTTGTGATCCTAATTGGAAAGGTTAAACGAAACAAATGAATGGCGGGTGGCAATTGAGGTAGTCTAGATGTTGGGCAGCGCTAGACTCAGCCGAGTCATGATAGGGTGCCGTGCGAGGCAAGGTACATCGCGATTTCGATATTAAAACTTAAGACCTAAAACTTAAAATCAAAAAGAAGAGAATCGGTACTTCAAGGTAACAGTTTTATAAATGGAAAGTATCAATTCTGTGTATGTAAAATAAAAATATTAAATAAAAAAACGACAAAGTGAAAAAATTAAAGGACCTTTTACTTGAAAACGAAAGACGACAATGGTAGCCCACTTTTCGCGGAGAACCGGAAGCACGGTAGTGCACCAGGATAATTTTGATTACAATAATCATAAAAATCCAACGATGCTCCACGAGAAAATATTTTGAAAGTTGCAGTTTAAATTAAATTTAAATAAAAGTCAATCAGATAAAAATTGAGGGAGCTACTGGTGCGCCCGGTTTAAAAAACATGAAGTTGAGATATATCAAGTTAAAGTTTTAAGTAGTTTTATAGATTTAACGGTACTAGTCGTTTTAACGGGCTTTCTACTAACAGCTGTTTGGTCAGCTTTAAAATTGCGGGTGCAGAGACGTTGTGGCAGTTTCGCCAAACCCCACGGTTCGCTTGCCTGAAAAACCCCCATAACCTCCACCCAATCTCATAACTTCACTAATGCAATCACATTACTATCTTAAACGCTTCACGCATTAAATAGATCAAATCTTTAACCTAAAAGTCCCTGTAAAAGAAAACCTACCTTCCTCCACATACAATTCCCCGTAAGATTTCTTTCTTAACTTATCAGGAATTCCAAACCAATTTGGCACCTTCGGTGCCATGCAAATTCCCCTAGATGAATTCCTAATAACAAAGGATTTGGATTACATACTATCTAACCTTCACCAGGGACCATAAACATTGCGCCGTCTATTTTTCAGCTTCGCCATGGTATGATAAATCTCTTAACGTGCACATTGGCCGGCGACCTTTTTCTCCCAGCAATAAAATACCCAAGCAGCTGCATTCAATTAGGGAAATCGACGCTGAAGCCAATTTCCCTAACTCGCACCAACTGCAATTGCAAACAAAGAACGCTGTTCCTCCATAGGCTTCCTGGCGATACCATAAACAATCCATATCGTTTGTGGTATCCTAAACGCATTTTTCATTTAATGAGTGGCTGCTATTTACCTCCCTGGCCCTCATTGCCGAACGATGCATTAGGTTGCTTCTTCCTTTGTCCTTGCCGCCTGCCTGCTTCGTTGTTCCATTGCCTTCGCGGATGTGTAAACCACACAGGTCTGAACGATCACACACATACCACCATGACCTCTATTACGAGATCTGGTTTTCTATTCCACCAAGAGAGACTGATCTCCTTGAAGATGGTATTGTGACTCCCACAGTGTTGGTCGACATTGACCCAGCCTCGCTAATTGCGATGAGTTTCCACGCACATTATAGCAGGGGAAACCATCTTTCCTTCGCCCCAACGACCAATGAAAAACGATTTGCATTCCATTGGAAAGTTCTCATGGGCGACGTCCAGATAAGTTGAATGTCTTTACCTTGGAAGAAAGGCATCGACATGCGTTGGGCGAAGGAAAGCAAAAAGGAAAAAGGAACAAATCATATATGCCACAGGTCAAATATGTTGATTGATGGATGGACCGGGCATATTGCCGCCGTCCGATAGGGATAGGTTTCATGATTGACGTTAAGTCAATAGAGCCATTGCCGACGCTGGCTTGGCACAGGGTAGATGGGGTAGTGTTTACTTAAAAGGTTACGAGGGACATGGTTATGAGGGCAATGTTTTCTTTATCCCATTGCCGACGCGTATAGCCCCATTTGATAGTTCCTTGCCTGTAGCATATCGTCGGTCGCTGGGTCGAGTGCATGTTTAGTGAAAACAACACTCGATCGATAGTAGGTAGGTAGCTATGGCTACTCTGGGATTTGTCTATCTAAAGATCGACCGATGACAAGGGTGAACATGTCATGCAGCATGTGAGGAAATGCTCCTCGTCTCTGCATATTGACATGGTCCATGTTTATGCCGGTTATCTGAAAGGACAACCAAAATGCATTTCAGGCCATATACGCATCAATTCCATCCCGCCCCGCGATGGAATATCTAAATGAAATTTCCGCGGGGATCAACGGGAATATGAGCCGGTAAAAACCCGGCATGCTTCTGGATCAGTCCTTTTGAAGATTTCCACCTTCCTACCGAAACCAAATAAAAAAAAAACGCATCGATTATTATTTGCGGTGCACCGTCTTGTTGTTGCTCATCCAATTCTGGCACTAAGAAGTCGTTTATCGTGGCCCTGTAGCGTTCGCCAGTAACAGTGACCGTATTGCCAATGGCGTCCTAAAAAAAAAAGACGGCCCAATCAGTCCACCCGCGTGAATGCCGCACCACACAACTGCTTTGAGTGGATGTAATGGCTCTTCGTGCATCACATACGGATTTTCAGTGCCCCAGAAACGAAGATTTTGCTTATTGACGTAACCGCTTAAGCGGAAATGCGTCTCGTGGCTCTTGATGATTTTCAACACAAAATCGTCCGCTTCGTTGTTGAGATTAAGGATGGCTTGACCAAATTCACACACCCCCCCCCCCCCCCCCCCCGCGGATCTGTTTGTATTCTGCAGCTATCTAGTTCATAAATGTCAAATATGATCGACGTACGACGCCATTTGCAAAAATTATAACATTTTCCGATAGGGTGATTAATTTTGCGCCACCCTGTATAACAATTCCTGTGAAGTTTTCAACGGAGAACCAAGATACGAGGGCAGTTTGATAACTCAGTGAATTTTCGAATAAAAGTTTGTTTTTCTCGGCAAATAACCATTTTATTTTTCAACATGGTCTTGTGGGGGTTCTTTAAAGCATTCCCAAAGAACCACCTATTTCCTTAAATCAACCGCCTTTCCCTCACTCCACAAGCCACTTTACTTACCTGCAATCGAGCAGCGTAAGATACCACATTAGCTTTCACCTGCAAGTAAAACCCCAGCAAGCATGCACATCATCAAATCATTTTGTTCATATTACATGAACCATACCAACCCAATCGGCTCAGCTTGTCAGCAATTATAATCGACAAACACACGCTGGCCAGCGGATCTGTTGACACAGCTGCAGCGGATTTTTCCGACCATTGATCGCCCAAGCGACACGATCATCGAATAGGACATGACCGCGATCGTTGTTCAAATAATCATCCTAATGATCATCTCCTATGATACAGTTTTCCAAAAACTAACATCCATTGAATCGGACACGATCTATTTAAACAATCATGCCAATGATCGTGTCCCACGTACGGTTTCCTTAACCAAACAATAGCCACCCTAGCCTTTGCCATAGGCGAACAAATCTGCGGTTGGCTTATCGTCACAGAGAAATCTATTGCCTGCAACGGTATGATTCTGGGCGATTATGTAAACAGCCGACGTTCCCATGCAGCATTGGTTAAACCCAACAAATGCGCATCTCGGCGTATGACCCTCGGAAATAGCGTTTCTATTTACAGAACACACAGAAACCTATTTCTTCCTTCGGCGATTTTTGCTATCGCTTATCTCAACGATCCCTGCAGCCCCTAATACCAGTTCCTTTGTTTGCACAGTTGCAGGATCGATCGTTGCCTCACTTCCAGCGAAAGGGCATTGTACTTGACGGTCACCACAGGGAAATTTTTCCAAAAAAAACCCAATCGATCGTTCATTGGTCATCATGCTCAAAGCGAGGAAAACTTTTGCTATGACAGGGAGGCTATTTCACAGTAGCCAACTTGACAGCAGGGTAAAAGTCATATGCTACATGACGCTAATCAGGCCAATGCTCATATATGGCTGTCCAGTATGGTTTAACATAGGTCCAAATTTGATGGAAAAGATTCGGGTGTTCGAAAGGAAGTGTCTCAGAAGTTGTCTCAGATTATATCGAACACCGGAATCGGAATACAAAAAGTACTACTCAAATGAGACTTTATATAATGAAGCCTGCATAAATAGGGTGGATAATTTTATGATTAAATTAATCAGAGGACATATTGTGAGAGCAATAAGCTCGTCCAATGACCTAATTTTCGGGGCTTATTATCCAAATACCCTGTAATATGAGAACGTGCGTCGCAACGGTTGTGTTCCACCAGAGGCGTTCCTTGATTTGGACATGAAAGGGCTTATACAGGATAGATCCGGAATTCCGCTGATCTATCATGTAAGTAGATCATCCGTAGACGGGCGATTGTGCTACGACCGGGAAGTAACGCGCACCGAAGAAGAGCTCCTGCCCTTCAGTAGGGCTATCTCCCACAGAGACCGGGACGATAGTATTAGACAGCGTCAACAGTTCTGGTGGTTGAATGGCATATAAAGACCTGGATACCAAAGTCGGTATAGAATCACACTATCATCAGCTAGCTTACATAGACTTAGCTTTTCTAGAATTAGGGTAGTATAAGATTTAAGTTAGGTGAAGCTAAGTGATTTTACATAAAATTAAAAAAAAAAAGAAAAAAAAAAAAAGGCAAGTAAGTAAGTTAAACTTTAAGAAAAAAAAAAAAACAAAAAAATTGACAACGTTTTTCAAATTTTTCTTTGTCTTTCAAATAATTATAAGTATTGCCACAAAGTTTTGTCGCCGAAAGGCAAATTATACAAATATTAAGTAATGTTTAGCTTAGAGCGTCCTCGAAGGACCAGTAAGTTATTATATAAGATATTTAAGCTAGAATTTAAGCATTTTTTGTCTAGCCTTTAATTTAGAAACTAAGAATATAGAAAGAAAATAAAAAAATCTTTAAAAATGAAAAATGAAATGGGGTATTTCATTGAACCCGCGTCCGTGCTTACGCCTAGTAAATACCACCCACGGTCTCCTTTTAGCTCAATACATTTAGTCCAGTGTATTTCCAATTTTTTATTCCTTCAAATAACAGATTTCTTCAAGGCTCTCAAAATAGGCGTTAGTTTCTGTGATGACCTCTTCATTCGACCAAATCGCTTACGGGTAATTCGGTAAATGTATGTCCTACACCTTTTCGTTTGTTCTATCGTATGCGTTTACTCCTTTAACACTAGGCAATTTCAAAAAAATAATGTTTAAATACTTCATTAAACTTTTATTGGCATCTTAAATACGTTGAGTGTAGGCCGTTGCGTACCGGAACAATGATTCCACGTCTTACCTATGCAACGAAAATAAATAGTTTATTGATTCCACGATGTTCAGAAAAGTCATATTCTCGAAGAATTATGGGCTCCAAACTGTCCAACAGAATACTTATAATTATGAGAACATCCACGCACTTGATAAATAAATTACAAAAAACAGGCCATAAGTTGCACCCAAGGATTAAATGCTAAAACTCTGCGATAAATAGCCTCAAAAACCTCAAGCAATTCCCGGTAAAGCCTTTCCGATAATCCTGATTTATCAAATGCTAAGCTTTCGCCCCTCCCTCAGTTCGAACTTAGCAGCGTATAAATCCATCTCCTACTTCGACTGGAATTCCGAGGAATTTAGATTCACAATTCTTGAGGGATATCCCTTCAATGGTGACTAAAGAAAATTAATGTCTATTAGGCGACAAATAAACTTTGAGGGAAAGTTTATGAACTTTTTGCGATCGAATACGGATAGAAAATATATTAACAGCCGAGCTCAGAAATGCTAATGTAATGAGTTTCCTCCTTTCACGGTTTCGCATCCATCATGAGAGACTGTTTTGTAATTAATTGGCAGAGATACACACAGTTTAAGGCAGATATCCTTTAATAACACTACATTCGAAGGTCTAGTGGATACGAACAAATAAACGCATTGAATAGGTTGAGTAGGACTAAATAGGATTTAAACCTTCGCGCAAGAGTTTCAAGATCTAAGAACATAAGTAAATATAGAAATAACTACAATTTTTGAATAACCGTATTCTGTATATATACGTACACAAAATACCACTCAAGGAGCAAGGCTGTTATCCGACGTGAGATATTTTATTCTGCCACCCCATTACAAACGGGCCTCTCTCATTTAAACCAAACCCCCTACAAAATCCCTTGCACTCAATTAAGGAAAATCTAGATAGCAGCAATGCCTGTGGAATTTAGGATCCATTAAGTAGTACAAACGACCCAAAACAAGAAAGAGTAAACAAAACCTAAGGCACACGCAATTGACTTGTCGATGAAATGATGGAGCTAATAACAAATTAATTAGGTCGTTCCATTGATTCCTTCAATTATCCACCATTTCCTTCACATTGCAGATTTTGAAAGTTTAAAACATGACAGACACACATAATTACCAATGAGCTATAGCCTACCATTAAAATGGCATTAAAGGTGCCAAAGCTGGTATAATTTACAACAAGCCAACAGCTATGGAAAATCGATAAAGCATGTCGCTCCTTTGGATCTTTTGGAATACTCAAACAAGGAAAAAAATATCCAGGATATGGAGAGAGTAGACAAGGATCCAAGTGAATTTTTGCCTGCCAGAAAATTTTCGAAACGCAGCAAATGTTCTTACGGCTGCCGTCACCGTCAGATGACGGTAATTATGTATTCTGGTAGAAACTGCGCCGACTATTATCCCACTAGGTGCCGGCCGTTAATTTTAAATCTGCTATAATGTAGAGGAATGTAGAGGACATTACTAAACCGAATGATTGAGAAAATGATATGGAGGACTATTTTCCAGCATAGTAAGTAGGGTAACGGTATCTGAGCTGAACACTAGGATTTTTATGGCCAACAGGATCAAATAAACTTCAGTGATGGTTTGGCCTAAATTCATTGTCTCCCTCGATATCACGGCGTCATATTTGGATCTGGTGTTTGAACAGATTGTTTATAGATTTCACGGCTGCCTCATTTCTTTGCTTGCTATGTGATTGTCATAGTGAATAACATGGTTTCGATAATGTACGTCTGAATGTGTGGCTAAAACGGAGTCAATTTGTTGATAAATATTTTTTAAGCAAATATTTGTCGTCTGGCTGGATCTTAGGTTGCGGTCTATGGCTGAGAAGTTCCTAGAAATGCTGGCGTAAATATTTTCGCAATGAAACTAATAATTTTGTTTATGCAATTTCTGGAATTTGTTCATTCCTACAATGTCATCGGAAAGTCAACATTAATAATAGCACAGATGCTAAAAAAAGACATAATTTAGTAATAAAAACAACTAAATCACAGCGTATGTTGAAAGTGTTGTCAAAATGGATTGTAATAAATTAATTATATAAACGAGGGTGGGCTGAAAAGTTTCCGACCTCAACATGAAGATAGCGGCACTCGTCAATAAGAGCTACTAAATGTAGTTGTGCATCTTTTGCCAGTTACTCGCCAAAATTTCAGCCATTTTGGGCGGGTAGTTTTTATTTGACAGTCGTTTGAGTGAGTTTTATTAACGAGTGCTGCTGTCTTCACGTTGAGGTCGGAAACTTTTCAGGCCACCCATGTACTTGAATATATTTACAAGCATGTATATATGAGAGATGATACTCGCACATGTGACAGGACCCATAACAGTCCTCAAATAGGTTCAACTGGGCAAGTGTGTATTCAAGTTCAATTCCGCCATGGTTGTTCATTTATTATTATCCTAGATACGCACATACAAAAAGAATACCTTTAAATAACAATACTCAGTATGGATCGGAAAAAAGAAAGGCTTCTACAGTTAAGGAGGATGCAATTCTCAGGTATGCCCTATCGTAAGGTTGTATATAAACTGCGTTCCAAAACTCAAAACGTTACACTTGTGGCATGGGAAAGTGTTGCCAATAAAAAAAAAAAACAATCAACAGTCGACTCGATTGGTTTGCTCGACATTTAGTCCCTTTTTACAATAAATCGACTTAACAGTGGATATATTCTAAAATGCTACAACATTCGTCTCGCACGTTTAACACGATGCCTTCCTTTGCCTCAAATATTACACTATATTGCTGCCTCTACCGAAACAAGAATTATACATAAGGTAACAATGCTGTTGTGGCTTTCTAACAGATACACACACAATCATTATCATCATCGGCACTGCAACCGCGATCCGGTCGTGGCCTTATTTAGCAAGTCCCGAGGCTTGTTAAATTTTCCATAATAATTTGTTTTTCCGGGGAAAGTTATTAGCCTGGCGCCACATACACAATACAGAAGCATATTGTGAAGATCACCGAAAGAAAATCGAATAAGAAAAAGCATTAGCCGTATACAATAATATAGCAATTCACCATCAGTTGAGTGTACTTGAGTTTCGAAATCGAATTTGTACACGCGGCAGTTGCCTGATGTGTTGAGCATTGGTTCAATTTATAGTGATTCTAACCGTTAACGCGTCAGTTCGAATCACACATACTTCACTATGGCCGTAAAGGCTATAATCTTAATAACAAAATTATTGCGATGACTAGAAATGAAAAATCAACTTACAGAAACCCGAAATTATTTTCTTCAGTACGGCCCGAAACAAAACAGAATTGTAAACAGAAATGGACACAATTTTACATTATTGGAACCGAACTGCTCACAGTACCTAGCTGACTTTCAAACCGACAACTTGTCTCTCAGTTTTGCTCGTGCTATTTTTCTTAATTTACATCAACCGTTAGATTCACATATAATTATTATCTTATTATCTTATTTTCCTTATCTCGCTACCGCAAACACATAACTTTGTTACGACCACAACCACCCATCCCATAAAACCTACCTTTTTGGAGCCAAGCTCCATCATTAATCGCGCATTCAGTAAATATCGCGATATAAAGTCAATATCAAACAAATTGAAATACACGTTCAATTTGTCCATATTGAATTTAAGTTGAATCCAAGACGTGAAAGAACGAACCATATGTTCAACGCGCAGAATCCCCTGGATCCAAATCTGTGGACCAGATGACCAACTTTCAAGTAAAGTTGTTGAGAATCATAAATTGCACGTCTGCAATTTTATGATCCTTCAAAGGTTTGTTTACCCAAACCATTTCCCACAAGGAACTACCTTGCCTAGAACAAATAACAGGCACCATAAAATGAACTGCACGTTCGCCTAAACAATAACAATATAGAGAATCACAAAGGTGCTTTAGCACGATTCACTATTGATTTTTGTCTTTGTATTTGTTATCGATTCCCCACAGAAGAGATCCTTGCCCATTCGCCTAGAACAAATAACAGGCACCATAAAATGAACTGCACGTTCGCCTAAACGATAACAACATAGAGAATCACAAAGCTGCATTAGCACGATTCACTATTGATTTTTGTGTTTGTATTTGTTATCGATTCCCCACGGAAGAGATCCTTGCCCATTCGTCTAAAGAAAATAACAGGCACCATAAAATGAACTGCACATTCACCTAAAACTGCACGTTCGCCTAAACAATAACAACATAGAGCATCACAGAGGTGCATTAGCACGATTCACTATTGATTTTTGTCTTTGTATTTGTTATCGATTCCCCACGGAAGAGATCCTTGCCCATTCGTCTAAAGAAAATAACAGGCACCATAAAATGAACTGCACATTCACCTAAAAAATAAACATTATTTATTGAATTAATTTACATTTACATATTTATAAAAAAAGTTACATGAAAATAGTAAGTATGTAATTGACAAACAAAATAAAATTCTTAAATTGGAACAAACAAAAATTAATTGAAAACTTACCCCCTTCAGGTTTTGGAAAAATGATGTTGCTTCATGTTTGATATAATTACTTCAAAATTGGGACTTTTTGATGTAAGAGCAATTTGAATACAGTCTTTGGCGTTTAATCGATTTCTGTTTTACGTTTTTATGTTCATTAGAGTGGAAAAGCCTTGTTCACAAAGGTAGGTTGTTGCAAATGGCAGCCATTTTTTTACCGCCTCCTCATGTGGAATTTTGAAAGCCTTTGCAGCCTTTGACAACCAAAAAGACGTCAGGTTTGCTTTGGTCTCAAATTGAATACGTGCTTCAGTATTGAATCGAAGTTCAAGAATTGCTTCTGCCAAACCTGGAGGTTCTTCTGGTATGTTAGTAATTTCACATTTAAAAGGATCTACAACCCAATTCACAGTATGTACATCAAGATCTGGAAAGTAGTCAGAGAACCGCTCTCTGAGTTTGGTTAAATGTTTTATAACTGTATCTTTGATGTCACCAAAAGTAATATTTTCACAGTCTTCCAAAAACAAAGCTAACTTTGAAAAAGAAGCTATCTTGTTCTGTTCTGCTTTATATCTCCAATATTGAAGCTTTAATCCAAACGCTGATAGTGTTTCTCTGGCTGAAATGATATTAATATTTTTTCCTTGCAATTCTTTGTTCAATATGTTTATATGCTCAAAAATATCAGCTAAATATGCGAGATGTGCAACCCACGAGGGGTTTTTAAACTTATCTGCGGGAATATTCTTTCGATCAAACATAAAAGTTTCAAGTTCACTTTTGAGAGCCCACACTCCATTTAGAACATTTCCGCGAGAGAGCCACCTTACTTGTGTATAATAAAGTAGGTCCGTATATTCCGCTTCACCGTCCTGACATAATTCATGAAATAGCCGCGTGTTTAGCATGTTCTTTGAAAATATTAACAATCTTGATGACATCATGCGTGAAGGCTTCCAGTGTAGGTTCCAAATGTTTCACAAGAAGTGCCTGGCGATGGATCATACATTGAATAACTTGAATACAGGTATTCCCCGACTTACGACTGAGATAGGTTCCTGGTCATCGGTCGTAAGTCGATTAAGTCGTAAGTCGAGTTTCATATTAAAAAAATTCCGACTTAGCTAATGTAATGTATTATTTGTACTGAAATATGTATGTAAATCGAATTTTTTTTACGCTGTTTTTTTTTTTTAAATTGTTCTCATATATTTTAGGGATTCCCCGCAACTACATATTTGTCTTCTTTAAGTATTTTCTATGAAAAAAATTGGAAAAAAATGGTCGTAAGTCGGGGACTACCTGTATTTGGATTTTTTTTCACCAAAGAAAAACCATTAATATGACCCAACATAGCTGGAGCTCCATCAACAGACACAGCAATACAGTCTTCCCACTTTAAATTAATGCTTTCAGTATTAAAGTATTCATTTACCTTATTATACACATCAATTCCACGAGATCTCAACTCGAGAGGAGAACAAAACAACAATTCCTCTTCAATTGCATGTGTACCTTTGTAGCGAACATATACCATTAGCTGTGAATTGCTACTAACATCTGTAGTCTCATCAAGCTGAATAGCAAAATATTTAGCCTGTTTTAGTGAGGAAATAACCTGTTCCTTTACATTTTCTGCCAAGATAGAAATCCTTTCTGTTACAATTCTTGCGGACAAGGGCACTGAATTCAGTTTATTCGCCTCTTTCCACATGATCTCTGACATTTTCATAGCTGCTGGTTTAATCAAATCTTCACCAATAGTATATGGTTTCTTGTTTCGGTCAATCAACCAGGCTACTGCAAAGCTAGCCTTTGATGTTGAACGCTGATCAAAAGTATCCAACAAGTTGCTGTCCAATCTTTGTCTTTTAACAGATATTTCTAAATTTACAAAGTATTCTCGCGGTTTGGAAGACAGATGTGGATGCAAATTATCCAAATATTTCTTCAATTGACTTTTTTTGAAATATTCTGAAGTCAGTATTTTCAAACATACAACACACCGTGGTTTCATCGTACCTTTGTCTTCTATTTGTGTAAAACCATAATTAAGGAATTCTTCCTGGTATGTTCTTTTTCTATTTGCTGCCATCTGAAGGGTGACAGAAACAGTGGTAAAAAAATTTACATTAAATTAAATTATCAAATCGCGCTTACCTTGATAGTGGAAATTGATGATGAAATGATGTGTCTCGTACGTAAATTGCACGTAATCAAACGACGCATCGGAAATCCGTGCATAACTGACCGTTGAGTGCTAAGTTTAAACATTACAACATACGCAGCGCCTCTAGTAGTCGATGCAAGAAACAACGTAATGCAAGCACGTACACACACACACTACGCGCGTCTCTTACTTATCACGCACACACCAAACTCGACTTCAACCAGAATTAGCGGCCCGGCCCGTATATCGCGCTGAATTGTTCAAGTTTGTTAACATACTACAATGTTTATGAAATAGAAATAGAAAAATTAGAAAAATTTCCCGCATTTGGGGTAATTTACCCCGGTTCCCCGACCGCTGGCCTAAACATAACAACACAAAAAAAGGGAATCAAAAATGTGCATTAACACGATGCACTATTGATTTTTCTTTTGTGTTTGATCTACCGAAAAATTGATCAGGCGGGGAAAAGGAGAGGTCCTTTTTTTCTGCCGGAGGAAACAAAAGATTTCTATCCTAAGGAAAAAATGAGAAAACCACTAGAGATGGTTGGTTTTTGTATCTCGATCGAGACGGTGAGATAGTAGAGTTGGTTCTAGTCAATTGCTCAAGGCGGTCACGGGGTTTTTGCTTCTAAGAGAGTGTATTAATGAACAACAGTGTAGTAAACACTAACGTCTTAAAATAAAGTTTTGCTTCTAGGATAGTGTATCAATGAACAACAGTGTAGTAAACACTAACGTCTTAAAATAAAGTTTACTAAGTGTACTAAGTGTACTAAACTAGAAACTCTTACTAAAATATAGTTTTGAAGATAAGTTTAATTAAATAAAGAACCATAACATTAACAATTACGCTTTAAATAAAAGTTTGAAATAAAGAAACAGTGTTTTATTTAAAGTGTGTGTGGTGCACAAAGGGTGCAAAAAATAATCATTACAACTTGATCAACTGTGAAATCCGTTAAGTTATGGCCCCTGGGCCACGTGTGTTAAACAAAATTAAACGTAAACGGTTGCGTTATGATCCCGGTATTGGAGGTCAAACGCCTCCTGATAAACTTACAAAAGTTAATAATAAAGTGCTAGAGAAATCCAATATGTGTTCAAACACTAACTTTTTCCAACCACTTCAAAGTCTAATGGAGGACTCACCTGAAATGGATTCTACCAAAGTCGATCAGTATGCAGAAGTAACGAAAGAATCCGTTCCGCCAATTGTGGCGTTAAAATCAACCAGTGCTAAAGAGCGAAATATTTTGAGTAACATTAAAATAGACAACTACTTAATTAAAAACATATCACTTGGACAAAAAATATGTTCCCCTAACAATGGACATATACAACAAAATTAGAACCGAACTCTTGCGGTTAAAATGTTAGTTTTTTACCCACTCGCGAAAGGAAAATCGCCCACTAAAGGTAGTGTTATGCGGATTAGACTTAATTAGCAACGACATAGTCAAGAATGAACTAATTACACTAGGAATTAAGTTCTTAGATGTTAAAACCATCACCATAAATTCAACAACAAAAGCATTGTACAAACACTACTTGTACATTGTTTACATCCAACGCGGTACTATAAAATTAAATTAACTCAAACGTAATTTCTCTACCTTGTTCAAAACCATCGTTCGCTGGGACTTCAAAAAACATCATCCAGGTAAGGTCACACAATGTCATAATTGTCAGCTTTACGGCCACGGCTTGATGGATTGTTATATAAATAGCTCCTGTGCAATCCGTTCTGGAAACCACAAAACATCCGACTGCAAAATGAATAAGGTCAACAAGTGTGCAACCTGCAGTGGGCCACATAAATCCACCGATCCTGAATGCATTAGCCGAAAGCACTACCTAGACATACGAAAACACTACCTACCCGCAAATTATCCCCACGTTGACGTTGAACAAGAAATACAACGTTCCTACAGCCTCCAAGTGATAAACAGCAGCCACTGCCCGACCGATTCTCCATTGATAATTTACCTCCACTACCGCGATCTGTGCGTCAATCTTCACTTCCTTCATCCACCTGGGCTTCCGGCCTCCATCAAACCCAGCAATCGTCCAACAGAGATACGACGCACACTAAGAAAAATCCGACTGAAAATCTAAATAATGATAACTTGTTCTCTTTTAACGCTCTTCGTAATGAAGTTGTAACCAAGCTTAGTGCTTGTCACACCAAATCTGACCAATTTAACGTCATTAGCTCATTAGCTATTAAGAGTCTTTGGCGGTTTTATACATTTGTCAATATCGGGTGTTCCGCCGAACACTATTTGATCACCATCACCAAGCGAAAACAGCTACCAAATAAGATCACAGGTGAAGTAGTTTTAATCGGGTACGAGTGCCCTTTTATTAATTTGTTTATATTAATCCAGATGAACAAACAAGGGCTTTTACACAATATTATTGTTCTCAAAAGTAGTTTATTGTGGTTTAACACAAAGAATTTAACAAATAAAACATATTCACAAGTTTCATCATCATCATCATCATCATCGGCACTACAACCAGTATCCGGTCTTGGCCTTATTTAACAAATCTCTCCACCGGTGCCGATTTCGAGCCGATGTCATCCAATTTGGCACTCACAGGCTCTGGGCGTCCTGGTCTACGCCATCCCTCCATCGCAGACAAGGTCTGCCGCCCTGTCTCCTTGCATACATCCTGCCACAAAGAACTTTCGGGGCAAGCTCCTCTTCGCTCATTCGAGCTAGGTGTCCCGCCCACCGGAGTCTACCGAGCTTGATTTTTCTTACAATATTAGCTTCAAGGTAGATTACGTACAACTCATGGTTGTAGTGTCTCCGCAATCGTCCTCCCTCACATACGGGGCCAACAATTCTCCTTAAGACCTTTCCCTCGAACGTGACTAAGACTTCAGAGTGCCTTTTATTAAGCACCCAGGTCTCGGATCCATACATGAGTACTGGTAAGACCATGGTCTTGTACAGTAGTAGCTTGGATGTTCTGGATAAATTTCGGGATTTAAAGAGCCTTGATAGACCATAGTAGGCTTTGTTGGATCGCCGTTCGCGTATTTCTTCTTCCATATTGTTATCGGCTGATACTATTGACCCAAGGTAGTTAAAGGATTGCACTACTTCAAATTCATGCTCCACTACACTGATAGTTTGACCAACGTTAGGTCTTCTCTTCGCAGAAGTTGCCACCTTGTACTTAGTTTTTCCCTCATTAATGTGCAGTCGTAGTTTTTGTGCCGCCTGTCCGATCTGGGTGAAGGATTCCTGTACCGCCGATTCGGTTCTACCGATGATGTCGATGTCATCTGCGTAGGCAAGTAACTGGATGGGCTTGGTGACAATAGTCCCTCTTGTTGTAACGCCAGAGTCACGGATTGTTTTCTCCAACGCCAGGTTGAAGAGGAGGCAGGCCAGACCGTCCCCTTGTCGGAGTCCATTATAGTTGTTTATTGGTTTGGACAGCAATCCCGCTACTTTTACTTGACTAGTTACGTTGGACATGGTCAACCTACAAAGTCGTATCAATTTGTTTGGAATGCCGAATTCTCTCATGGCATTATATAGTTCTACCCTGGATATGCTGTCGTAGGCGGCCGTAAAGTCTATAAACAAATGATATAATGGAATCTTATATTCCTGACATTTTTCCATCGCCTGCCTAAGGGTGAATATCTGATCAATTGGTGATATTCCTGGGATGAAGCCTCACTGATATTGACCAATGATGGCTTTACCGTATGGGGCTATCCGATCTTATAGGATAGTGGAGAGTATCTTATAGGCGGTACTCAGCAATGTTATACCCCTATAGTTGGTGCACAGTGTGATATCTCCTTTCTTATGTATGGTGCAAATTATACCGCGACGCCAGTCTTCCGGCATCTCCTCTTGCACCCATACGTGCACTACGATCTCATGAATTTCGGGATGTAACGTTGTCCCTCCTTGTTTGATCAGCTCAGCTGGTATGCCATCATCTCCAGGGGCTTTATTTGATTTTAACTGTCTAATGGCTTTTAATGTTTCCTCAATGCTTGGTGGCGGCAGCATTTGGTCTTGGTCTTGCATTGGTGGAGCCTCCAATTCTTCGGTGAGCTGACCATTTAGCAATTCATTGAAGTGCACTTCCAACGCTTCAGAATGCCTTCAGGATCGGTGATCAAATTGCCCTCTTTATCCTTGCAGTAAGTGCAGCGTGGTGTGTACCGCGCCATACTGCGGATTATTTGGTAGAACTTCCGCTCCTGGTGCGGACCTCGCTCTCTACTTTTTTCTATTTCACAGACAAGGTTTTTTGCCCAGGCACTTTTCTTTTGTCTGTGAAGTCTTTTTTCAGATCTTCTGAGCGCTTTGTATTTCTCCTCGCGTACCCGCGTCCTATGAGACTACTGCATTGCGCGGTATGCGGCATTCTTACGTTCAGTCGCTAGTTTGCACTCATCATCAAACCATTCGTTTCGATCTCTACGACTACTGCCTAAGATGTAGTTGGCAGTACTAATGACAGTATTCTTAAGGCGTGTCCATTTCTCTTCTACGCTCGGCATTCTGGCCCCAGGACATACTCTCCCTCCGTCGAGCTCTTCAAGGGCGAGTCTTAACGCATAACCAAAAGTGTTGCTGGTATTCTCATTGCGTATGGCAGCCGTGTTGATTCGAGCCTGATCCGCGGATGCAATACGTCTCCGTAAGACAATCCGCGCTCGGAAAACTGTACCAGCAAGATAGTGATCCGAGTCGACGTTGGCACCTCGGTACGTTCGTACCGTCATCAAGCTCGAGGAGTGGCGGCGATCTATCAGCACGTGGTCAATTTGGTTGCGAGTAGCTCCTTCAGGTGATACCCAAGGGGCTTTGTGGATATCTTTACGCTGAAACCTGGTACTCGCAACGACCAAGTTTTTCGATGCTGCCAATTCGGTGACTTGTAGTCCATTGTCATTAGTGTTCTCATGCAAACTATGGGAACCTGTGTAATGCGTGAAAACCGGCTCCCGACCTATTTTTGCATTCAAATCCCCAAGAACGATTTTCACATCGTATCTTGGGCAGGCAGTGAGGGCCCGTTCGTCGTTCTAATAGCATTCTTCTTTTTCATCGTCAGGGGACTCCTCTGTAGGCCCGTGAGCGTTTATGAGGCTTATGTTCTTAAACTTGCCTCGCACGCGACGAGTGCATAGCCTTTCATTTATTGCATTAAAGCCGATGATGGCAGGCTTCAGTTTTCGGCTGACTAGAAAGCCTACCCCGAGCACATGGTGTTTTGCGTGACAGCTGTACTAAATGTCATACTCTTTTCTTTGAAAAACACCACTCCCCGTCCATCTTATTTCTTGTAATGCTGTTATGTCACCCTTATATTCGGTCAGGGCATCGGTTACCCGCTGTGCAGCTCGAGCTCTTTACAGTGAATGGACATTCCATGAGAAAATCCTCATATCGTTTAGCCATTTCCGTTTCCGTGGTCGTTGTCGTTGTCGTGTATCCGGTCCATATACGGGGCTTGATAAATTTGCCAAAATAATTCATTTTTACGGGCCTGGTTATTAGCCTTGCGCCAACCTTTCTCAGGATGTCGCTGCATGCATTGGTTCACTACTTGGCGGGTGTCAAAGTAGCTATCCAGGATCGTCCTGGCCTTCGCCTTTGCCCTGTATGTTCGCATGTGTATGTATGTTTTTTTTTTTACGTCTCCCAGGAAAGGCGAACCTATAGCGCTGAGTCAGCGCCCTGGGATACGTTTTTTTTTTCTCAACCGGCTCCATGAGCCGAGTTCCGAAAGGTGGTCAAAGATTCCTCCCAACGACGCCTATAGCTTAATGGGGTGGTATTTCACCGGGCGGATCGGCTTTGGGACTCTACCTACCACTCAGTAATTGGGCCGAACTGCACAATGGCAAGAGTGGTCAGTTAAACCTCCGTTTGCACAATCAACCGCAAGACACAACTTCCGTAGCAACTTAGCATTGAGGCAATTAATTAACAATTATTCCTCGCATTTTAAAATAAGTTTGATAAATAATTAGTTGCAATTAAGCACAACTGCAAATACGCCTGTTCTTTTCAACACGCAAATCCGGCTTCGCCCCTATAAAATAAAATTTCCGGGTGACAACAAAATCCTAGCTGCGCCTGGAGATCAAAACACTTTTTCCTAACAAAAAAAAATGTATGGACTCCACGCGAAAACCACCAATTGTGAAGGTGATAAAGGATTACAAAAAGACGAATGTTTCCCAAAACGAGTGTGGAATATTGGGATTGGGGAAAGTGGTTTTCGACGAAGTTACACAATGTATAACATTGGCAACAAATTGTAAAATTACAGATTAGTCGATTCACGAAATATTGCCAAATGTAGCATGTGGTTTCAAAAACCATCAGTGGTGTTGACAGCAATGATAATGCCATCCATTTCAAAATAAAATACCGTTCGAAGTAAGAATGCATAAATACATCGATAATGTCATTCATCAAGAAGAATTTCTCATACTAAATGAATTCTTAAATTTACTTGATTTGCCAGGATTGCTGGGATGCATGTTCACAATAAAAATCGGCATACCTCTTAGTCTTTTCCGAACCATCAATCCGTCATAACTTTGTATCGTTGTCAGCTTTTCTGTAAATAAGATGATGATCAACATCGAAACTAAATTTTAAATGGAAAATTTAAAGGAGAAATTGTATTGTTGCCACGTAATATATCCCAATGATTCTGATAGATAAACCATTCGAATTCAAATTCGCCGTCAAACAATACTGAGGAAACCCGGGAAAGATTTACGTGAGCTAGAGATGCCTGCAAAGCGTATATTCAACGGGCAAAATTCTTGCACGACCAGAGAGTGAGACAAAACATACAACACTCTCCCACAAGTAGTAGAAACTTCTCGGCATTTGTGTAGTACATCCAACACTCGGTCTCCTCATCCATTTCTTCGGAAATAGTCGATGACAGACCAGTCACCAGTGCAATAGAGAAAACGAATTTACTTGCTGGACATTTTGCAATCAACTCAACGCTGTCTGATACCATATCAGTTCGACCTTAACTTGAGCATAAGCTGCATAGTATGAGCCAAATTCGCTTCCTAACGCGTACTGTTGCACGGGCGCTCAAGGAGCAGCGAACATTTTGCAATCTGGACAAAATTCGTCACATTAGAGAAACTCCGAAAGCTCGACTTATCAAAACATGAGTACAGCAATTTGAGAAGATTACTGACAGTAGAAAACCATAGACTTCAATCGACAAGAAACAGAAAAATTGAGAGAGTGGACTCCAGTCAGTTCGCGAGAATCTCGATCTCTTCGTTCACCAGATTTGTCGGACCTGTTACACGTAACATAAATACTGCACTTTGCTGTACGCAAATTACCAATGCCTTCCATGTAATATATATATATATATATATATATATATATATATATATATATATATATATACTACGCGCATGTAGCCAATAGGCTATTAAATTTGTCACACGCGGATAATCTACGCAAAATTCTGCAAAAACTATGAGGGTGCATGCATATGGGACATATTTTTTTAAGGTTATATCGAAAAATTCTTCCAGCGTAGCATCAAATATAATTCCTGCTACAACCAATGGAATCATTTCGGTGTAGCTGTGAAACCTTATCACATGTCTCCCTGTTGCTAAACGCATTTCCAGTTCTCAGGCTCAGAATTGCTATTTTGCATTTCCCACATTCCACCTATGCCCTACAAGCAAACCAAATCCCCATCACCTTGAAATGCATGCATTTCCCATTGACATACCTAAAATTGCAATTCTGCAATTCCCACACCCAACATTTTCATCACCTTGACGATCACACCCAACGCCCAATCACCTTCAAGGTAATTTTACCCCGGCACAAGCATGCTATTCACTATGGGCAAATACGTCACAGTGAATCGAAAAATTCCCTATGGCCTTCGGATGGAACTGCAGCCAGAGTGGGCGTCAGATTACCACCTGGGGACGATTCACTGCAGAAAAAATGCAACACTGTGGTTCCTATCGTCATGTGCATGGCCTTCGACTGAGACTAGCGTCAGGTGGCTGTCTGGACGACAGTATGATCGTGGGAAGGTATGTGGGTTTTGATTTAAGTATTGAAAATAAAAAGGGGAGCTCCGTTAGAATAGAATTAATAAGTATCCGACAGCATCAAAGCGTGCATCATTCAGAATTATTACCAGACAGGCACAAGGGGTGCATCAACACAGTCAATTAGATTCCGACAGCCAAGTGTGGCACTTGAATTAAACGAAATCATAGAATAAACAAAACCTAAACTAAAGACAAACCCAAATAGTCAGCCTTTTTATTTATTGATGAACCTGGAGGGTCAACGATCAGCGGAAGCCAACCCACCGAAGAAAGACACCCTACTCACGGGCTCCAACAGCCAGAAGCCGGTAAGTGTTGAAAAAATAAATATACAACAGACCTGATAGTTGGCAATAATTGCCAAGTTTTTAAATCCTGTACATTATATCCTTACTTTTAATCACAATCGTTCCAGCACGATTGAGCAATACCTCACACATATGATCATTCTGTACGCTGTAATATAAATTATCTGTGAGCAATGAACTTTTCCACTTTTGTTTAAAATTCATGGTATTCAACAACTGAGTTCGCTGGCTGGATGATTTAAAAGCAAATATCCGAACAGAAATTTAGTGTTACATTTACAAGAGTGCCAGCAAAATATCGGAACGCATATAGAAGACATAACTTTTATGGAGTAAATGCCCAAAGATCGCACTTTAATGGAATGAACATGTTGATTTACTAAACCTATCTATCATTTTATGTTAAAAATGTTCTTTCGAAAGAAACTGTTGTAACACCCGGTATATAATGAAAAATCACACAACTACCATTGGCACCTACTTGTTACAGTAACACTAGGTAAGCACAGTAACTATTTACAAAACGTATCACATGCATTTCCTCACACTTGTTTCTGCCATATATATATCCACGATGCTAAAGCATAACGAAATTTCGAGAATCCAAAAAGGACAGGATGTGCTGGGAGTTTAAATAACCCGACGCAGCTTCCCTCCACGGCTCAAGAGAATGCTCTCTTAGGTCCAAATATTCGCAATTCCGCTCCGCTTGGGACACATTATATAATTATTTCGATCCCAAAAAAACTTCAATGTTCAACCCCAATTACCCACCTCCATTCGCATTCTCTTCTATAACTTTGTCAAAAACCACGTTGGCATGATTAAATATGACTTATAACAAAAGGACCCTTCCGTCTTAACAAGGGTTAGGAGAAACCTTTCTTCGTATTGGGACTTCCTCAATAGTAACCATGCCGAACACTCAATGTTATCAAGACTTCATGGAGTTCCTGGAATAATAACGACTGCACGTGACAAGTAACAACTGTCTTGTGATAGACCCACTGCCAGACGGCTTCCTTTTTCGCTAGCGAGTAGGTGGATGGTGTAATTCACACAAACAGACGAAAAAGAAACGAGACAGTAAAACGACGACCACCCGAGATGGGGCAAGGACTGCAGAAAGATTCACCCCTTCTTTCTCTTCATGTAGCATTATTGCTTGCACATGCTAACCCTTGGAAGGGTGCGAGAGTGGAGGCGTCGTCTCTTTAAGGAGAGTTGAGAAGCAAACCCATACCAATGGATGGAAGACGTGGCCTAACGAATACATTGGTAACAGTCCTGGTATCGAATGTCCTTGCATATAACATATTTTTCATTGGCAATATAGTTGTTCGTATTGCCTTAGGAATATTGATCTACAGGAAGTTTTTTATAGGCTTTGTTCGGTCACGATTCAAAAGAGGAAGCCAATGAACACTCTAATTGTGAAGCGCTACAGTACGAGAAATGCTGCTGTGTTAATTCAGTTCCAAGGTAAAGGGTAGTCACGGTGTTGCTGGATAATGAGGCAATTTATTTTATTGCATGATATTGTGCACTCCAAATAATTGTGGATATATTACGACTCTGCAATTTTGACAGCTGCCAAATTGGATATTAGTTAACTTGTGATTTGTTCAAATTGGAATTTAACATTTAAAATATGGATATTGTTAGCTTTTTTTTTGCAAAATGGTGATTCTGCCATAGCTAAATCTCGTGTGAACGAGTAGCATACGGTCAACATAATCGTCCTTCTAAATGTCCAATTTCTCACAAAGGCAGGAGTATCAAAGAGACCGGGCATGTACTGGCATGTGAATCAACGGAGCACAAATGTGTCTACATACTTACGACTCTGTATGGCCTGCATCTTTATACTTATTATCATCATCATCATCGGCACTACAACCTGGAACCGGTCTTGGCCTTTGTTAGCAAGTCCTGAGGCTTGTTAAATTTTCCATAATGATTTGTTTTTTCCGGGAAAGGTCATTAGTCTTTATACTTATAGTCCCCCAAGAATTAAAGTCCGGGGGGTGGAGGCGAACATACGGGGCAAGTCTCTGCTTTCAAGCCGGGGAAGGGCAGGATGATCCTTGTCCCTGTTCAATGCAAGTTGACATGCAGTCTCCACGTGACACCCCTGGATAGCTATTTTGGCACCCGCCAAGTAGTGAACCAATGCATGCAGCGACATCCTGAGAAAGGTTGGCGCAAGGCTAATAACCTTGCCCGGAAAAACGATTTATTAACGACAATTTAACCAGTCTTGGATAAGGACCGGATACCCGTGGAGAGACTTGCTAAATAAGGCCAAAACCGGATCCCGGTTGTAGTGTCGATGATGATGATGATGGTCTTGGCCTTATTTAACAAATCTCTTCACCGGTCCCGATTTCGGGTGGATGTCATCCAGTTTGGTACTCCCAGTCTGGGCGTCCTGGTCCAGGCCATCCCTTCATTGCAGACAAGGTCTGCTGCGCTGTCTCCTTCCATACATCCTGCCACAAAGGTCTTTCCGGGGAGGTTCCTCTTCGCTCATTCGAGCTAGGTGTCCCGCCCACAGGAGTCTACCGAGCTTGATTTTTCTTACAATATTAGCTTCAAGGTAGATTGCGTACAACTCATGGTTGTAGCGTCGCCGGTATCGTCCTCCCTCACATACGGGGCCAACAATTCTCCTTAAGACCTTTCTCTCGAACGCGCTAAGACTTCAGAGTACCTTTTATTAAGCACCCAGGTCTCGGATCCATACATGAGTACTGGTAAGACCATGGTCTTGTACAGTAGTAGCTTGGATGTTCTGGATAAATTTCGGGATTTAAAGACCCTTGATAGACCATAGTAGGCTGTTTGGATTTCATCAGCGGTTCGCGTATTTCTTCTTCCATATTGTTATCGGCTGATACTATTTTGGGCCCTCCCTCACATACGGAGTCAACAATACTCCTTAAGACCTTTCTCTCGAACGCGGCTAAGAGTTCAATCATTTATTAAACACTCAGGTCTCGGGTCCATACATGAGTAGTGGTAAGACCATGGTCTTGTACAGTAGTAGCTTGTATGTTCTGGATAAATTTCGGGATTTAAAGAGCATTGATAAACCATAGGAGGCTTTGCTGGATTTGATCAGCCGTTCGCGTATTTCTTCTTCCATATTGTTATCGGCTGATACTGTGGCGGTTCCGCCAAACCCCACTGACTACTTACCTAAAGAACCCCCATCCCTACAACCCAACCTTATAAGTTTCTCTAATGCAATCGCATTAGCACCTTAAATGCTTCACGCATCAAATAGATCCAATTCATATAACCTAAAAGTACCTGTAAAAGAATTCTTACTTTTCATGCATGTAAGAATCCTTTCCTAACTTATCAGGAATCCGAATCTCACCAAGTGCATGTCCCCCTAGACGAATTCCTGAAAACAAGATGATTTGGTTTACATACAATGTAACCATCATAACAGGGACCATACTCATTGCGTCGCCTATTTCCCGTCTTCACCAAGTGTATCATAAACCACCATACATACACATTGGCTGGCGACCTACATCCAAGAAACCAAAACAAATATACGCATCTCGCGTCTCTTGGCACCAATCAATCCTACAGCATAAGCAAGTGCAAATAGGAATTCAATACCCTACCCTTACCAGCGATGCCATAAACACCATTTCCCAGTAATCTAGCTAAAATCCATTAGCACATTTCCACATTGCATTGCCGCCTGTTTATTTGGCCGCAATGCACATCTCAGACAAAGACCCAAACGTCCCCTTTGTCTTTTCATATTTTGGGATCTGCTTCTCATCAACAGCAAGAGCAAACAGAAAACCAATTATCATCCAAGGAGATTGGTTTGTTTGCTTTATCGAACTCGCATCCCATGAATGCACATTTTCCCTTTCTTTGTTTTAAATTCGTTCCCACGGCTTTGATCCATAAAAGAACCAATGTACACACATACATGTGTACCGTGACGATCTTCTCTATAAGATCTGTTTGGTTACCCCAAAGAAAGACTTTAAGTCTCCCTTGGAATAGGAAAATGCAGCCCTTAATTAAGAGAGCCAGTTTCACTGGCCGAATTCCTTTTGACAACGAACGAATATCGTAGAGTCAATTTCCATCTGCCGACCACGCTGGTCGCGCGAGCTCCCGCTCTCCCTCGCGCGGCGGAGAGGCGATATATATATTCGGAGTCGTGGGCGAAATAAATCCGAATTACTCGGTATTGCTGTACGTACATTTTATTCGTCTCACCAATTGAGTTGAGCGTAGATTTATCGAAGTTGTATTTAAGTGTGTCAAAGACGGATTGTGTTTCAAAATCGGACCGTTTCCCAACATCAGTGTTCGAAATAGTTCATGTATTTTAAACAGTGTTAACATTTATTAAATAGAACAATAAATTTAAATATACCCAAAGACAATATCGTCGTGTTTTATACCTGTGTGGTGTACGCTCTGTGCTCTGGAGCTCGATTCTTGGTGAACCTTTTGCAGCGTTGCTCAGTGTTGTATCCGGAACTATTTACGGCGGAATTTATAGTGATGATGGGGATAGAAGTAGAGGCCCCAGGACTTACTCCGATCCGCGAATGCAAAACGTCTCCGTAAGGCAATCTACCCTCGGAAAACTATACCAACAAGATGGTGATTCGAGTCGACGTTGGCACCTCGGTAAGTTCGTACCGCCATCAAGCTCGGAGAGTGGTGGTGACCTATCAACACATGGTCAATTTGGTTGTGAGTGGCTCCATCAGATGATACCCAAGTGGCTTTGTGGATATCTTTACGCGGAAACCTGGTACTTGCAACGACCAAGTTTTTTTATGCTGCCAGTTCGATGACTCACAGTCCATTGTCATTGGTGTTCTCATGCAAACTATGAGAACCTGCGTAGATCCTGAAAACCGGCCGCCCACCTATTTTCGCATTCAAATCAACAAGAACGACTTTCACATCGTCCAAGGATCGTCCTGACCTTCGCCGGGTTGAAATCAATCAGTGACTTTGCCCTGTATGTTCGCTCCCATCCCCCGATCACTTGTTTTCGGTATTAAATATTTGCTTATTAAACACGTGCACACGCACACTCACTAATACACCCACACCGTTTTTTTCTTTCTTTTCTGATTAACGTCTATACAACGTACGCACTTTGCTTTATTTCCTCTGCGAGGACGACACACACACAACACACGTGTGCGCGAACAATATTTATATTTTTTTGTTGACGCGCGACGATCGATGTAGTTCATTCAACGACTTTTCAGGTACTGCTGTTTTGTATTGTTTCGTTTTCTCTATGACCGTTTAAATTCCGGTTGGTATATATAATGTTCGGACGTTCCAAGTGCTGACGCGAATATCGGCACTTTTACATTTTTTTCCCTACGTCTTCTTTGTGCCGAGTCAGTGTTTTTTATTGAATTCTTCCCTTATGTAGTGTTGGCTCATCACTCCTACTTCCACTGGGTTTTTCATGTTCTTCGTGCATATAGTTTCCGTTCATTTTTGTTTGTTGTCATGTGGTTTCAAATAGTCCGCCATATCAGGGCACCGTTTTGATATGTTAGGGTCTAATTACTGCTTAGGGTATCAGAGAGGTGCATTTATAATACAGCCAGTATACCCCTGACTGCAAACCATCTGTTGCAACTAGAGGTTGCAGAATGTATTCAATACAATATATTTGGTATAACACTTAGCCGCTTAGCTTGTGTCACAACCCTAGAGCTATTAATAATTTAGTTCTACTGCGCTTGGTTGTGACACAAGAAAAACGGAACAGATCAAGAAAATAGTATTCAAGTACCGCGATCTTGATCTGTGATACCAGAGAGAAGAGTAACATGTCAAAGGGCCATTGATTACGGAACCAGAAGAGGACATGGTGTCTTTGTCGAATAAAAGATAAGGAACGTTTTTTGAACACAACACATAAAGCAACAAGAGGTCTAGTGAGCATTGGATGACGGTATACGAGAGAAGACAAAATTCTATAATTACAACCCAACACAAGAAGGTTAACTAGAATAAAAAGGTGATATGGTGCGAAGGAGAAACGAGTGGTTGCCACCCCATAATAATCGTTGGAGTTTATGTGCATTGTCGAACGACACCAGAATCAACACGACACGAAGGAAGGAACAATAAGATTGATTTCGGCACACGAGGAACAACACATTTCAACACACCAGACCTTAGAAGAAAAACACGGATAGCCTAATATCTTCACTTCATTCGATTGTAAATTGGAAATTACTTGTAAAAAGGGGGAAATCGTACGTGAAATTTTATTGTTTGTCGACACTGTTCATTTTTATATTTCACGACGGTCTTCAACTCCACTAGTTCAATTGATTCGAAGTGATTTGGTTTCAACGCACAAGAAGAGGATTCTGTCGTTCCTAGAATTCAACAATCTTCTGTGTCACACCATTTCAATGGAAGGGGAATTTCTCCAGCAATCCTTGGCCTTAGCGAGACACAGGTAATAACTATGTAGGGGTTATCTAAATACCTGGAGAACCAACCCACTATTTCCGCCTAATTTCGACCGCCAACAGCGTGTCTAACCAACCCCAATTTCTCCTACTTACCTACTCACCTGAAAAGCATGTTGCCATAACGGACGCATAGCTGAATTCATTATTCTATGGAAGTAATGCATAGTTGAATTCAGCTACCTTTCTGCAATATCTGCAACTCCAGTCCTCTAATCATGAGATTTCTGCCGGAAATTCCAATCCATGTGGTTAGCAACAACAAGTCGAACCAAACGATGCTGTTGCATAATCATGCAACGGCTTGGGTAATTATCGAAGTCCATAACATGTTTCCCACGTTAATATTACCCTAGTCAAAGTAGCATCACTTCGACTTTCCCCAGACACTCTATCCGCTGGGGATCAATGATCTCTTTTCGCAGGTGAATAGCACCAGCTACATTTTCCTCTCCTCCACAATTCTGTCTCCCTACAGTTGAATGTACTCCGGGGTCACCACAGACATTGCACTAGGTCAGTGGAACACCTCGGAGACTGCATTAATACACGCACAGTAAGCCAGATCAACCCAGTGTTATTGTGCTTTCCTTTTGATTTCTTCATCCTTTCTACGCCCATCGACGTCGAACGAATACGCAAGTACTTACCCACCTCGATGAGCATGGGGAATTGAAGAATGCACAAGAGATCACGATTACTATTGGTTGATCGTTGTGCAAAAGCAGAAATTATCCATCTTCATCCCTAATTCAAGCGGTCGTTATTCAACAAATCGTGACAAATCGTCTCTCTCTTCTTATCGGCCCATAGGACTAACTTCTATTCCCTCCAAGGTAATGGAATCGCTTATCAACCGTCAGAAATATCTGGAATCAAATGATCTCCTCAACGATACCCAATATGGCTATCGTCGCAACCGGTCTACAGGAGATTTGATGTTGTACCTTACCGAAAAGTGAAGCCATTCAATCCATTACCTCGGTGAAAGCAAGGTAGTCGCTTTAGAAATTTTAAAAGTCTCCAACAGAGTTCGGCATCCAGCCCTGTTGTCAAAATTACATTCCTATGGAGTGGACAATTCCCTTATCCAATGGATAAGATACTATCTTTCTGACCGTTCAATTCAAGTGAGTCTTGATGGTGTCAAATCTGTCTCCCATCAGATTAATGCAGGTGTTCCCCAGGGTTCTGTACTCTCTTCCTGATCTTTATAAATGATCTCTTGTCAATTACTCACAACCCATAACACTCGTTTGCTGATGATAGCACGTTGAATTTCTTATACTCATATGAACATTCCCGACCAAACTCTTCGAACGTCACTACCAACCAGCAACTTATGCTTGATACATTAAATTCAGACCTCAGCTAGATATATCAGTGGGGATGATCTAACCGAGTAGAATTCAATGCCCTTAAAACTCAGTGCTGCCTCTTGTCGTGAAATGCGAACTCCAAAGTAAATATACTGTCGATGAACGGCACTTGCATCGACGAAGCCAATGAACCATCAATCCTCGGCACTCGAATGAATTCGACTCTTAATTGGAATGACCACATATTAGAAGCTGCGAAAAGTGCAGCTAAATGTATGGGGTACCTTAAGAGATGCAAAAGATACTTCACTCCATCCAGCCTGGCCACTATTTACAAGGCGTATATTTGTCCAAAAAATGCAGTTCAACTACTATATTTGGTCATGTAGTGATCCTAAATCACTACTCCCATCCAATCCCCATTATTAACTATAATCCCAAACTTATTCCCATAGTCAATCAAATGAGCGACAAATTAAACTAAAAGTTAATTTGTCGCATATTGATTCAATTCCCAATTATCTTACCTTACCCATAATCCAAATCATGTTCCCCAATTGAATCATATGCACGACAAAACTAACCGAAAGTCCATTTGTCGCACATTGATTCAATTCCTATTAATCCAAACATCATGAAATGCCTAACTCCATATGCATTTCATGATCTTACCTTCCGGGAATTTGTTTGAACAAATTCTTTTGACTTCCCATTATAAAATTCCAATTGAAGCACACAAAATCATGTTTGTGCTTCTTAGAATTTTTAAGTCAAATTTTCAACAATCTCTGTCTCCACAGAGTATAAAAGGGCGGCACATTTTGGATTCGTGATCAGTCGAAATCCAGAAGGTCTAAGTTACGGCCGAATATTATAAAATCAAGTTAAACCAAATAAACAAAGTCAAATTAAATAAATCCCAAAAAAAAACCTTTTATTTGTGAAATAAAAAACCATTGCGGGTACGCTCACCCATCAACTGTTCTTCCATTTCTCCAAGACGGCTAACGCTGTCGGCATCACTGCTAACAAGGGAGTCCATCCCCCATGGTGGAAGGAACTTGCGTTAGGAGATCGGCTCATCGCGGAGACTGTGGGGGTTCTTAAAGCTCACCTGGAGAACCCCCCATATTCGCAACCCATATTTGCACCTTAATCTCCCCGCATTAAAAGCATTTCCTTTCACAAGGGCATTTTCCATGCATCAACGCATCGGCAAAATTTTCCTAAAAGAACCCTCAAGCATTTCTCCCATCTAGGGCGTTCACGCATTTAATGCGTTATACCATTTTCCACGAAAGAAATCAGGACGCCAGTACCGCATAGATCAATGCATCTCAGCATTGTTCTGAAAAGAAAAACATTTCGGCTGCCGTACTAGGTAACCGCAATAAACTATGGAAACTGCCTACGTTTTCTGTCCCACACGTGCGCGGCAGATTTTCATAGTTTATCTGTACCCACGGCGGCTTCTATCCAACCAACACAGCACAGCGCAACTCGCGCCTAGCTGCCAAGAGCCGAATTCTCTGTCAGTGTAAATATTCACACTGGAATCCGACATTTGAGTCGCCACGGATGCCATATACAATCGACCTAGCTGTTTACACAACCGTCATTGTATAATCATCCCAATTGATTCCTAATTACTTGCAGCTATTGATTCAGCTGCAAGCAATCTTCACAGAAATGCTCCATTAATTCGAATTCCATTCCCACGGTTCGTCCACCCATGAGCTCGCGTCACGAGCAAACAAAGTAATCCGCGCGTAAGTAGACACACCCTCGTTAGGATTTGTACCGGAGATCTACTCCTATTGGTCAGTCTCAAAAGGAAAATTTCTTTTCCTTTTCACCACACTACCAAACTCACCCCAAACGAGGGTTGTATCATTTAGTCGTATTACATCCACAGCCGGAGTCGGTCGGGCCGTAACCCTCCGCCGTACCTCGTGCCGGTACGATGGTACACAAAAGTCGCGTCTCAACCGCCAATTAAAAAGTCGAGCTTCATCCCCCATTTCGAATTTAGTCTCTGGGCGTGTGAAAAAGATTCGGCGTCATTGTTTAATTAGTTATCCTGTGGCGGTTCCGCCAAACCCCACGGTTCGCTTATCTAAAAAAAACCCTAATAACTTCCACCCAATCATATAATTTCGCTAATGCAATCACATTAGCACCTTAAATGCTTTACGTATCTAGGATTATCTAAGGTATAATCAAAAAAGTCCCCGTAAAAGAAAACTTACCTTCATGCATCTCTTCCCATATAATTTCCTGTACGATTTATTTTCTACCTTTTCCGGAATCCCAAACCTTATTCGGTACCTCCGGTTCCCAGGCAAATTTCAATTTCCCACACCTGCACCGCAATCTCCCCCCAGCATACTTGAAACACTTCCTTTTACAAGGACATTTAATGCATACAACGCGTTAGATAAAATTCCTAGAAATAATTCTTTAAAGTGCATATGGCATCATGAATCCCAAGCCAGTCGGCACAATTTGTCTGCGTTAAAATCCTATGTCGGACAGCTTGTTTTTCAGATGCCATAAACCATATTTTTACGCATGCAAACATGCATAAGATCCAACTCATCGTTTGTTTTTCCACTAACAAACAATCTTCAATTTCTTTCCCTGCCGCAGCTAATTACCCGGCATATACAAAGGCATGCAAGGGATTCGTTCGGTCACCAATCCCATTAGCACCTTTTTCCCCAACGTCGATAATAGCGACGACGCATCGCGTATTACCCGCATTACCAACGGCGCATTTGGTCAGTTCTCCCTTTTGTCTTTGCCACCTGTCTGCTTTGTTTACCCATTGCCCTCCAGCGCGTGTAAACAACACAGATCTGAACGATCGCACACATACCACAACGATCTTCATTACAAGATCTGGTTTCCTCTTCCAGCAAGAGAGACCTTACGTTTCTCTGGTGGTAGGTAAAAACGATATCCTTAGTGGAGAGAATATCTACCACGACACCACAAACTCACCCCATAGACGAATCATCTCTGCATGAGATGATTATCGTTGAGTCAAATTCCATCCGCTGACCACACTGGTCATGCCGATCCCGCTTTCCTTAGCGTTGCGGAAATGCGTGAAATTCGAGGTCGCGAGTGTCCGAACGTTTTTTTTTATTTTAATTGTGTCGCCTTTTAAAGAATACAATGTCAGTTAAAGAAACTCTATCGTGGACAATTAATAATGTAACTCTAAGTCAATACAACGTACTGTAAATCGCGAATGTGAAACAAACTCGACCAAATATAAATTAAAATCGGCTGATCAATCAATTAAAACAAATGTTTTATTTTCCTCTTCCTGGACGTTGGATTGTGGAGCTTCGCTTGTGTTTTGCTCTCCTGTGCTGCAGTTTCCGGGATGTTGTCATTACCCTTCCGCGTTTGATGAACAGTTTCCTTTCAGTGTTTGATGGAACAGTTTCCGGGACATTTAATGACGATTCGGTTTGGCGGAACCTTGCCCGAACTAGCTCCTCGATAGTATAGTGGTTAGTATACCCGCCTGTAACCTGAGACCGGGGTTCGATTCCCCGTCGGGGAGCCTCTGGCGCAAGACTAATGACCTTGCCCGGAAAAAACAAATCATTATATATGGAAAATTTAACAAGCCTCAGGACTTGCTAAATAAGGCCAAGACCGGTTCCCGGTTGTAGTGCCGATGATGATGATGTCCGAACTACGAATAGTTAGTGGGACGAAGTAGAACTCGCACCCATGCCGGTGCCACGACTTTGTCCGCCCCAATCCCACATAATCCAACGTTAACCTTGTAAATTATAATTAGTACTAAGAAGAACAAAGGATTTAACACAATGTGAACGTACCTCAAATCAATAAAGTGAACTAAGAAAATTAATAAGTGGTTTGTTGTTTCTCGTAAGGGTACATTCTCATCAGTTGGGTCAAATTTTTCTTAGTTTTCCCTTTAGATCCTCCTCACTTGTGATGCGTATGTCATGGCTGAGGTTATTAAAAACATTTATTGTTCTTATCGGAGTGTTTTCTTCTGATTCGCTGATTGTTATTTGGTTTTTATAAGTGTTGAGGGGTTGATTTAGTCGCAGGATTAATGTTTGTGGTCAGCTTATCGCGGAATGTTCTGAGCAACAAAAGGTGTTTACTTGTTGCCTGGATAGTGCATCTGCAACTACAAAAAAAAAAAATGGTGGCGAGAGGGCCGACTTTAGCGAGACAGGACAGATTTGTCCTTCATCTTGTCTCATCATCTTGTGATAACCAGAATCACCCACATCCGTGAGGATGTTGGGCTCGGTCTCAAGATATCTGAAAAGAAAAGAAAAGAAAAAAGGGGGGTATCCAAGGATAGTGTGGACAGTGTTAGTCCAGGTGTTCTCTAATTACTTGTATAGAGGGATGGTGGGAAAGAAATCATACAAGACCGGTAGGTCTTCGGTGCGGTAGTAAACGCAGATCACGTCTTTGGCGTCTGATAATCTGCGCTTTGGTCGGTGTGTATGTGTGTGCGTTGTGCTGTCTTGTACTGTGCGTTCGCGTGTGTGGTTTGTTAATAGTAGACCCTATGGGATGGGTCCAGGAATCCTCTATTATAGAGGGGAATGTTGTTGGGAAGGGGGCTTTCTTCAGTTTTGTACTGAAGAAGAAATTGTGGGGGTTTGATCCGAAGAGATCGAGAGAGAGAAGGGTCAAGAACGCAAGAGTCCCGTACAAGTAGGTTCTCGCTGTTCTGAATGTTTTCGAGGTACTTATATGCTAATTGAAGCAAGTACTCGTCGATAGGGTTAATGGAGACGCCTTCGTATAGGTGGGAGCTGGGGTAATGACGACCGTCAGGCCTTCTAGAATAATTGGTGCATCTTCTGAGGAATTTCCTTTCGAAAACCCGAAGTCTTTCCATTTGAGCCGAAGATATGCAGGACCATATGGGAAAGGCGTACGATATTCCAGATCGGATTAGCTGCTTATAGCAGAGAAGCTTAACTTTGGTGTCAACTTTGTTCCTCCACTTCAAGATGTTGTGCAGTTGCTTAGACCGACCGAGGCCCCTTTGGAGAATGTGGGTCACATGTTTGATGAAATTCATTTTTGGGGTATAAGTGACCCCAAGATATTTCATCTTGTCCTGTGGTCTAATCGTAGTATCTCCCATTTTTATTCGAATATTCTGTGAATATCGAGAAGCAGGTTGAGAGTGTTTACTACTCAGAATTATGGCTACTGCTTTGTATGGATTAAGTCGGATTTTCCATTGACTGTAATATTGATACAGTTCGTCCAAGTGACGGTTGAGTCGATTTGTTGCGCGGTTAGGGCCTTTGGTTGACGTGTACACCAGGGCGTCATCCACGTAGCATATCTGGTTTACTCTCCCGTCCACAGGGCGGGGAATACCGGAGGTGTAAATATTGAATAAGATGGGGCCTAGTATGGAGCCCTGTGGTACGCCTGCAGCGGCGTGAATCTGCAACTACATTGTCTTTGCCGGGTTTATATCTGATTTCTGCTCCGTATTCCTCTATGAAGCTTTTCCACCGCTTTAATTTGTTATTAGGGTTTTTTTCCGATACAGCAAATGTTAACGATTGATGGTCCGTATATATAGTTAGGTTCGTTATACCATATAGCAAATTTCTTAGTTTCTGCAAAGTCCAGACTATTGCTGGCAGTTCTTTCTCATTAGTGGAATAGTTTTCTTCTGTTTTGCTGAGCGTTCGTGATATAAAAGTTATAGGATTATTACCTTGACTTAAGACTGCACCTATGGCGAAATTACTCGCATCAGTCGTTAATTCGAAGGGTTTATTGAAATCTGGTTGATATAGTTCTATTCTGGCTTGTAGTTCTTCTTTGATTATTTTAAATGCATTTCTAGCTCGTTCGCCGAATTGAATTTCAACCTTTCTACTTTTATTTTTAGACACTTGTTGTTCTGTCTGTAGGAATACGGACATTGGCTTTGTGATATTTGCATAATTCTGTATGAATCTTCGGTAATATCTGGCGAGTCCTAAAAATGACCTTAATTCTTTCAGGTTAGTCGGCTCAGGATAATTTTTTATTGTTTCTACCTTCTCAGGGTCGACGGTAATTGTGTCATGCTTTATTATATGTCGGAGGTATTTTATTGATTCCTTGAAGAAGTGGGGTTTATCTTTCGAGATTTTCATATTGGCCCTTCTCAATGTATCCGTTATTATTTGTATGTGTTCTAAATGTTCCTCTTTGCTATGAGAGTAGATTAACACATCGTCGATGTAGACGTAGGCGAATTTTCCGATAAAAGATCGAAGTATGTCATCGACTGTCCTTTGAAATATACTAGGCGAATTTTTGAGCACAAATGGCATTCGTACGAACTCGTATTTTGCTGCGTTGATAGAGAAAGCAGTTTTTTGTTGATCTTCCTTTTTTATTTTTATTTGGTGGAAGTCTGATTCTAGATCTAGTGTTGAGAATATTTTTGCCTTACCCAAATTTTGTATCGTTAGATTCACATCGGGGATGGGGTATCGATTTGTTATCGTTTCTGCGTTGAGTTTCTGGTAATCTATTACTATACGTCTCTTAGGAGTTCCGTCTTCATGATATCCTTTCTTGGATACGACCCATCAGGCGAGTTATAAGGACTAAAGCTTTTTTGAATTATTCCTTCTTTTAATAGTCGAGAGATTTCATCATTTACAAATTTACTGTCGGACATAGGATATGGGTATTGTCGTGAGTAAATGGGATCTTCATGTTTGGTGCGTACTGAGGCTTCTACTTGAGTGACGAATGGCAGGGTAGGAGTAAATTTGTTGTTTTGTTCCATAATTTTATCTATTTCTTTAGAATAATACGCATCGTCAAGGGAATAGTTAACTTGCATCTTGGGGATTTTGTAAGTAACTGAATAATTTTCTAGATCTACTTTGGCTTTTAATTGGACTAGGCCTGCTTCTCCTAGTATCATTGTGAAATTTTTTAAGGTGGGTATAACATAAAATACTAAATCACTACTAAACATATTAGTTTGTTTTTTTGCATGAGTTAATGTGGTACCATGCACTGTATTGACTTTAATAGGGTCTATGGGTATAGATATACCATAGGGGTAATCTGAAGAAACATAATTATTAGTAGCTCCAGTGTCTATAAGCAAAGTCACTTGGAGTTCGGGTCTTCCTTTATCCTTGGTTCTTAGAGTCAAACACGGCAGACCATTTATTCGACTTAAAAAAGTCCTCTTTTCCTCGTGGTCGTCGTTTGCGCTACCTATCTGTGGGGCGCTAGAAATATTATCGTTGTAGATTTTATTCATTTCTTGAGGTCTATTTTTATGGAATTTTGTTTAAAATTATTATGCCATCTTTGTTGCTGGTTGTTATGGGATCTTATGTCCCGCAATGATTCGTCCACTTCCATTGGTTCGGGCTTTGGTCTGGCATATGTTTGTATGTTGGGTTTGTAGTAACGTTGTTCCTTTTGCCTTTGTGGTGGTTCGGTATTCCTATGGTATCTTTCGTATCTTTTTTGCTGTCCATGATGATGCTTATAATCATGTGAGGTTTGAGGTTTGTATTGATACCTTTCGCTTAATCCGTATGCCGCTTTATTATGCAGGATAGTTCTGGCAATTGCATATGCTTCTTCCAAGGTTTTTGGGTTTTGTGAGAAAAGCACTCCTTTCGTGTATTGACAGTTTAAACCCTGAGCAAAGGCTCTGACGCCTGATTCCATTGCGTTGGTATAAGATGCGTCACTTTTACTAGTTCCTTGCATTTCTATTTTTGTCAAAACCAAATTCAAAGCTTTAGTTCAGTTCTTCCTTGTTTGATCTTTAAAAGATTTTCCTCTAACACCTAAAGTGGTCTTTGGTCGGCATAGGTATAGTCTAATCTATTAATTATGGCATAAAAATTAAGGATTGTATTATGGTTTACTAGAATATCTGCAGCGTCTCCTTGTATCTTTGTTCTTAAGATTTGCAAGCATTTGAAATATTCATTTGTTTGTTGAAATTTCTTTATTTCTTCCATCAGGTTCCAAACTAGATTTCGCCACGCTCTGTATTCTTCTGGTTTGCCATTGAAAACAGGTATGTCTTTGAATATGCTGATATCGATCTGGCTGGAACTTTCCAATCTCTAGGTTATAGGGGTTAATTCTTCGACTGTAACTATTTCTCCTTTTAGTCCCTGCCGTTGTATCTGTATGATGGGATCTCTAGTTTTTTTTGTTCTCAGTTATTAATTTTGCCAAGGCACTGGTTAGATGCTGTATTTGGGTCTGTAATTCAGATATCGAAGCCATTTCTTCACCTTCAGTTTCACTTTCTCGGTCCGATTCAGTTGGGGCGGATAGCTTATCGAATGGTTTCCGCTTTCTATTCCGTATCTTCGGAAATTTCATAAAAAAATTTCGATAGGGTTTAGTAGGAATCTGACTTTCCTTTTTGCATGCTATGCAGTTTTTTTTTTTTTTTTTTTTTTTTTTTTTTTTTTTATTTGAAACACAATATCCGTTCTCATGCGGATAATTTCTTCACTATTTGATATCACTGGATAAGTTTTTTTTTGTTCTACTTACGGTTTCCTGGGATTGAGAGTCCTATGTAACTCCCAATGCAGCTTTCTCTTGTCAAAATAAGTGTGGATATACACGTATCTATCCGTACGGGTTATTGTTGATTGCAGGATGTCGTTTCAAGTAGATTGTCGTTTTCCTGGTGCTCTGCTACTAGCACGTGGTCTTTTCTGTGGCTGCTGCGACAGCACTTCGGCAGGTAAAGGTGGGTTCGTTTTATTTTTATTGTCCGACAACAATATTTTTATTTTTTGTTACACGTACGTCTGCGTGAGAGTATCCTCTTACTTGGCCCTCACCAAGATATGGTCCGCTCCCTGGAGTAGTAGTTTAATACAACTCCTGGCAGGATCGCCAATTAAGTATTCCGATAACAATTTTATATTCAATTAAAAATATATCTTTATTATTTTTTTATTCTTAGGACTACTTATTTTAAATTCTTATGTTGCGGCTATGCTGATCGGTGTCTCCAAGAAGAGTAAGCTACTTAAAAAACCATGCTCACTCGATCAGTATCCCAGATGAAAAAGGAAGTAGAATCGCTCTACCACCATTATCTGAATGTCGATTCGTTCAGACTATCCGAGGCGACATCTAGTAGTTTGGATGGTGATGTACTTTCGTTAAGTTGTATGGAATTAGACGATTCATCTTTTGGGTGTCAATAAGTGATCACCGCTTGGGTGATTCATATTTTTATATAATTCTATATATTCTATAGTCCCACAAAGATATGAATAAATGGAGCCTTAACTCGCGCGGCACCGGTCCGTAGCGCCGGACATTCCTCGTACATTTTTCGACCTTTCTTTGGGTTTATGATTTCACTTAAGGTTTTCTATTTTTGGCGTTAGATGGAGTCTCTTTACATTGAACTATTACGGATTACACTGTTGAAATCAGGTTTATAACGTACGAAAAACACGTGTGCGATATTGTGTCTCCCGCGTTTTTGGCCCCAAGACAGAAAAAGCTAAAAATATAGTTCGAATCGTCCCGTAAAAACGGAACAAAGAGAAGATTCTCTGGGAATCAACATACAAATGAAAATGAGAAAGAATTTACCAGCACGCAGGCGAAGAAAATAGCCGGTTCGGATGACTTCGAAGCAACGGTTTCGCCGAGTAACGTATATGCAGTCGTGAATTTCACGTTCGTTTTTACTGCTCTTTCCAATATTTTAAAATGCAAAAAGTGTAACGGAGATGTCAAATTTGGAAAAGAGGCGAACTCGGCTTGGGATTTCAACTTTCTGTTTTATGCAAGTGTGACGAGAAGTTTATTTTTTCATGTGAAAAAATTAATAACAAATCCTACGAAATAAATCGGCGGTTAATATTTGTCATGAGACTTTTGGGCGTTGGAATAGCTGGCATTAATACATTTCTTGAATTGATGGATCTTGGAAAAAAAAAGCAATAATATGTATTATGTTGCCGTCAACAATATATTCGGTGCTGTAAGTTCTGTGCATAATGAAGTCATCAGAAAAGCAGGTAGAGAGGAAAAAGAAAAAAATGCTGCCAATGGAAATGAGGAGACAAAATTGACAGTATCAGGAGATGGATCATGGAGCAGACGAGGATTTTCTTCTCTGTATTATTGCTAGATACGTTGGTAAAGTCATCCTTTTGTAAACTATGCATCATAAATAAAAATAAAATGACGGACACCGAATTTGACACGTGGTTCAGCGAACGCGAGGATGATTGTCAAGCCAACCACAAGGGAAGTGCAAGGAATGCTGGAAATGTTTGCCGGAGCTGAAAATTTACACGATGCGAAATATTCATACTATATTGGAGATGGAGAAACGAAGGCGTTTAAAGCTTTGTTACACCAAGATCAAGAAGTTAGTAAAAAAAATGCATCAACCACGTGCAGAAAAGGATTGCGGAAAGTAAAAAAACCAACCAAAAAGTCGGAGGACGTGAGCCTGGATAGCTCACGGACAAGTTAATAAATGAATTAACAATTTATTATGGGCTCGCAATCAGACAGAATCTGTGTGACGTTGATGCAATGAGAAACGACGTGTGGGCAACATTGTTCCACAAAATATCGACAGACGAAGAGCCTCAGCACGAGAAATGCCCAAGTGGACCAAACTCTTGGTGTAAATGGCGACAAACGGAAGCATCTGGAACTTTACAATCATACAACCATCCTCCTCCATTCGACTCGAACGTGCAGTAATTAATTCGGCCCATTTATGAAGACCTTTCGTCGCAAGATTTGTTGAACCGCTGCTGTGGAGGATTCACACAAAAAAACAACGAGTGCTTCAACAAAACTGTGTGGCAGTTCGCCCCAAAACACTCTTTTTGCTCCTCCAATATTATAAATATTGCGACATATTTGGCCAGCTGTATATTCAATGAAGGTTTTAAACCGGTTTTGAAAATTATGTCGATTATGGGAGTCACCATCGGCCCAAATGCATACGAGTATGCTTGCACTCGTGACGCTAACCGCATAAAAGACGCCGAGCGGTTATCGACGATTCATTCAATCGAGGCGAAAATGGCCAGAAAAAATTATAAATTGCAGGAGCAAATCGATTTTGAAGAAGTCGAAGGATGGTTGTATAGCCCTGGAATACATAAACATTTAAACGCGTTTTCTGGAAAACAACGTTTTTCGAGCTGGCGACTGTGAGAACTCAGTCAATTTTCAACGAATCTTAATTTTTTTTTGAATACGCGTAAGTGAACTCCCTATCGCATGAACCATAATTATGCCGATACGTTGTAAACAAAAAAAAGAACGAAAACATTCATTAAAAGCGCACATAAATTTCAAAACGTCGCCATTTTGTTATTTTTGGATAGATTTCATTTTTCGTGGTTCATGCCATAATGCCAAGTAACCTTTTTCGATTTTTTGTTTCAGATAAATCCTATGACCTGTAGGACAGCCGCCATCGAGGTCCTTTATTTCGCAGCGGTCTACGGCGCAACGTGCCCCTACCTCGGGGTTATCATGAAATTAATTGAAAATTTTTTAAAAGCTACTTAAAAGTACAATAAATATACCTGAAAAATCGCGAGTGTCTAGATTTACTACCTTCCTCAACAAAAAAAACATGAAAATAGCTTATTTTTCGCCACGACTTCGCCCCCTTCAAGACTCCCACCAAAGAGGCCGGGCACACCAATTACAGAACAGACGTCTACCCTAGAAGGTAAGGGTAAACCAAAACTTAACACTTATATAACCTTACAGTCAGGCACATCCAAAACACCACTACACGTGCTCGGCGGGATACAAAAACCAGCAGTGAAACTTATTGGGGACTTAGCAGTAACTCGATTAATTCCGTCGTTAGAACATAGGCGCAGCGTATCATTCCTATCTTTTTTCTCTAAGCATTAACACAGTTCATCTCCCGACGGCGCGAACATCCCTGCATCAGAACTCATTCCGTTACAGAGCGGGGAAGCTGTGGAACTTCCTTCCCACGCAAGTGTTCCCGGAGCGTTACAACCTGCAACTGTTCAAAAAGAACTGCAACAGTTATTTGATGGACTCGGCGCTATAGGTTCGCCTCTCCCGAGAGAAGTCTAATAAAAAAAAAAAAAAAAAAACGGTCGTTCCTCAACTGAATTTGGTCAATGTCGTTCCTCAACTGAACTTGCTGAATGTGTTCCGCCCCTTCTGACATTTTCCCGCGATACCCGTCAATCTGTGAATGCCCAACAGTTCACGTTGGAGGTGGACTTCAGGGCCACAAATAAACGTAGAGAGTCATTCTTTAGCCGAACCACACGAATGTGGAATCTTCTGCCTGATCATGTGATTCCCGGTTGTTGTGATGGCCAGACATTCAAGACCAATATACATCGACACCCCCTTTCCTTATCCACTTCCTCTCTATCCGCTCGCACTTTGCTCTGACATTTAAGGGTACTTCAAAATCCCCTTTTGTGCGCCGTGTTGTGTGTCGATGACATCATAGCCACAGATGACATACAAGAGATCATTGACACACTCAAACAAAAAAACCCTATCCAATTATAAACTCAGATAACCCCCAGTACGATAATGCAATTAATTGCACATTTCATCGCAATCGGTGAACCACAAAAAAAGCAATTAATTGCACATCCCAAAACCAATTGCCCAATAATGCAAAAGCAATTAATTGCATATTCCGGAACAATTAACAAATCACGGAAAAGCAATTAATTGCATACAAAATATAAAAGAACTAATTGGGTAAGTTCGCAACGACGGATATTGAACTGTGGCGTAAAGCGATGAAGAAATATCTGCTGACGCCGCAGTAAAAAGGCAATTCCAAATTAAAGTTAAAATCCGGAAATTGGGTCACTGCAAAAGGTAATTGCATTATCGTCATCGGGAGATGTTGACCCCGAGGTGACGAGAGTCGGTGGTTAATAAGAGAGGTGGCAGTCAGTCGTTGGTCACGGTAGGAAGATCTTGAAGAGGATTTAAAACGAAGTGTTAGTAAGTTAATGGAAACTAGTTAAAAGTGGTAGAAAGATTAAGAAGCTAACAACTAATAGGCATAAAGGAAGTGGAATTGAAGCTAAATGTGAGAACGTAATTGGAGATAAGTTAAAAGTGCATTTAAGATTAATAAGTCAAAAACGGACAGGTGTAAAAAGAAGAGCAACTAAAACGAATTGTTAAAACCAAATTGGAATTAAGTTAAAAGTGAATTTAAGAATAATAAGTCAAAGACGAATAGGTGTAAAAAGAAGAGCAACTGAAACGAACTGTTAAAACGATATTGGAATTAAGATAAAAGTGAATTAAACATGAATAGGCTAAAACTAATAGATGTGAAGTAAGAATATTAAAAATGGAATAAGACATTAATTTAAGTTAATGTAAGCTTGCATTAAGCTAAATAAATATGGGTTCTGCCCTCACTAAACAAAAAAAAAACGAATTGAAACATTTTGTGATTAGAGTAAAGAATTAGTTATAAACCGTAGTCAGTGTATAAGACTTTGAATGAAATAGAAAGAATTATTATTATTTACTGGCCTGTAGGGACCCGGAAGTTCATGACCTCACCGACTCGGCTCCGCCATTGTTCCCTGTCCTGTGCGCTCTCCTTCCACGTTCGATCATCCGATCCGATCTCCTCGAGGTCAAACCTAACATTGTCCTCCCATCTCCGTCGCGGCCGTCCTGTCGGTCTGTTCCCCGTTAGTTTACCGTCAAGAATTCTATGCACGCTCCTATCATCGCCCATTCGCGCTACGTGTCCGGCCCATCTTAATCTTCGCGACTTGATTACTCTCACTATTGTAGGTTTGCGGTATAGCTCTTCCAATTCGTGGTTGTGGAATTTCCTCCATTGTCCTGACTCCCCGTCATATTTACCGCCAAATATACCCCTTAAAACTTTATTCTCGAATACGCGGAATTTGTTCTCTTCCCGTTTTGTGAGAGCCCATGTTTCGCATCCGTATAGAGCAATCGGCATGATTATGGTTCTATAGACACGGAGCTTTATATTACGTGATAGCAGTTTGGATTTTAATAGTTTACTGGCTGCATGCCAACTAGCGTTGCCGGAATGTAGTCTTTTGTTAATTTCCTTTGACGTTTCGTTTCTGGTCGTCAGTATCGTTCCCAGATATTTAAATTATTTGACATTTTCAAATATCTTGCCCCTGACGTTCATATGTGTTCTCTGAGGTCCACCTGCTCTCGTCCTAATCATGTATTTCGTTTTGTCTTCGTTTATTTCTAGGCCCACCTCTTCTGCTGCTTGCATAATGATTTCACAGTTTTTACTTATAGTTTCTAGATTATCGCCCAGAACGGCGATGTCATCCGCATACGCGAGCACTTGTGTGACCCCATTCAGGGATGTTCCGGCCGTGTTGTCGTCTTGTACCTCTCTGATAACATACTCGAACACAAGGTTAAAAAGGCATGGTGATAGGCCATCCCCTTATTTTAGTCCGTCCTGGATTTCGAATGGTTCTGAGAGGTGGTTTTCTATTCTATCTCGCCCTTTGTTTTCGTTCGTGCAGATTTGAATGAGGGCGGCATATTTTTTCGGGATCCCCAGCTCAACCACAATATGGTAGAGTCTTTGCCTTGCAACTGAGCCGTAGGCTTTTTTGAAGTCCACGAACAGTTGGTGAACTGTCTCTCCGTATTTCCACTTCCTTTCCAGCAGTTGCCTTACTGTGAACATTTGGTCGCATGTTGACCGGTTTCTACGGAATCCGCACTAGTAGTTTCCCAGTATTTCATCTGCGTACGGTGTGATTGACACCAATATGACATTTGTTGGTATTTTGTATGTGGTTGGGAGCAATGATATTCCTCTGTAGTTTTCGAAGTCAGATCTGTCACCTTTTTTCAAAATGGGGACGACTATTGAAGTTTTCCATTCTTCCGGAGTGACTTCCTTATCCCATATAGTTTTGATGAGTTGGTGGATCTTTCGAGCGGTTGCCTCACCTCCATGCTTCATATTGCCGTCAACTCCGGAGGCTTTGTTGTTTTTCAGTCGATTTATCGCGTCTACAACTGGTTTTTTGAGCAGGTTTTCAAAGTACTGCATCCATCTTGTCCCGATATTTTTTGTTTCTGTCACCAGACAGCCGTTTGTGTCTCGGATTTTTCTGGCTCTCCCCCAGTAGCCGTTTCTAATTGAATTTATGCCGGCATACATACCTCTGATGTTCTTTGCTCTGGTATTTTCTGTGATTTTTTCGATCCGAGTCTTCTCCCATTCGCGTTTTTTGCGTTTGAAAATTCTCATTGTTTCTTTCTGAATTGTCGCGTATCTTACTGCGTTGACTTCATCATACGCTTCTAAGTGAATCAGTCTGAGGCGTTTACGTTCTTCGATCTTTGCCCTGCACTCATTGTCAAACCAAGGTTTGGAATAGAAAGAATAGAAAACAATAAAAAATCGGATAAAGAACTGTAGCGGTTCCGCCAAACCATACGGTCTACTTACCCGAAAAAACCCCCATAACTACTACCCAACTCCCTTTAGTTTGCTAATGCAACAGTATTAGTACCTAAAAATGCTGCACGCACTTAAGAGATCAAATCTATGATCTTTAAGTCCCTGTAAAGAAAACTTACCTTCATGCATTCTCTTCGCATACCATTGCTCCTTAAGATTTCTTTATTAACTTACCAGGAATTTCCAATCAATTTCGGCATCTACGTCGCCAGTCAAATTTCCTTAGAGGAATTCCGGTAAACAAATAATTAGATTTACATACATTTGTAACCTTCATGACAGGGACCATAACTACTGCGCCGTCTATTTTCCCAGCCGCGTCCTGTACCTTTTCATACATATTGCCTGGCAACCTTTATTGTTTGTCTTATCAATAAACAACCCAAGCAGCTGCATATAATTAGCGCAATAGACGCCGAAACCAAATTCTCCAGCATTTCCTAATGCAAATATGATCCCGGTTTCTACTGCAGCCAGAGATGCCATAAACATCCAATTTGCTTTTAGCACCTTTTTCTCCCAACGTCGAAAATAGCGACGAGGCATCGTGTAAACAATGACCCGCAATACCAACGGCGCATTTGGTCATTTTTCCATATTGTCCTTGCCGCTTGCCTGCTTTCGAACACGTGCAACAACATTGAATCTGTTCGATCGCGCACATATACCACTGCACCAAAAAGATCGCATTTTCTTAGTGGTCACACCCTTAAGAGAAAAGTTTTTCTCTCCCTTCCTTTTTTTTCTTAGCGAAATCATCTTCGCATGAGATGACGATCGTTGAGTCGTAATTCAATCTCCATGGCGGTCGGGTCGCCTGCCATCCACCGTACCGGTGCCGGTACGGTGGGTTATCTAAAGTCTTATTACAACCTCTAAAGAAGTCGATCGAGTTTCGTGATTACTTTAACCTCCCACTGTATCGTGTGCACGCGTACCTAATTGAAGTAAACATTAATTTCGTTGACGTGAAATAGGTCAATAAACATTAATTACATTTAAGAACTCTGTTAAACGTGTCTCAAATTGAACTAGTAATAACGCCGTAACAATATCGCACATACACCAATGTGACAAATAATGTACCCTAAATACAAGGTATCAATTAAAGCCATAAAACAGATAAATAGTGCGTTTAACTTTTTCTCCTTATGGACGGTATGTCGAAGAGTTTGTTGTGTTGCATTTCCTTTTCCGTGGTGAATAGTGTTCTTTTGATTCCTCTTGTGTCGAACGTTTCTGGGTGACAATTTTCGGTGCTCGCATTTGTGGCGGACCTTTCACGGAACAATTTATGATGGAGGAGGAAGTGAACCTAGTGTCCGTGTTAGGCACATTACTTCCTCCCCACAGAACTAAGAGTGATTCCGAGTTTTGGTTTTTAATAACTGTTGATGTGTGAAAGAAGAATTGATTGTCATTCCCTCGGCGTCGAGTCTCTAATCAATTTTCTGCGAACACTAAAAACTATAACTCACGTTAGAGTGAAAAAAAAAGCGTTTAATTTCGCCACACCACAAAAATGAATTTTAAGGAGAATAAATAGCAGAGAAATTAAAAGATTTAATGAATTTAACGAATGGTATGAATTCGAATAAATAGCGAAGAAATTAAAAGGTTTAATAAATTTAACGAATAATATTGTGACGCATATGACAATAAGTACTAGAATATTCGAGAAAGTCCGAAACAAAATACTAGAATATTGTAGGAAGTACTGGAAAATGGAGACTTGGAACAGTAGAACATTCACGGCTATGGAAGGGGCGGAAACGAAACGCCGAATCAGAATGAGGAAACGGTATAAATACGTCGCACACAGATCATGGAGCCAAGGTAGAAGTAAGAAAGTGAAGCAAGCGATAAGTAGAAAGTAATAAGTAAGAAAGTGAAGCAAGCGATAAGTCAGAAGTAAAAGACGCAATAAGTGCCGAAGCGATAAGTCAAGAAATCGTTGTGCACGGTAAAAGCAACGGTTGTGATTAACGGACTAATAAAGTGTTATATTAATTCAAATTCGATTTAACGGCTCTTATTTATTTTAAAATAATTAATCCAGCGAACCCTAAGCTCGCTACAGTATCAATTCGAACATATCGACAAAAATATAAAACTTATTGGTCCTTGCCTTCATTCTAATTATTTTCATCGACTAAACCTCTACAAATTCAAATGTGACTCAGTGCATCGATGTATTACGAAGAGAGCGACATTTAGTGGCCAGCGTATTTCCCTGGTCAGCCTTTCAATAACAGAATTTAGTGTTAACCCTGACCATTGGCAGCCTAATAAAAGGTATGTAATCAATTCAACAAATTCACATCTCTATGTGAAAGCAGATAACACCCAAAAATTGCTTCTAATCACCATAATAAAAATATCTCTCCTCCCAAAGAGAAACGCCAATCAAACCGTCAACCCAAAAATCAAAGACGCAGCATTGTAAAGTGCAACGCAAACGCATTGTGCAACGCATGAACGCCGGCGACACAATTGCACATCAAGTCGAGTCCATCTCGCTTCCCCTACTCAAAAAAGCTTTCGCAATGTAAGCAATCATTTATTATGTAGACCAAAATTTGCTCTGCATTGCCCCGTCTCTGTTCTCTGAGAGCCAACACCCTCAATTGCCACGAGTGGAAAAGAAACAAAGCTACACACCAGTATTCCCCAGTTAACATGTGGTTGCAAGGCATTCCGAATTCTCTTAGCTCAAGCATGTCTGCCACCGTCATCCCTTTCCAATCGAATGCAACCGACTGAGATAACTGATACCGTAAACGATATTGTACCCAAAGCTTTTCCCTCGTCGCTAAATCTACTACGCGACGACGCTATCAGCCGCCATAATTCAACCACCTCTCCACTGCACGGCAACTGTCTGTTATTGTTGTCTCAACGCTCAACGCCTTAACTCTTCGCGGCGTGCTTTCCACCGAAGTTAACATCCAACCAGCTCCGTCCGTCCACTGGCTCAGTTGCTCGGTGGACATCTAGGTGAGCGGGTTTTTTCTTTTTCAAATGGGACGTATTTCATTTCCGTTTTCGTTTTGAATTCTCTGTGAGTTGTGTTTTTCGTTTTCACTTCTTCAATTGCCACACTCGACACACCAGCCACAGGCCGCAGCATTGCTCCAAATACCAAACACTCGTCCTAATGTCGCGTACTATCAAACCATAAGCCACAACCGGGAATAATACTCGCGGTAGAATTAAAAATAAATAAATAGAACTGGCCCAACGTTGTGCCATGTCGGGAAATAACATTTAGATTCGAAAATAGAAAAACAGACGACAGTGAATCAAAAGCAGAACGAACCAAGTAAATAAACAAAGTAAATTAACGAATTATAGATAGATAGATTTTCATGCTCGTTCCTCTTGTTATTCCAAATCAAAATACAACAACAAACCGCATCCGAAAAAAACAAAAATACAAATATCTGATTTTTGGTGTCAGTGTCGCCGCCGTTATTACGCGCGCCTCTTCTGGCTCCTGGTATTTGGTATTTTCGTCCGATCCTCACGGTGAATGCCTCGGCGTCGTCGTTGCCGCCGCCGTCGTTTTGAAATTTTGTTTACATTCTCTCTCTCTCCACCGCTGACGGCGTAGCCCGCCAAGGCGAGCCATGGTCCCGGAGGCGTTTCGAAACTAATAAAGGGACCCACGCACCCCAAGTGAAGCATTAGGAGTAAAATTAAAAAAAGTGTCACGTGCACAATACCCTCGAAATTGTGGTGTTCCTTTCGGAAATAATCCTTTCTAAGGCAAAACCGAATTCCTGTGTTGCCTGAACACCACCGCCACAGCCCAACGCCAACCAAGGAGCCTCGCAGACAAGCCGCATGACCGCAGTGCATCAAATGCTGAAGAGGCCATACGCAACCCTACAACCCGGCCAAGTGTAAACGCAGTCCGACAAGGCGTTCCTCCACCCTGCCACACTAACTGAGAGTGGCGTTAAAACACTCGGCCTCCGTGCACACCTAACGCGTGTTCTCGAAACCAAAGATCGACCTCCGCGCGAATCAAATCCAACGTAAGATACTTGCAGCCAAATTAAAAAGTTCCCGCAAACCGTGGGCGTGCGCGGCGTAATGTTAATGAAACGCAAACAATATCCCGGCGATACCAACGACGCAGCGAGCCGCAGCGTGCCCTCCAACTTAGGCGGACTGTCCCCTGTTTGTTTTCCCTTTCCCCACTGATAGTGAATTTAGTTTAAATTTAGTCAATTGTTGTGCATCTTAGAGCGTAATACTTCGATCATTCTCCGCGAATCCCTTACGCAACGTCGTTTATATTATTGTTCGTTTGTTCCAGAAAATGAGTGCAACGATTCATTTATTATAACCAATGCAAGTTTCGTTTGTCTGGGCAAAGTTTAAAATAAATAACAAATCTTAAGAATTAAATAATGCAAAAGCAAACGTCGTCGAGTGAAAAAATAATAACAAGGTCAGTAATTCTGTAAAACGAAGAAGCCAGGCGCGTCCTTGCTCCAAAGGGATCAACACAAAGGAGGTGGCAGATCACCTTAGCAAAAAGGTGCCAGACACGATTCCTCACCAGTCGTTGTTTGTAAGTGTCGTTTTATCATTATTTTAATTTGTAAAGTGACTTTGTTAATTTTAAGTTGATCACCTCCGATCTGAGTTATACAGGACTAAGGCGGAGACTTTAATCTTGGCCATTGCGGGGCAACACTTGTTCACTCTTCTTAACAATTATGGCAACCAGGGGAATTCAATAGTTGGGGAAGGGGATGTCGAAATTCCATACACTAAAAGCTATTACTCCTTTTAAAGACCAAGGGAATCAGAGGGTTTCCACAGTTGAGAAAAAGGGTTTGTGAGCACTACTAAACCCTATACATGAAATGCTATAAATTCTACATAAAAACTAAGGACACCGGAGAGATTCCACAGCTGAGGAAGAGGGTATATGGTGGAGTAAGTAGGGCTTGTGATAACTAAATCCACGTACACTAAATTCGATGAGCTCTACTTCAGAACCAAGGGAACCAGAGGGTTTCCACAGTTGAGAAAAAGGGTTTCTGGAAGACTGATGTTAGGTTTGTAAGCACTACTAAATCCTATACATGAAATGCTATAAATTCTACATAAAAACTAAGGACACCGGAGAGATTCCACAGCTGAGGAAGAGGGTATATGGTGGAGTAAGTAGGGCTTGTGATAACTAAATCCACGTACACTAAATTCGATGAGCTCTACTTCAGAACCAAGGGAACCAGAGGGTTTCCACAGTTGAGAAAAAGGGTTTCTGGAAGACTGATGTTAGGTTTGTAAGCACTACTAAATCCTATACATGAAATGCTATAAATTCTACATAAAAACTAAGGACACCGGAGAGATTCCACAGCTGAGGAAGAGGGTATATGGTGGAGTAAGTAGGGCTTGTGATAACTAAATCCACGTACACTAAATTTGATAAGCTCTACTGCAGAACCAAGGGAACCAGAGAGTTTCCACAGTTGCGAGAGAGAGTGTCTGGAGGAGTGATTACAAGCTTGCGATTAATACAAACCTAAAGCCTACTTAAAAAACCTTAGCAGGGGGGTTCTCAAGCTAGACTTGCTGCGATGCATGTCCTGAACTGTAGGAATTTCGATGAGGAACTTCCATAAGTGATCGAAACAGGTGAGCCTGAGCAGAGATATTGAGCTATAAAAAACGTAATTTGCTAAAAACCCAAGGAAATCAGTAGTAGAGTTGCACTAGTAAGGAAGGATGGTAAAGGAAGGTTTTAAGGTTAAAACCTACTTCAATTAAATTCAAAGAATTGAAAGTCGAGACAGGTAAGCCTGAGCAAAGATATCGAGCTATAAAAAAGTGTGAATCCGCTTTGAAAACCAACCTGATCAGGAGACTTGGATTAAAACAAGATTGGGGGAAACAGTTTAAAGGTTAAAGCTTGCTTGGAGTAATGCCAAAGAATACAGAATTAGAGTTGATTTTACGTCTTTGAAAATGGTCGTGTTTAAGCTGCAGTAACTTCCAGAAGGGGCGAAACGGATGAGCCTGAGCAAAGATATTGAGCTATAAAAAAGTGTGAATCGGCTTTGAAAACCAACCTGATCAGGAGACTTGGATTAAGACAAGATTGGGAGAAACAGTTTAAAGGTTAAAGCTTGCTTGGAATAATGTCAAATAACTGAGAGTTAGAGTTGATTTGCAGTCTTCGAAAATGGTCATGTATAGCATGTAGGAACTTCCACAAGTGGACGACACGGGTGAGCCTGAACAAAGACATTGAGCTTTAAAAAAATTGAATTCGCTAAAAACCCACAGAAATCAGGAGCGTTGCACTGTTAAGACGGTAGGAACTTGAATAAGTGGTCGAAACAGGTGAGTGCTAGCAAAGATATTGAGCTATAAAAAATCGTGAATCCGCTTTGAAAACCAACGTGATCAGGAGACTTCCATTAAGACAGGATTGGAGGCAACGGTTTAAAGGCTAAAGCTTGCTAGGAGTAATGTCAAAGAATTGAAAGTTGGAGTTGATTTTAAGTTTTCGAAAACAATAATATTTGTGCTGTAGGAAGTTCCATAAGTATTCAAGACAGGTAAGCCTAAGCAAAGACACATAGCTATAAAAAACCGTGAATCCGCTTATAAACCAACTTGATCAGAAAACTTGCATTAAGACAAGATTGGGGGCAAAGGTTCAAAGGTTAACGCTTGCTTGGAGTAATATCAAAGAATTCAGAATTAAAGTTGATTTTACGTCTTTGATAATGGTCGTGTTTGAGCTGTGGGAACTTCCACAAGTGAGCGAAACGGGTGAGCCTGAACAAGGACGTTGAGCTATAAAAACTTAAGGAAATCAGGAGAGTTGCACTAGTAAGGAAGGATGGTAGAGGGAGGTTTTAAGATGAAAACCTACTTCAATTAAATTCAAAGAATTGAAAGTTGGAATTGATTTTGAGTTTTCGAAAACGATCATATTTGTGCTGTAGGAAGTTCCATAAGTATTCAAGACAGGTAAGCCTAAGCAAAGATATTGACCTATATATATATTGTGGAAAAAGTTTTAAAGGTTAAACCTTGCTTGGCGTAATGTCAAAGAATTGAGAGTTAGAGTTGATTTTCAGTCTTCGAAAATGGTCATGTTTAGCGTGTAGGAACTTCCACAAGTGAGCGAAACGGGTGAGCCTGAAAAGGCCGTTGACCTATAACAACTGAATTCGTTTCAAAACCCAAAGAAATCAGGAGAGCTGCACTGTTAAGACCGTAGGACCTTGAATAAGTGGTCGAAACAGGTGAGTGTTAGCAAAGATATTGAGCTATAAAAAACCGTGAATCCGCTTTGAAAACCAACGTGATCAGGAGACTTGCATTAAGACAGGATTGGAGGCAACGGTTTAAAGGCTAAAGCTTGCTTGGAGTAATGTCAAAGAATTGAAAGCTGGAGTTGATGATACGTCTTCGAAAATGGTCATGTTTAAGCTGCAGGAACTTCCATAAGTGGGCGACACCGGTGAGCCTGAGCAAAGGTATTGAGCTATAAAAAACCTAATTTGCTAAAAACCGAAAGAAATCAGTAGAGTTGCACTGTTAAGGTCGGAATTCAGGGGGTGCCATCATATCATTTTCCCATTTTTAGTCCGAGCCATCCGCCAAGGTCCGGCGTATGGCCTGGGATTGCTGTCAACTATGCCGCGGAACTTACAGCGTCGCTGGGTGGTATCTGACTGAGGGGCTAGAGATTGGAACACCGATCTACAACTGACCTTTCCGACTTTACGACCAATCTACCAGCCATGCTGTGGAACTCCCTTTCCGCGCGACTGTTCACGGAGCGTTACAACTTGCAACTGTTTAAAAAGAATTGCAACAGTTATTTGGTGGCATCTCGGGGCGCCGTCTCGGCGCTATAGGTTCGCTTCTCCCGAGAAAAGTGTAATAAAAAAATTATAATTCGAAAATTGTCGTCTTAAGGCTGTAGAAACTTCCACAAGTGAACGAAGCGGGTGAGCCTGAGCAAAGATATCGAGCTATAAAAACTTAAGGAAATCAGGAGAGTTGTACTAGTAAGGAAGGATGGTAGAGGGAGGTTTTAAGATGAAAACCTACTTCAATTAAATTCAAAGAATTGAAAGTTGGAGTTGATTTTAAGTTTTCGAAAACGGTAATATTTGTGCTGTAGGAAGTTCCATAAGTATTCAAGACAGGTAAGCCTAAGCAAATACATATAGCTATAAAAAACCGTGAATCCGCTTATAAACCAACTTGATCAGGAGACTTGCATTAAGACATGATTGTGGGAAAAGTTTTAAAGGTTAAAGCTTGCTTCGAGTAGTGTCAACGAATTGAGAGTTAGAGTTGGTTTGATGTCTTCGAAAATGGTTGTGTGTAAGCTGTAGGAACTTCCAGACCTGGACGAAACGGGTGAGCCTGAACAAAGACATTGAGCTATGAAAAAATTGAATTCGCTAGAAAAAAAAAAGTCGGGAGAATTGCAGTGTGAACCCTGCAGGAACTTCCATACGTAGTAGAAACAGGTGAGCCTGAGCAAAGATATTGAGCTGTTGAGGCACCATCGGTATAGCTGAAGGAAGGGATGGCTTGTCCCTTATATGTTTTTTGTTTGTTTGTACTGCGTCGAGTAGAGGTTTACCGCTACACTAATCCAACGAAAATACCTTCTCTCTTTGTTTTGTATTAATTTTAGTTTTATTTGTTATTTCTTTTAGATTGAACGGTTGGATGTAAAGTGTTAAGTCTGGAAACGGGTCGGTCGTTCGACCAGCGCTCTGGCCTTTGGAACTCGACTGATCGCGGAATTGTAATTGGTCGCCCTTTTATCCTATTTTGAGTTGAGAATTGTCAACTATTTTAGTGTAAAAATTCCAAGAAGCACACACCAGATTTCGTGTGCTTCAGTTGGAATAAGGTTCTTGGAAATGATTAAAGGTTTAGTTGGATGGGTTCTTGGAAGGGAAATCATGAAATGCGTTCTGAATTAAGCATTTCATGATGTCCGGGTTTTGGGAATTGAGTCATTGCACGACAAATGGATTTTGGTTTAATTTTATCGTGAGCCCTAGCAAAGATATTGTGCTATAAACAACCGTGAATCCGCTTATAAACCAACTTCATCAGAAGACTTGCATTAAGACAGGATTGGGGGAAACAGTTTAAAGGTTAAAGCTTGCTTGGAGTAATGTCAAAGAATTCAGAACTAGAGTTGATTTTACGTCTTTGAAAATGGTCGTGTTTAAGCTGCAGTAACTTCCAGAAGGGGCGAAACGGATGAGCCTGAGCAAATACATTGAGCTATAAAAATGTGTGAATCCGCTTTGAAAACCAACCTGATCAGGAGACTTGGATTAAGACAAGATTGGGGGAAAAGGTTTAAAGGTTAAAGCTTGCTTGGAGTTATGTCAAATAATTGAGAGTTAGAGTTGATTTTAAGTCTCCGAAAATGGTCATGTTTAGCCTTGAGGAACTTCTATACGTTGTCGAAACAGGTGAGCCTGAGCAAAGATATTGACCTATAAAAAAGTGTGAATCCGCTTTGAAAACCATCGTGATCAGGAGACTTGCATTAAGACAAGATTGGGGGAAAAAGTTTAAAGGTTAAAGCTTGCTTGGAGTAATGTCAACAAATTGAGATTAGTTTTGTATATTTTGGAAAAATACACACGCATGAAGAGGGGGGTAGCGGTGTCACAGACGTGCCAGTCCATGATATTTTTATACGCAATGGAATTCATTACAGAAGCGCAACGTGTGTTTTATATTAGCATGTATTACTTAAACCGTTATTCTTTGGCGATTTCGAGACGAATGTATCGGTTTACGAGACATTAGACAAGCACCAAGCGAAAAATATATTCGTAAATAGATCGGGATATTTGACACAATTATGTCGGCAGTAAGAATAATGAATGAAGACGATCTAAAGCTACGAGGGCAGATCAATAAATCTGTAGATAATGAGGACTATTTTCTTTTATTTTCTCATTTAATATAATACTGTCCAGTTATCGTCTGTTCCTTTTCCAAATAGTCAATGAAGATGATATTACGTGCGTCCCAAAACACAGCAGCCATGCCCCTTCCAGCTGATTTCACCGTCTTTGCCTTCTTTGGAGCCTGTTCGCTTTTAACAATCCACTGTTTTGACTGTTCTTTCGTCTCGGGAGTGTAGTGGTGTATTCATGTTTCGTCTTCAGTTACTAATCTGCGCAGAAACTCATCTAGGTTGCGACGCACGCGCTCCAAAAGTTCTCAGCTGAGAGCAAATACGGTAGCCATCTCACAGATATTTTTTTATACCCAATTTATGCAAAATTGAAACATGAAATAAATTGAAAATTGACAGATACCTAGTGAGGAATGATGCTTACTAAAAACAGATCATTAGCGATGCTACGAGCGCCATCGTAGGCGTTTCTAAGAACTTATTGACTTACCCTCGTAACACACTTCAGGAAGAGAATATTCTTACCTTATATCATGTCCTACGTTAATGTGCAAGCCTCTATGTATTTTAACGTCGAATGCTTGGACTAGGCAGTGGTGGAAATTTTATTTTAAATGTAGTTTAAAATCCCAATTTTTCTCGTACGTCTAAAACTATTTTTTATTACAATAAAATTTTACTAAAATTCAATTATTTTGAAGATGACGAGGCTTTGATTATGCGCCTTAAGAGACAGCCGTCCAAGGCACACCTTGTAAATTCCTGTTCACATTTTCTTGTTCTAAAACTCAAAGCATGTGTCAGGATTAAAAATGGCAAAGTATCTACAGCGTCAACTTTTCACACTTAATTAAAAATTAACACAACATTGAAAATCAAAATTTTCCTCCGTTCTTAACCCGTTAGTTTATTACCTTACGCTAATTTTTAGATACATGAAAAATATAAATTCCCGAAAATAGTGCAACTAAGGCGATAATAAAAACAACAAACATGTATGAATATTTAAAACCTCAACAGTTTTATGATGAAATATACATCAACGAATATTGGACGGTATCTTTCGCTAGTCTTGATAAGTTCATGACAGATTCGTGTCTCATTAAATACTATACCACGATATAACATTGTTTTAAAAAATAAATAAAAGGGTTCCGAAAACAGATGTACGATAAAAAATTCTGATCCAATGCCTATTAGCAGAGGAATGCAAGAATAAATCCTAAACCACTTGCTAGACTTTTATAGAGTACGAATTTTAATGTTTCTCGTTACCCCAACGAGGGGCGACTTCAGTTGTAATAAATCTCCGTTCCTTGTTTTGCCCTCAACCAAAACTCATTTCGTTATCGAGCGACTGCTGATTATATAACGAATAAATGTCATGTTGCTGATTTATTGGTGAGTGACAGGAATATGAAATTAATAAAACGCCAGCAGAACCCGAAGTCCTTACGTAGACAGAAGTACAAGTGGACAACAGGTTCTGCTCGTCTTCAGCTGCTAATTATATCACAATTAGGAAAATAACAAATTAAAGAAAAAACTACACGTAGAAATGATCTGTAATGTATATAATATATAAATAACAGAAATGAACTGTAATGCATGTATTAATTTTCTGAGCAGTTTTAAGCGGAGTTGTCGGCTTATGACAAGAGAATAGAAAAAAAAAAATTTTTTTTCATACCTACCTCCATTAGTGAAAAGCACGATGTTCAAGGACAACTGTTCAAACTCTTCGAACGTCACTGGCAACCAGCACCTTATGCTTGATACATTGAATTCAGAGCTCAACAAGATATATCAGTGGGGATTATCTAACCGAGTAGAATTCAATGCCCTAAAAACTCAGTGCTGCCTCTTGTCGTGAAATGCGAACTCCAAAGTAAATATGCTGTCTACGAACGGCACTTGCATCGACGAAGCCAAGGAATTATCAATCCTCGGCACTCCAATTAATTCGACTCTTAACTGGAATGACCACATATTTGAAGCTGCGAAAAGTATGGGGTTTCTTAACAGATGATACTTCACTCCATCCAACCTGGCCACTAATTACAAGGCGTATATTCGTCCAAAAATGGAGTTCAACTCCCATATTTGGTCAGGCGCATCCAAAACTGCACTACACGTACTCGACTGGATGCAAAAACGAGCAGTGAAAGTTATTGGGGACCCAGCCGTAAGTAGGGCAATTCTGCCCTTAGAACACAGGCGCAACGTATCATGCCTATCTCTTTTCTATAGGTATTACCACGGTCGTTGCTCAACTGAAGTTGCTGAATGTGATGCGCCCCTTCAGACATTTTCCCGCGATACCCGTCAATCTGTGAATGCGCATCAGATCACGTTAAAGGCGGACTTTAGGCGCACAAATAAACATTCTTTAGCCTAACCACACGACCGTGGAATGTTCTGCCTGATCGTGTATTTCCTGGCCGTTGTGATGTCCAGACATTCAAAACCAATATACATAGACACCTCCTTTCATTATCCACCTCCTTTCATTATCCACCTCCTTTCATTATCCACCTCTTTTCATTATCCACCTCCTCTCCATCCGCTCGCACTGTGCTCTGACATTTAAGGGTACTTCAAAATCCCCTTTTGTGCGTGCATTAGTGTAAAAAAAAAAAAAAAAAAAAAAAAAAAGCAAATCCATAAGGCCACATGGATATCACCCGACGGCGTAACGCCTAACCAAATAGATCACTTCCTCATAGACAAAAGACACCACTTGATTATCCTTGACGTAAGATTGCGACTTCTAGTGACGGGCAAAAGGGAGTCGGCTCGCAGCAATCCCACATGGGCAGTCCGGAAGACGAGCAAAAAGTTCGTCATTGATAAACTAAAAGACCTGCGCTAAAGCGCTATATATCCAGACGAACTAACGAATAGATTTGGCATTCTAGAGAATGGGCGCAGTGCGAAAAAGGAAGCCAATAGTGTGGACACTAAATGGACATCGATCAGAGACACAATCAACCAAACAGCCCAAAAGGTATTAGGATTTAAGAAAATAATTAAGTTCAAACCTTGGTTTGACGATGAATGCAGGGCGAAGATCGAACAACGTAAACATCTCAGAATGATCCACTTAGAAAGATATGATGAAGTCAACGCAGAAAGATACGCGACATTCGGAAAGAGACAATGAGACTTTTCAAACGCAAAAAACGGGAATGGGAGAAAACTGGGCTCGAAAAAATCCTAGAAAATTCCAGAGCAAAGAATATCAGAGGTATGTATGCCGGCATAAATTCAATTAGAAACGGCTGTCTGGTCACAGAAACAAACAATATCGTAACAAGATGGAAGCAGTACTTTGAAAACCTGTTCAATGTGTGCACCCATCAACCACAAATATTCGCACCATACAGCCGAGCCTCACATCTCAGAGTCCTCTTTCAACGAAGTTGTACACGCAATAAATCGATTGAAAAACAACAAAGCTCCCGGAGTCGACTGCATACCGGCAGAGCTTGTGAAGCATGGAGGAGAGGCAACCGCTCGAAAGATCCACCAACTGATTAAAACAATATGGGATAAGGAAGTCATTCCAGAAGAATGGAAAACGTCAATAGTCGACCCATCTTCAAAAAAGGCGACAGATCTGACTGCGAAAATTACAGAGAAATATCATCGCTCCCAACCACATACAAAATATTAACAAATGTCATACTAGCGGGAATCACACCGCACGCAGAAGAAATACCGGGGAACTACCAATGCGGATGCCGTAGGAACCGGTCAACAAGCGACCAAATGTTCACAATAAGGCAATTGCTGGAGAAGAAGTGGGAATACGGAGAGACGGTTCACCAACTGTTCGTTGACTTCAAAAAAGCCTACAACTCAGTCGCAAGGCAAAGACGCTACCATATTGTAGTTAAGCTGGGAATCCCGAAAAAAGATGCCACCCTCATTTAAATTTGCATGAACGAAAACAAAGGACGAGTTAGAATAGAAAACCACCTCTTAAAACCATTTGAAATCCGAGACGGACTAAAACAGGGAAATGGCCTAATGGTTTTAACCTTGTGCTCGAGTATGTCATCAGAAAAGTACAAGACGACAACATTGCCGGATTATCCCTGAATGGGATCACACAAGTGCTCGCATATGCGGATGACATCGCCGTTTTGACTGACAATCTAGAAACTGTAAGTAAAAACAGTGAAATCATCATGCAAACGTCGTTTTAGACATAAATGAAGACAAAACAAAATATATGCTGACGGCGAGAGAAGGTGGACTCAGAGAACACACATAAACATCAGAGGCAAGATATTTGAAAATGTCAAAGAATTTAAATATCTGGGAACAATACTGACGGCCAGTAACGAAATGTCGAAGGAAATAAACAAAAGACTACACTCCGGCAACGCTAGTAGGCACCCAGTCAGTAAAGTGTTGAACTTTAAAAAAACTGCTATCACGTAACATAAAGCTCCGTGTCTATAGAACCATATTCATGCCGATTGCTCTATACGGATGCGAAACATGGGCTCTCACAAAACGGGAAGAAAACAAATTCCGCGTATTCGAGAAACTCTACAACCACGAATTGGAAGAGCTGTACCGCAAACCTATAATAGTGAGAGTATGCTGGTCGCGAAGATTATGATGGGTCGGACATGTGGTGCGAATGGGCAACGATAGGACCGTGCGTAGAATTCTTGACGGTAGACCAACGGGAAAGAGACCGGTAGGACGGCCGCGACGAAGATGGGAGGACAATGTTAGGTTTGACCTCGAATCGGCTGGTCAAGCGTGGAAGGAGAACGCACAGGACAGGGCACGATGACGGTGTCGAGTCGGTGAGGTCATGAACTTCCGGCTACCTACCTCTAGATTTTTGCTATCTATCGGGTTTTCCAATTGGGACTTGACAACTTTTTTTTTTTAAATAAAACGCCAACCGTTTGTGATATTTCAAAAACTTTATTATCGGCTTGAAGTACAATAAAAAAAAACAGTTATGAATGGAACTCGATTTCGTTCATTTGGCCACCACGGGCACGTTTGCAGCGGTCGATTCTTTGGAGCCAATTTTCGATGACTCGGCCAACGGCCGCTATTTCTTCTGAGCTCCTCCAACGTCATCGGCTTGTTGGCATCGACCAATGACTCGACGTAGCCCCAAAGAAAATAGTCTAGAGGCGTTAAATCGCACGAACGAAGCGGCCAACCGACTGGCCCATTTCTTGAGATAACACGCTCATCAAACTTACTCTTCAATAAATCGATTGTATCGTGTGCTGTGTGGCTTGTGGTACCGTCCTATTGAAACTACATGTCGTCCATATCTTCCAATTCGGGCCAAAAATAATCGGTAATAATGGCGCGATAACGATGGCCATTCACAGTAACGTGACGATCGTTATCGTCGACGAAAAAATATGCCTCAATGACGCCGCCGGCATGCAAACCACACTAAACAGTTATTTCTTGTGGATGAAGTGGCGATTCATGAAGCACATGTGGATTTTCACGCGACCAATAACGCATGTTTTGCTTAGTGACGAACCCATTGAGCCAAAAATGAGCCTCGTCTATGAAGATGATTTTGCGATGAAGTTCATCATCTGGCGCAACTTTTCGAGAGCCCAATCGGAGAATGTACGTCGCTTCAAATGGCCCATCGGCTTCAGGTCTTGAGTCAGCTTGATCTTGTATGGGTGTAAACTAAGATCCTTGCGCAAAATTCGCCATAAAGTGGTCTGGGCGATGCCCAATTCTTGAGAACGCCGTAAAATTAACTGATTTGGATCGTTTGCTACGGACGCTTGAGCGGCAGCGATATTTTCGACACATCGACCAACCCGTTGTCTCACTGGCACGGCAACATCACACAACGAATATGTAGAGTCAAATGTTTGCACTAAAGTTGTTATTGCCTGTCTACTAGGGCGAGAATTACGACCGAAAATTGGAGTTCACGCTCTTAAAGTTGCGATCACCGACTTCAAATTTTGGTAGTAAATTTTTATAATTTGCAGACGTTGTTCGTTCGTGTACTTAACCATGATGTGTTGTTGAGTTTACTGAATAAATTGACAGTGACAGTTCGATGATTAGTGGAAGGGTGCGTTCACCAATTAAATTCAAAGTTGGAAAACTCGATATTACAGGGTGGCTTAAAAGCCTTTTGGCATTCTGCATTTTTTCTTAACGGATTTAATTTGAGAAGTTTCGGATTTATTCATACATAACAAGTTTCACTTCATGAAACTAACCGCACGTGTTTTAGCAACCATAATAAACGAAACACTGGAGAGACTATGTAAATAATCGTGGATGTCCTAATAATTTTTATTTTGGTTGATTTAACTTATAGTTTTGTTTTATATCTTTAATTATTTTTTTTTTTTTTCCTGAAATGAAAATGTTGTTCATCACCAGTGACAAAGGTACAAGCAAATGCATTGGTGACAAAAAAGCACATAAGACAGAAATTAATTGTATATCAAACAACAAATACTAATTGTTAAACCCCACTCCAGTATCCAAGTTGTATAAAAGTTATTCATAGAATTTTTTATCTTATGTACACCCGACGAGACAAGTAAAAATTATGAAAATAAACGATTATTAAATCGGAAGACAGAGAAAAGAGTAAAACTGAAGTCGAAAATGATTACGAAGACGAAGATGGACCACGCGCATGATATGGTAGGAGATGAAGACGCGTACACAGATGTACTGCGAATAACGCCATTACAAAATACATAATAATAAAGTAAGGCCGGCATGGGCTCACAAAAGCGTCGCTGGTGTGTCTGTGGGGTCACAAATGTGAACACTAAAAACTTTGCAAAAATCATTTTTTATGTAAGAAGTATATACGTACTATTCAAGATATGCAAATAAATACGTATTTCTAGTTACCCCAATTTGAGAGTTGTAAATACCTTCCTCCCAACCTAGAATGTACACGTATAATACCTGTCTGAACATTGAAAAGTAAGCTAGTAATTAGCAAATTACTAAGAAGGTGTTCTGGTGCCCTATAAGCTTGGTAATTATTGGGTGAAACCCACCCGCCAGGGAGTGCGCATGCACACGGTCACAGTAATTTGTCGGCCGAACGACAACAAATTGCTTCGTCTGACAAATACATTGTATCTGCGGCCCTGTGATGATTAAATAAGAAATTCTTGTTATAAGCTCATTGTTGCTAATACAATAATTGTTGTTCATGAAGTTCAACCCAGACGAGGCGGTGTTTTCCGCTCTGTCAATTTTTTCTATTCTACTTTTTTCATATATACAATATAATACATTTTAATTTTTTTTTTAATCAAATTTTGCCAGATAAGAGTACAATGTACAATAATTGTGAGGAATATTTAATGCGATAAGTATTTAGATTGCAGACATATTAACAAAGAGGCTTTCGGTATAAGCGTATGTATTCAAGTGATGTAGCAATGGTATGTGGGGACAGCTGTCCGAACGAAAACATCCATAGGCCAGACAGAACACACAACTGTACACAAAACCGCGACAATGGCGACGAAGGCGAAATTTTAATTCGTTTTCATTTTATTTTCCGAATAATCAATTCTACGGAGTGAAACTGACACCGGACAAGTCTCGGACTTTGGGGACGGATCTGTTAGTATTGCTTCGCTTTTTGTTTTCGCTTCAGCTTAGTGATAAGACTTACAAACCGAGGGACTAAACGCTAGAAAGTGCACATTCATTGGGTAACACTGGACGGGAGCAGCTTATTATCAGAGATATTGGTCTAGATGGATTTGGTACCTTCAAAACGCTTCAACAAAATACAAAAACAAAACCAACAAAAAATAATAAGAAAATAAAAGTACAAAATATAAACATTTATAGACGGTTGCTGGTTATTTTAACTGCTTACTCTAGTTGTCTAGATTGATTTGATGTGCCAAGGTGCAAGGTTCATATCGTATGTGTATGAATAGACTAGCAAAATGAAGGTAAAGGCATACAAGATTAGATTGCAAGGGTTCACATGATAAAATCTGCCTCAGGCTACTTTTGATAGCTTTTGTCTTAGTTTTGTAGTCTCCTAAGTTCATCGTTTTAATTATCCCAGCGAAGCCTTAGAGATAGAAATCTAATAAATTATTCATTCAAGTCATTCAAACGTTACTCAGTAAAACCTATACACAGCATAAGACGCACATTTTGTATGTTCATCTAACTATACATTTCTAGTTTAAATTATTTTTTTAATTTTAATTAAATTGATATAACAAACTTTCTGGTTAATTAATCGGGTTATGGTGTTATCATCAAAAGACATGACTCCCGCTTGATAGAAACCTTGACGTGGTGCCGGGACTTAAACTACAATGAATCACTCAGGCTATGCTGACGGAAGCATACGCTTCCAGTAGGACCACCCATGTCAGATAGGTTAGCGAGGAGGAACACACAAAGATCTACTACCCCTAGTCCAGAGTGTTACGCGTCACCGTGCCCATTGGATAGTTTGCAGCGAGGGGTATCCCGGCTGCATTATAACTCTCTGACACCGGGTCGAATCAGAGCAGTAAGCAGACCTTACCATATCAAAGAGCGGCTCTTATATGGCGGACTATTTGAAACCCCAAGACTCGTGGGAAAAAAATGAATAATCAATATACAAAAAACAATTCCACGAAAAACCCGGTATGCGTAGGTGTGATGAGCCGACACTACCTGTTTTGTATTTGTATAATACAAAACTATCCACCACCCAATGTATGCTCGGTGGTCCGGGAGAAGGAACTTCAGGAACAATTTGGTCTCCTGGCGTGCAGCGACACTATTTCTCGTTTGCTGCAGCAATAGCTATAAAATGTTTAACTGAAAGGATTACCTTGATTTCTGATCCCAAATTTTATCCACCAGAGAATTGAACCAATGTTGATTCCAGTTTATAGAAGAAATAATGACTTCATTTCTTGTGATTCTTAAGATTTCTATAGATTAGATCTGTATACACCAAGCGTTAACGAAAGAAGAGAGTACAAACATAAAAAATGGTTGTCAAATGATAACCAACAGAATTCATAAATGTCAGCTGATTGCTGACATTGCTTCGGTGATGCCACATATCAGGTTCAGTTCAGGTGGTGCCACAATTAATTTAATTGCGAATTCGCCGGATGGTTAAAGGCGAATCCGCAACACTACCATAAGGGAACAAATCATCAAGAAAACACCGCCTCGGCAAAAGGAAAACGTAGGAAAAAACGGAAATAGGGGGATATAAACGTCGGCACGTGGAATGTTCGAACGTTATATAAACCAGGAGCGAAACAGACGGTCGTAGAAAACGCGAAACAATATAAAATGGACATCGTCGCGCTTCAGGAAGTCCGACTCCTACATCAAGTAATCGAAACCAACGGGTTTACACTGGGGTGTGGAGGTACCGATATACATAACATCGGAACCGGCTTCATCATAAGCAAGAAGATTACGCCCCATGTAAAAGATGTGAAATGTATTAATCACCCAATGTCGGTACTAAAAATACAGGGCCTATGGTACAATTATGGCGCGAGGCTAATGATCTTGCCCGGAAAAACAAATTATTATGGAAAATTTAACAAGCCTCGGGACTTGCTAAATAAGGCCAAGACCGGATCCCCGTTGTAGTGCCGATGATGATGATGATGGTACAATTATGTATTTGTAAACGTACACGCCGCAACAGAATCTACCGACGAAGAAACGAAGGACATGTTCAAGAGACCCTCATCTTCCGATGTTAAAATCCTCCCCGGGACCTCAACGCGAAAATTGGAAAGGAATATATCCTCCAACCAACTATAGACAAAAAAAGACTACACAAGGTTTCAAATGATAATGGAATTCGAATTATCACGTTCGCATAGTGAAAAGATTTGATAGTGAGCACGATGTTCAAGCAAGAGCAAATTCATTAGGCCACATGATTATCTCCCGACGGCGTAACGCGTAACCAAATAGACCACTTTCTCATAGACAAAAGACACCACTCGAATATCTTTGACGTAAGATCATATAGAGGAGCAGATTGCGACTCTGATCATCTTCTAGTGATGAGCAAAATCAGGAGACGGCTCGCAGCGAATCCATATGGGCACTCACCGGCGACGAGCAAAAAGTTCGACATTAATAAACTAAAAGACCTGCGCAAAAGGGCTGAATATCAAGATGCACTAACGAGTAGATTTAGCATCCTAGAGAATGGGCGCAGTGAGGAAGAGGAATCCAATAGTGTGGACACTAGATGGGCATCGATCAGAGACACAATCAAACAAACAGCCCAAAAGGTATTAGGATTTAAGAAAATAATTAAGTTCAAACCTTGGTTTGACGATGAGTGCAGGGCGAAGATCGAACAACGTACAAATCTCAGAGTGATCCACTTACAAAGATATGATGAAGTCAACGTAGAAAGATTCGCGACAATTCGGAAAGAGACAATGAGACTCTTCAAACGCAAAAAACGCGAATGGGGGCAAACTCGGATGGAAAAACACCTTGAAAATTCCAGAGCAAAGAACATCAGAAATATGTCACATCACTACATCACCATCGGCACTACAACTGGGATCCGGTCTTGGCCTTATTTAGTAAATCTCACCACCGGTATTCGGTACTTATCCGAAACTTGTTAAATTCTCCATAATAATTTGTTTTTCCGGACAAGGTTATTAGCCTAGCGCCAATCAGACGCCGGTATAAATTCAATTAGAACTGGCTACCGAGGGAGAGACAGCAAACGGGTGTCTGGTCACAGAAACTAACAATATCGTGACAAGATGGAAGCAGTACTTTGAAAACCTGCTCAGTGTGCGCACCCATCAACCACAAATAAACGCACCAGACCCCTCTTTCAACGAAGTTGTAGACGCAATAAATCGATTGAAAAACAACAAGGCTCCCGGAGTCGACTGCATACCAGCAGAGCTTGTGAGTCATGGAGGAGACGCAACCACTCGAAAGATCCACCAACTCATTAAAACAATATGGGATAAGGACATCACTCCGGAAGAATGGAAAACCTCAATAGTCGTCCCCATTTTCAAGAAAGGCGAGATGTCTGACTGCGAAAACTACAGAGGAATAGCATTGCTCCCAACCACACACAAAATACTAACAAATGCCATTATTATTTTATTATTATATACACCAGGTGATATTTCATCTATGCCTGGTGCTTTTTTGTGGTTCAAACTTTTGTCGATTTCTTGGGCAATCTCCATTGGTGTTATGCAAATATTTCAATTTTATCTTCAGTTTTGCGTACCCATTGTCCCTGCGCATCCTTTATAGGTGGCACTTGGATAAGGAGACATTTAAATTTACATGTTGCCTTCCAGCGAGAGTAATCCGTATCTGCTGACGGGCTTAGTCCACATACATGCTCATCTATACAACTCTGTTTATGTTCCTTAATTAATTTGTTAACTAGATTGCTCACCTTGTTAAATATTTTTTTATCGTTAGGGTGCATGGATCTGTGCCAAGTCCGTCTAGCTTTGTGCCTGTCTTTGATTACATCTCTAATCTCAATAGGGTAGGTGGTTGCTGGTTCTGGTTTATCACTTGGGACCGGAGTTGCTGTTGCGGCTGCGCTTTGTAGTGTTTCGATAAATTGTTGTACTTGTTGTTCCAATTCTTCACAATCTTGAAGGTTAACATTTAATTTAATTTGATTGCCATGGTCTTTTCGGAATTCTTCCCAATCTGTATATTTGTTACTATAATTTAGTTTTCTGTTCTTTCTGGGAACATCTCCATTCAATCTTAGGAGCACTGGAGTGTGGTCAGACGTTAAATCAACTAAACTATCCGTTTCAATATACTTCGATCAGGTCAGGAGTTTTGTTGCTACCAGTAGGCCAGTATGTTGGTGAACAAGACGAATGAATTTCACACTTTTGCTTCTTTGATGGCTGTAACCAATTCTTTTCCCTTGCCTGGAGTAATCAACATTGCCCCCAAGCAGTGTGCTTGACATTGAAATCTCCACCAATTATAAATCTTTGTCCGAGCTTCTTGAAGATATCCGTGAATTGTTGTTTTGAGATTGTGTGTCTAGGTGGGCAATATACAGTACCTTCGTTTAAATCAGCTCCATTAAGGTTAATAGTAACAATGGAGGCTTGAATAAAAGTTACGTATATTTTGTTTTATTATAAGAGCTGTACCTCCACGGGCACGGCCGCTAGAGTGGGTGGTCCAATATGCCATATAATCCCCGATTTTTATGAAGCTCATATGAGAAAAGTGTGTTTCAGATATCAGTGCAATATCTATGTTGTGCTCTCTTATAAATATTTATAGTTCTTGAGCTCATTTGCTTTCCAAATGATTATTCTTAGAAGCCGATTACTCATCGTGTTTATTTCTTGGATTTCTTGGTCGGTAGTTTTTGAAAATATTCAAGTTTACCTATCCTTTCTGTTAGCTGGTTGATGCTTTTCTTGATCTCGTCCTGGAATACACTGAACATCTTCATCATACCCAGGATAGTCGGCTCGTCATTGACAGGTTGTTGTCTCTTTTTATTATCTGCTTTTTCATTTGGTTTGTTGTTCATTTGGGTGTTGCTAGTACCAGTTGTGCTTGGCCCCGCTCGCCCTGAATTTTTTTTATTGCAGTCTGAGTGACTGTAGTTTTCTTTGGATGCTGAGCATTTAATTTTTTTTGATACACTGAGCATCCCTTGTAACTAGCTGGATGGCCATTCTCGTGGCAAAGCGCACATGTTGCTACGCTATTGCGTTGTTTGGAGCATTGGGTTGTGCGGTGAGGCCCAGCAAACTTAACGCCTTGAATTATAATTGCGAAAATTGTTTGTATGAACAAGCTGTTGGCAATTATTACATTGAGGTACCGATCTGATCCTTTTGGGTAGTTCAATCGATACTTTGCACCATAATAACTCTTGGATTTCACAGACTGATTTGTTATTCTCTTTTTGAACTATCATCATCATCATCATGGCGCAAGGCTAATAACCTTGCCCGTAAAAATGAATTAGTATGGAAAATTTAACAAGCCTCGAGACTTGCTAAATAAGGCCAAGACTGAACCCCGGTTGTAGTGCCGATGATGGTGATAATCATCATCGGCACTACAACCGGAATCCGGTGTTGGCCTTATTTAGCAAGTCTTTTCACCGGTCCCGATTTCGACCCGATGCCATCCAGTTTGTCACTCCCAGGCTCTGGGCGTCCTGGTTTACGCCTTCCTTCCATCGCAGACAAGGTCTGCCGCGCTATCTCCTTCCATACATCCTGCCACAAAGCGCTTTCCAGACAGGCTCCTCTTCACTCATTCGAGCTAGGTGTCCCGCGCACTGGAGTCTACCGAGCTTGATTTTTCTTACAACGTTAGCTTCAAGGTAGATCGCGTACAATTCATGGTTGTAGCGTCTCTAGAATCGTCCCCCCTCACATACGGGGCCAACAATTCTCCTTAAGACGTTCCTCTCGAACACGGCCAAGAATTCAGAGTGCCTTTTATTGAGCACCCAGGTCTCGGCTCAATACATGAGTACTGGCAAGACCATGGTCTTGTACAGTAGTAGCTTCGATCATCTGGATAAATTTCGGGATTTAAAGAGCCTTGATAGACATTGTAGGCTTTGTTGGATTTGATCAGCCGTTCCCATATTTCTTCTCTCATATTGTTATCGGCTGATACTAGTGATCCAAGGTAGTTAAAGGATTGCACTACTTCCAATTCGTGTTCCGCTACCCTGGTAGTTTGACCAACGCTAGGTTTTCCCTTCGCAGATGTTGCCACCATGTATTTCGTTTTTCCCTCATTAATGTGCGGTCCCAGTTTTTGTGCCGTCTGTTCGATCTGGGTGAAAAAGTCCTGTACAGCCGAATCGGATCTACCGATGACGTCGATGTCATCTGCGTAGGCAAGTATATCCTAGAACTTGGTAATAGCCCCTCTAATTGTAATTCCAGAATCGCGGATTACTTTCTCCAACGCCAAGTTGGAGAGGAGGCAGGCCAGAGCCTTCGCTTGACGGACTCCATTAAAGATGTTTATTGGTTTTGATAGCAATCCCGCTATTTTTGCTTGACTAGTTACGTTGATCATGATGAATCTACAAAGTCGTATCAATTTGTTTGGAATGTCGAACTCTCTCATAGCATTATAGAGTTCTACCTTGGCTAGGCTATCGTAGGCGGCCTTAAAGTCTATAAATAGGTGATATAATCATCATCATCATCGGCACTACAACCTGGAACCGGTCTTGGCCTTATTTAGCAAGTCCTGAGGCTTGTTAAATTTTCCATAACGATTTGTTTTTTCCGGGCAAGGTCATTAGTCTTGCGCCAGAGGCTCCCCGACGGGGAATCGAACCCCGGTCTCCCGCGTGACAGGCGGGTATACTAACCAGTATACTATTGAGGAGCTAGGTGATATAATGGAATCCTAAATTTCAGACATTTTTTCATCGCCTGCTTAAGGGTGAAAATCTGATCAATCGCTGATTTGCCTGGGATGAAGCCACACTGATATTCACCAATGATGACTTAAGCGTATGGGGCTAGGTATGGGGCAAATTATTCCACGACGCCAATTTTCCGGCATCTCCTCTTGCTCCCATGCGTGCACTACGATGTCATGAATTGCGTGATGTAACGCTGTCCCTGCTTGTTTGATCAGCTCAGCTGATATGCCATCAGCTCGCGGGCTTTATTTGATTTGAGTGTCTTGTGGCTTTTAATGTTTCCTCAATGCTTGGTGGCGGCAACATTTGGTGTTCATCTTAAGTTGGTGGAACCTCCAATTCTTCTGTGAGCTGACCATTTAGCAATTCATTGAAGTGCACTTCCCATAGCTCCAGAATGTCTTCAGGATCGGTGATCAGATTTACCATCTTTATCCTTGCAGTAAGTGCAGTGTGGTGTGTACCGCGTCATACTGCGGATTATTTGGTAGAACTTCCGCGCCTGGTGTGGACCTCCTTCTCTACTTTTCTCTATTTCACAGACAAGTTTTTTTTTTCCAGGCACTTTTCTTTTGTCTATGGTCTTTTTTTCAGATCTTCTGAGCTCTTTGTATTTCTCCTCACGTAGCCGCGTCCTATGAGACTGCCACATTGCCCGGTATGCAGCATTCTTACGCTCAATCGCTAGTTTGCATTCTTCATCAAACCAGTCGATCCGATCTCTACGACTACTGCCTAAGATGGTGTTGACACTACTAATGACAGTATTCTTAAGGCATGTCCATTTCTCTTCTACGCCCCGCATTCTGGACTCAGGACTTACTCTCCCTCCATCAAGCTCTTCGAGGGCGAGTCTTAAGGCATGACCAAAGTTGCTGGTGTTCTCATTGCGTAAGGCAGCCATGTTGATTCGAACCTGATCCGCAGATGCTATACGTCTCCGTAAGGCAATCCGCGCTCGGAAAACTATACCAACAATATAGTAATCCAAGTCGATGTTGACACCTCGGTACGTTCGTGCATTCATCAGGCTCAGTGGCGGCGATCTAGCAACACGTGGTCAATTTGGTTGCAAGTGGCTACATCAGGTGATACCCAGGTGGCTTTGTGGATATCTTTACGCGGACCAAGTTCTTTGATTCTCCCAGTTCGATGACTCGTAGTCCATTGTCATTTTTGTTCTCATGGAAACTATGGGAACCTGCGTAGTGCCTGAAAACCGGCTCCCAACCTGTTTTCGCATTCAAATCACCAAGTACAATTTTCACATCGTATCTTGGGTAGTTATTGAGGTCCCGTTCGACATTCTCTTACAATTGTTCTTTTTCGTCATCAGGGGACTCCTGTGTAGGTTCGTGAACGTTTACGACGCTTATGTGTCCCACGCGAGGAGTGCATAGCCTTTCTTTTATTGCATTTAGGCCGATAATGGCAGGCTTCAGTTTTTGGCTGACTAAAATGCCTACCCCGAGCACATGGTGTTTTGCATGACAGCTGTAATTAATGTCATACTCGTTTGTTTGAATAACACCACTCCCGTCCATCTTATTTCTGGTAATGCTGTTGTCAGCCTTATATTCGGTCAGGGCATCGGTTACCCGCTGTACAGCTCGAGCTCTTTATAGTGAATGGACATTCCATGAGAAAATCCTCATATAGTTTAGCCATTTCCGTTTCCGTGGTCGATGTCGTGTATCCGGTCCATATACGGGGCTTGATAAATTTGCCAAAATAGTTTGTTTTTTGGGGCAAGGTTATTAGTCTTGCGTCAACCTTTCTCAGGATGTCGCTGCATGCATTCGTTCACTACTTAGCGGGTGCCAAAGTAGCTATCCAGGGGGGTCACGTGGAGACTGCATGTCAACTTAGATTGAACATGGACAAGGATTGTCCTGGCCTTCGCCGGGTTGAAAGCAATTAGTGACTTTGCTCTGTATGTTCGCTCCCATCCGCCCTTAAATAAATTATAAAGGTAAAATAACTAGTGTAAACACGTAACTACGACTCGAACTGCAGCGTACACGTGATTGAAGTAACACGTGCTCTTACAATAGTAAACACATACGTTATAGTATACGATAGTGTATGTATAGTCATCATCATCATCAGCACTACAACTTGGATCCGGTCTTGGCCTTATTTAACAAGTCTCTCCGCCGGCAGCCGGTCCATATCCGAGAGTTGTTAAATTGTTCGTAATAATTCGTTTTTCCGGGCAAGGTTATTAGCCTTGCGCCAACTCAGGATGTCGCTGCATGCATTGGTTCATTACTTGGAGGGTGCCAAAGTAGCTATCAAGGTGTGTCACGTGAAGTCTGCATGTCAACTTAGATTGAACAGGGACAAGGGATCGTCCTGGCCTTCGCCGGGTTGAAAGCAGAGACTCTGCCCTGATGTTTGCTCTCAGCCCCCGTATGCATAGTACACAGCAGTTATAGGCGTATATGTAATATGACCGCAAGATTTAAAAATGCAGCGTGAACGATACAGTCGAAATTTGCTTTTTTACATCTCAAAGTTGCTCTAAAAAAAAATGATTTTGAGAACTGTTCTGGGGTTTTTTCATGTTTGGACGTTATTGATTATAAATCTAGGAATGTTTTGGCGCAATTTTAACCAATAAAAAAAAGTGGAAAACAATTGTCCAACAGATATAGCCCTTTAAGTGTCACAGTAAATCGTTAAAACATAATCACAGGGGTCTTGCACTTAACCTTTCTCACAGTTACTTCTTTAGCCATATCTCATCCTGTGGGTAATAATTGAAACACTCTGTAATCTCTTCAAGGTTTATCAGAAGTTGTCGTTGTCGATGCTTTTGCGGTCGGTATCTGGAGCTATTTGCAACCCACAATTCAAGGATTTAATACTACGTCAATTGATCATACTCACGATATACACGAATAGGTAAATGTCCTCTGCTCTACTGGTAAATTAGAACAAACCTTTGAGATTAGACAAAACCAATCCTCTTATATTTACCGTAGATCAAAGAACTTTAACCCCATAGCCACTTACCAGTTAAGACTAATAAAACCACTGCCAGAAACTAATCTATTTCCTTTGTGGTACATCACCTAATGGTTTTTGTTAGAGCACGTGTTTTCTGACTTATAAATCGACCTCTTTGAGGCGCGTAATCCGGTTTCATTTGAATACATTTCTACACTATACTTCTATAATGTTGACGACATCATTCTTTTTAACAAAGCATCAATACAAAAATAAGAAACTGAAGTTTTTTGAATTGAGGAGATACATTGAAAGAGAAGATGCGGTAAAACAAGACTAATGGAAGTAGTGTGTTATATTTAAGCGCCACTATCAGCACACCTTTACAATGATTGACATTCAAAGTGTCTGCATGGGTGGGGGCTACTAGGGAGGCAGACGAAAACGTGATGGTGCCCCTTGTAAGCTCACCAGCATCAATGCACAGCGAATTCCAATTCACACCAAAATCGTTTACGTTCAATGACCCATGCGTAAGCGGGCAAATTTTTCTTTTCTTATTTTTTGCGGGCGTATTCAATTTTTTCTTTTGTTTCCTAGTACGCAACGTATATGAATGCCAGAGAATTGTTCGTAGCGCCGATAATAGATTCATAGATACGCGTATGTGTGCATGGAGCAAGTTGTGAGTAAACAAAGGAAGAAACACGCCATGGGTCGAATGGAGAAGACTGTCGTCTTAAGAGATCGGGATGAAGTGGGGGGCATAGACACAACGTCTGCTTGATATAAACGAAATAGCTAAAGAAGTGCGCAACCACTTTGTATGGAAAACACGGAACGAGCAACATGATTATGGAAGCCGCAAAAAGTTCACAGGCACACAACCTGCACCCTGTGTAATGAGTCCGAACCTGGTTGTCTTCCCTTAGTCACCCAAAGGGGAATTGTACACTCTGTTTGGCAACAAGGTACATAGAGTGAGTAAAATATTTGAATAATCTGGGTATGACGTTCGGTTAACCGTTTTCTCATGAACACAATTGCAGCTACTTGAGCACCTGTGGTGCGTGCACTGAATACATATCCATCCATGCCATCAGTTCGGTTGTTCATTCCATGACCGATTGATATTGACGAGTGATTTTGGTCTTTCCGTCTTCATTGAAAAACAAAACCGATTGTGACGTATTTCCTTTCGGATTGTACTCTACATGCTTTATGTCACTTTCTAAAATAATAAAAACACATCACAGGCAGAACGACTAACAAGAAACGGAATGTAGGAATAGAAATTGTTATTCCAATTGCGGTCATCATTTAGGGCAGCACCCCCAGTCACGTGTTTGCGTGCCAAACAAGGTCACGTACGAACCAAGTGTTTTAAGTGCGTTAAGCAACCCCTCACCACTGGGCGTGTACACCGTTTTGAACATCGACGTCCGGAATGTTTATCTGATATTCTTAGTTATCCGCTTAGGGAACACTTCCCCTGTACACTTAATTACTGGATAATTACCATTCCATCGGATTTAGTAGGATGGATTTAATGCCCTAACAAATTTTATTCTTCGTGTGGCTGAACTTCACAAAGTCTTGGAAAATCGTCTATTCAGATAACTTCTTAGAATCAACCGCAAAAAGGAATTGCTTCCGCTTCATTAAACATGCTTAATTAGGTTCACCAAAAATTTCATTAGACACCATTTATAATCAAATAATACAACTTGAGCTTCGCCACTTAAATATATTCCTACCTAAAAATACGTGACTAAAACGTCCTGGCTGTTTACGGGGCACGGTTTATTTAAACTGCTTTCGAAATGAATCTTGCGTTTTGTAGGAAATGCTATTAGAAGTAAGTTACTGCTTAATTTACTGCTGCGTAAAAATGTGGAATTTTGAATTTTAATTACACGGTTATATCAAATTTAAACATTACATTTTCTGTGCGCAATGAAATTTCTGTTGCAGAATAATCCAGAAAGCCTTTGGTGACCAGACGATGTGGAAAACAAAATGATAGAGTTGGTGTACAGTGTTCAAAAAAGGTCGAAGGAGCGATGAAGAAGAACCACAATTGAGACAACCACTGGTACACTAGTTTAGTAGAGCTACCACCCGATTTATTGGCTTAATTCAAATAACATAATTACCTACATCTAAGGTGTATATCGGGTTTGAATTTAACTTTGAATTTAATTTGTGAACGCACCGTTCCACTAATCATCGAACTGTCACTGTCAATTTATTCAGTAAACTCAACATTTTCATCATGGTTGAGTACACGAACGAACAACGTCTGCAAATTATGAAAATGTACTACCGAAAAAAAGTTGTCAAGTCCCTATTGGAAAACCCTATATATTTATATACGGTTATACAATAGGGACTTGACAACTTTGTGTTTAATTTGAGAACGCACCCTTTCACTAATCATCGAACTGTCACTGTCAATTTATTCAGTAAACTCAACATTTTCATCATGATTGAGTACACGAACGAACAACGTCTGCAAATTATAAATTATATATTGGAAAGCATGTTATAAGTTATAAACTAGAGAGCTTAAGAACTATCTTAACTAAGCTTAACCTAAGGTAACCAAGACAAATTAAGAAGCGAGTAGAAGGGGCGAGAGGTGGGGCAGGTTATAGTAAAGTGTAGAAGCGCTGCTTAAGACTGGTGATGAGAATGGTTTAGGAGGCGGGGTTTAGGAACGAAAAAACATTTTGAGGACGGCTCTACTACGTTGAAGATGTGATAACGTTCTGGAGGGAAAGAAGTGGCCGAAAGCTTTTAGGTCATTCGACTCTTTACGAGGGGATAAATTGAAAATTACGTGGAATTTGACGAATAATATGCGGAGACTGGGCACGACAGTGGGTAAACCTCCTGTTGAATAGAGAGTTTGACACTGGTTTTAGTTTTGCCTTCATAGCAGACAGAATTAGATTTGCCATGGAGATGCGCTAGAAAGAGACGAATATTTTCATATGTCTTTCGGTCTCTAAGTTTGGACAGTGCGTAGCGGCAATCAGATGTTTGGGATAGAAACAGAAACGCACTGTCATATAAATTAACGATTTTTTAAATTTTAATTCACTATTATAAATCAATATAATTAAATCCTTTATCATGTTCATTGTACGTACATTTTTATTTTGTTCTTTTTCTTATATTTATCCTACTTAAGATTGGCAAGAATAGCTTAGGAGGCGGAGTTTCCTCGCCCTTCACCGTCCTATCACTTAGTGTTTATTAGTTATAGAGGTATGAGGCCTCTTTTGACCTTCCTCTTTTGATTATAAATACTCCTATAATCTGACTTAGTCAGGGCACATAAACCCGTGACGTGATTAGTTTAAGTTTTCATCAGGGCACATAAACCCGTGACGTGTTTGCGTTTATTTATACCTAGGATCTTCAACCTATGCGTTAGTAAATTATTTGGTGATCCAACAGCCGATCGAGAAATTCATAAATTGTTGGTAACAATGCTGAAAAAGAAGCGGTGGACTTCAAACAAATGCAATAGACGTTTATGTCATGACAAGTGAGAGAAGAATTACAATTAATTATTTTTTTTTTTTTTTTAAACTATTTATTTGACCAAAAATGAAGAGTTACAATAAGTAATGCAGCTAACTTATAATAGATTTGTTACATATTAAGTGTTTACATGTTATTTATTAACATTTTTCAAACAATTCTTTTTTATATGTGCTTAAGATTTATGGGATATATATATATATATATATATATATATATATATATATATATTGGTAATTTTGTTTTTCCTGGAAAAGGTCAGAAGAAAAACCAGGAACTCTGTTTATTTTAACTTAGCCTACTTAAAATTACTTAACATAACTTAATCTAACTTAATCTAATCTTATATACAATTTGCAATATTTGATATTGCAATGATAGTGACAATTCGAATTGGACTTAAAAATAATATTTACAATTTTTAGTTATGGATGTGGGATTTCTTGTTGTGATTGAGGGTAGTAAGGGATAGGATCAGGTATGTTCTTGAAGGAGGGGAGAGCCATTCGGTTCTGTGTTAAAAGTAAGGATCTTGGAGAATGGTTGGATGTTGCTGTATTTGAAATGATTGGGTGCCAGTTCGGTGTTGTGGTACACGATCTCGTTTAGATCGGTAACCAGTCTGCCTGCGGCGAAGAAGGTCCTGATTTGGAGATAATTACGGTAGTGAGCTCCCGTATTGGAGGAGGGTGATGGTAGGTCCGTTATTATTGGGTTGGGATTGTTAGGAAGGTTTTCTATGAAATTTATCGACAGTTCTAGGATCCGTCTATCCAATCGTTCGATGCCTACGGTGTTGTAAAGGTCGTTGTTACAATGGTATCTATATGAGTTGGTTTTGCGGAGTAAGCCAGTGATAAACCGGAAACATTTTCGTTCAAACACTCGTAATTTTTCCATTTGGGAGGGTGAGATGTGGTACCATAATGGGCAGGCGTATGTAAGAGTAGGTCTGATCATCTGTTTGTAGATTAGCTGTTTGACCTTAAGAGAGAGGCCGTTAGGCTTCCATAACACTCGTCTGCACAGGTTAAGCTGTATTAAGGCTTTTTGAAGAGAATTTTTGATGTGGGTTGAGAATGACCAGTTGTTGGAAAGGGTTACTCCCAAATATTTTAGGATTTTGGAAGGTTTTATGAGGGTGTTATTAAGATTTAGTTTAATTTTGTTGTGGCAACGTTTAGTTTTGTTTGTGCAGTGAGTGTTTTTGCCCTTAAACACTGTTAGCTGGGTTTTGGTTGGGTTGAGGCGAATTTTCCATTTGTTAAAGTATGCTGAGATTAGCAGGACATTTATTTTCAAAAATATTTGCCTTATATACAAAATCTAAAAGAAACTTACTACCTAACAATTTCTTGTACAGTAGGAAAACAGGATTCCTTCCTCTGTACCTATAATAACATTATACCACTCGTATGGCGACGAGCATTATCCCTTCAAAAGGATCTACATTTTCTAGCCACGTCAAGTGACGGGTCGAAACATTTTCTTATGTACCTACGCTCTTTGTTCATTTCATGTATCAATACAATCGATACCGCCGCGGCTGCATCTGGGAAAACCCTTAATGGAAATCCTCTTTGCCTGTGTCATAAAAAATGTGCTATCTATCTGCTAAGATAATTGCCATAGAAAAGGGAACCGTCATAAAATTGGCATTGTGTGAAAGGATACTTGAAACATTGAAAAAAGATAAATTGTACTCGCGTAATGATGTGCGATATTTGAAATCACACATGAAATGAACTTGGCCTACGAGAAATGATAACAATGCTTAAGTTAAACGTGGATACAATACTTTAGGTTAATAAATGATATGATTCTTAAATTAACAGTGGATATAATGCTTAGGTTGATAAATGATAATAATGCTTATATTAACACTTAGACTATTATTCCCATTCCATTTTTAAGTTACGTTAAAGTTAGTTTGTGGGGGTTCTTTAAGGCGCCCGAAGAACCTCCCATCGGCCTAACCCAACTCCCCTTTCCCCTACCCGCAAATCGCATTACCTACCATAAGCAGCTTACCTCCAGATGAGCAGTCAAGCTCCCCTGGAACAATACTTACCTGGAAGACATTAGCCGTGGCAAAATCATCTAGAACGATTACCGTTTGCTATTTTGCTATCGCATTAGCATCTATAGAAGTTGATCAAGGGCATGGTTGCATACAAACCATCATGTCCTAAAATCCAATTCGGTTTTCCCATCGTGTAACCGACATAAACATCCGAACATGTCAATACCCTTGCCTTATCGGCCGATCGTCCTATCGACAATATACAGCATAGCCGTCGCTATGTTATTTAAATCGAGTGTTATTTAAAGTAAACACACACTCGATCCATCGACCTAGGAGACGTTACATTTCGAGTAGAATCAAAATGACGCTTCGCACCATGACAAAAGTGTAAACAAACACTGCCTCCATGCTCACCAGATACAGCTGCAGCCGATAGTTTCCCTTCCATTCGGTAATCTCATATTGCACCCATATCCTGAGGTTCGCAACACTTGCGACCAATTCTCTTTCACCGGCTATCAATCGGTCATGAAATTTGGGCATGGATATGATCATTGTTTAGGCAATCTTACCCATGCCATGCCCTATGATAACCCACCAGCAAATCAAAGCAAGCACACAGTACCTCACTGCGTTTGTTTTGTTTACTAACCGCTGGTTCATGGTTCCCCTGGGTGAGACGTTTGCTTGCCCATCTGCAGGTCAAATCCCTCACCACCATGAATAATTTCACGCCTTGTGCGCCAGAGCCATACGGCTAAAGCAAACACAACCCAAATCTCCGGTTGAACTAGCATATCCAGTACATCTCATCATTTGACCCTTCAAATAGCGTTTTTGTTTACTTTAAAGAAAAGAAAACCTATTTCGTTCGCAGGCGTGGATCATCGACGATTTATGACCACAGTGCCTGCAGCCGAATATGTTCGTACATTTCTTTGATCAGATGTCGGCGATCGTTGTCTGTATTGCAGGTAAAAAGGGGCATTGTACCCGTCCCTATGCATCATTTGGGAAATCCTCCCATTGAACCCTTTTCCTCGATCACCATTGGTCGCTGCCAAGTTGATCCGTTTCGCTCCTCCCATATCGATGTGACCCACCACCGTTGAATCTGACGGATGTGGATTGCATCGATGAGTCCGAATTCAACCCCCAGACTGGGCAGATCAGTTGAGTATACACGCGTTCGAGGAGTCGAGTTTTGTTGCGCTACGTCATACACACCGTTTTAAATAAGAAATCGCTGTGCATAAGAGTCCCCTTACGTGTCGGATCTTTACACCAAGTGAATTCTTTGTGAAATGTGCATCAAAGGCACGTCTTAAAAAATCAATTAATTAGTGACATAATTAACATTAAGACGATTTTAAATAAAAAAACATTTCTCATCGGCCACATCCGGGAGTTTTATTTCTTCTTCTTGGTGATTAGCCGCATTAAGCAGTGGGACGACTGAGAGTTGCAGTAAGTATTGTTTAGTGCGTCAACAGGTGGAGAACTCCCAAATCGTGTCAACATATCAACGACAAATAAGAACGATTCGAATTCGTTGACCAATTGTGTGCTCGTCATAGAAACGCTATCCTAGCATCAACGGTGTGCTCGAACACTTATTGCTAAATATCATCAGAAGTGACCGTTCAACCGCCAAATTTGTGAGAGTTCTGTTTTTTTCCCATGGTCTGAGTGCGCCGCTTACGTGAACTTGTTAGTGAAACTTAGTAAATCCGTGTCCATGCCGACACATAACTAAGTTATTCGCCACAAGTCCACCACCTCCAACCCGCATGCCTTAGTTTTTAAGGTAGTTCGTAAGTCTATTTATAAGTTTATATGTTTATACGACTTGTACTAAATATAAACTGAGGGTTATGCCCTCTATTCATCCATTCATACTTGCTAGACAAAAATGCTTAAATTCTAACTTATCTAAATTATATTCTAACTCTAACCTAAACTTGGAGTGACTATTGTCATGTATTATTGCCTCTCGGATTGGTTTCTTTAATATTTATTGCAATCTTCATTAATAATTATATATGGTGTATAATGAAATGTAAGGGGCATTAAGTGTGACAGATGGGAAAGTACGTTATTGGATCAGGTCAATTATATTGAGAACTAATTATTTTACACTCAAACTTTCATCCAAGGAATATTTTCAAATGAATGTAAATGAAACTTACGAGCTAAAATTTATAAATGTTAACGCAATCACTCTCTAATCACAACGCTCGACACGGGCAACGTCTTATAGCAAATTTTTACATTTGTCTTTGGTTTCATTTTCAACCATTTTTTTAATTTCATTAAATATTTAAAATTACGATCGCTTTTATGGACGGTTTGACCACTTTTTAAATTTCATTAAATATTTAAGATTACGATCGCATTTATGGACGAAACAAAACGACCGTCTTTGCCGACAATTTATTTTGGCCTCTCTGTTTCCTTACTGTCAATTTCAAAAATGATCGCGTTTATAAAACACTGCCTCGGTTAGCGATTCATGATTAGCTACTCTGAAAATTCTGTGATTTTCAATAGTGAAACCTGGATCGATTATATACCTGATACAGGTGGCGTTTCCAAAACTGAAACTTGGTTGAATATTCGCAGACTTGTATCTATTTAGGAGTTAAATAGGACTGGAAAGGCTTTCGCAGTGGTATAAGAAGTGACGGCGGGCCTTTGGCGGATTTTCAAACTGTCGATTGGGCAATGTGCTCCGCCGGTCACTGTCCACAAAAAATGAAACATTTTTGTATTTATTTTAACACTTTATTGTTTTACTTCGGCTATTACGGAATGGTTACAAATTTGTAATTTTATAGCAAGTCACTTCAATTGGATTAAAAAAAAAAAAGTAATTATGAAAGGACACTCCAGCACTGCTTTTATATTTTTCTGGTAAATTATTCCGATTTCTATGTGAACTGAATTCGCGATCTTTTGATTTGGAATTGATGCGATGTGTCACTACCGTTTCCTTAGCACATCAAAAATAAAAATCGAATCACCATATTATCCGGGACACATGCAGTTTCGACCGACACGAAAAGTATTGAAATTTTTTTTGTTATTATATGTTGTCTTAGGCTCCTCGATAGTATAGTGGTTAGTATACCTGACTGTCACGCGGGAGACCGGGGTTCGATTCCCCGTCGGGGGGCCTCTGGCGCAAGACTAATGACCTTGCCCGGAAAAAACAAATCATTATGGAAAATTTAACAAATCTCAGGACTTGCTAAATAAGGCCAAGACCTGTTCCCGGTTGTGGTGTCGATGATGATGATGATATGTTGTCTTGTATTCGTGATGGTTTATCTTAAGTGCGAATTTATCGATTTCTTGCAATTTTCCGTTTCTAAATTCCAAACCGTAATTTACAGCGCGCACATGCGATCGACACAACATTTAGCGGTATCTAAAATGCATGCGCGTTGACTGTTGGCACCACTTCCTGTCGACTTCCTCCTTCGTTGAGAATCTCTATTTCGACTGTCGTTACTTTTCTCTGGGGATGATTCTATTCACCCCATAGTTTTCTTTTCCCTTTCGCTGGTGATGACTTTCTCTTTTCGCTTTCCCCGGGTGGTGACTTTCTCTCGATCGAGAATCTCTCCACCAGGGAAGATCGCGCTCCCACATACAGACGCGGAGATTGCCGTCCGTGGGTCCACCAGAATTTTCACATTTCTGTTGCATTGATTATGCAAACAATCGAATGTGTAGTTTACATTAGTCGATCCTGGGATCCTGTTTAATTTGTCCTATGGAAACAGCTTTTTTGTTTATTGCTGTTGCTTCGCAATGGCCTTTGTTTAGGCGAAGTGCATTGCGGCAGGGACAACGGTTTTGCCGACGGATTGGTTTTCCGGCAATTCACTTACCGCCGGGGATGTGATGTTTGTCGACATCTAGCGCAGCTGTGCCAACTGTTTGTGTATATCCAGTTGATGGATCGATACACAATTTCTGTGCTGGGTCATGTCCTTCGATCGCCGTGCAGGCGTAGGAACATTGTTCGGGACTTCTGGCCCGGCCCATGTATCTGTGGATACGTGGGATTGTTAACTCCAGGATGAATGCCACCTTTCGTCAGGTGAGCAGGTGGACTTCGGGGACACGTGTCTGTGGGCACATGACGTTTGGTCATAGGTGAGTATGTTCCTTGGTGGAACGAAAACATCTCGACCTATAGCGGTATGTGCGATTAGTAGAACCCCCCCCCCCCCCCCGCCTTCTGTCTATTCCCGAAATTCAAAAGACCACTCCGAGGACTCCTTTTCGACACGATTGAGGAGATAAAAACCGGTTCGACCGATATCGTACTATAACCAACGAATTCACTTGATTTAGCACCGTGTGACTTCTGGCTATCCCCCAAATTCAAAAGACCACTCCGAGGACATCCTTTCGACACTATTGACGAGATAAAAACCGATTCGCTGCGTACTTTGAAGGCCATCCGACAAATCACTTTTAACAAGTGTTTTGAAGATTAGAAAAAGTCAATGGCATAAATATGAATTGGAGGATATTAGTTTAAAGATAATGAAATGGAGTTTTAAAATATAAATAAAGATTTTAATGTTATAGTCAAATTCCGGGTTGTATTTGTATGCGGTAATATATTAACACTCCTCGATACTATAGTGGTTAGTATACCCACCTGTCACGCGGGAGACCGGGGTTCGATTCCCCGTCCGGTTGCCTCTGGCGCAAGACTAATGACCTTGCCTGGAAAATTTAACAAGCCTCAGGACTTGCTAAATAAGGCCAAGACCGATACCCGGTTGTAGTGCCGATGGTGATGATGATGAATATATTAACATGGCGCCTGTTTTCTCTGGATCTGTTCTATTTTGAGTATTTAGACGCCATTGTACAACATCTTGTGTGAATTGTTGCACCAAATGTATTAATAAACCAAATCTATGTAGAGGTAATACGTTCTGCCAAAATATAACCGGACAGAGTCAATAAAATAACACAAATCATTTGATCATAAAGAATTATTTTATCTCTTTTAAGTAATTATTTTATCTACTTATAGTAGGCACCAATTAAAGTGTAACATTTTTTTCCAATGAAGAATTAAGTCATCCACACATTTTGTATAAGCATATTCTGGGCTCGTCTTCAGTTCACTTGGCGAATTTTTTTTCATTACTTCACCCGGTTCGAAGCGGATCTCACGAAGTGATAATATGAGTTTCGGACACAGAAAAAGTTATAGTGTTCCATATAGGGACAGTACCGTGCTTGATCAATCATATTGACAGTGTTTTTGGTCAAAAAGTCTCTCACGACGATTTTTGTACGGTGCTCTATTTTAAGAAAATTCAACGCAAGCGGAGCTCATGGACAAAACATCAGCTCAAATGCGACGAACTGATTCGTGAGAGATGCCTAAATGTCGTGGAAGCTCTCCCAACCTAATGTTACTATTTTCGAGGGCTAATTTTTTCATTTTTCTTCATGAGCTACCGTTGCAGACCGTCTCTGTGTGAGGCAAGTTGTCAATTACTTTAAGGTCCTCGGTGAGAGCTTAATATCACTTAAATGATCTTGTTCTGAATATCACAAATGTAGACTTTCTCCAACATTTTCATCGTCGGAACTAGAAATTCGGTTCGTAACACAAAATGTCACCCATCAGCATTTTTTTTTTGCTACAGTGAAAATCACAGATAGCACTAGAGGAAAACGAACGTCTTTGGTTACTGACAACAAATTAGTTTACAGAAGGCGTTCGAACTGAACATCAAAATAGATGAGAGTTGCACCAACAGACGAAAAAATTTTTTTAAGAAACCATAAACGCGGGCCGTTTGAATAACTCGGTGTCGGTTATATATTGATTGGGGATATCATCCTGAACATTTGCTTTCTCTCACTATAAGAAAGAAATTGCGTAAGTGCCTCCCTTATGACGGGTGTACAATAAATATTATCAAGTCAAACAAGTGGCCAAATACTGCTGTTTTCCCAGTAAAACTGTGGCTGCTATTGTGTGGCGTTCCTAACAGATGCACACACAGTACATAAGCAAATAGTGAAGAAGAGCACAAAAAGAAACTTGAATAAGCAAAAACATCAGCCGTATACCAAGCAACAATATAGCAATTCCACATAAGTTTTACATAAATTTTGCACTTAAGCCTTTATGCAAACGTCGCCAAACTTGTTATATTTACAGTAAATTCCTTCCTCTTTCAAGGGCATATTATAAGATAGTGCTGATGGTAGTGTGGGGGTACGAAGTCGCTACGCCACATAGGCGAGAGTTCTACCTCGTCCCCACAAACACTCCGTTGTTTTGCCATACACAAAAGGAAAAGCACAAACAGGACTTCACGATGCAACGTCCACAACAGGAATAGGCAGTAAAACGCACGCAGTTCTTAATTAATTTTTAATTTATTACACTTCATGATCAAACACCGGACTGGAAATGATAAATTGAATACAAGTTCATATCGTGAGTTTTATGTAATTCTTCTGAAAGCTTTGGTTCAAATAAAAACAAATCGACAAAACACCGCTCGACTTAATGTATGGCGAATAAAATCCACTACGCCAATGACTCCGTATATCTGCGCCTCTTCGCCGCGCGCGGAGAGTGGGAGTGACGTGTGACCGTTCTGGTCTGCTGATGTTAAAATTCTCAGCGATATTAAGTCGCTGTCAAAAGAATCTTTGGATGCATGTCCTTTAGTGTAGTTTTGTAGTGATAACCGGATCTCATTAGAGGAGATCGTCATGGCACACATGTTTGGGTGTACGTCGGTTCTTTTCAAGGATCAAAACCATTAGACGAACGTGAACACAAAGAAGAGGCATAATGGGCATCCAAGAGATGACAAATCGAATCTCGTCGGATGCTAATAGGTTTGCTTCTGCATCGTCCGGTAATGAGGGTCAGCTAAATAAATAGCAGCCGCTCATTAAATGAAAAAAATGTTTTTTTCGGATACCACAAACGATATGAATTGTTTATGGTATCGAAGGAAACCTATGTAGGAACAGCGTTCTTCTGTTTGCACATGGTACGAGTTAGAGAATTTTATTGCTGGGAGAAAAAGGTCGCCAGCCAATATGTACGTTAAGAGATTTATCATACACATGTCGAGGCTGAAAAATAGACAGCGCAATGTTTATGGCCCCTGGTGAAGGTTACATTGCATGTAATTCAAATCCTTTTGTTTTCAGGAATTCGTCTAGGGAGATTTGCTTGACACCAAAGGTGCCAAATTGGTTTGAGATTCCTGATAAGGTAAGAAAGAAATCTTACAGGAATTGTATGCAAAGAGATGCATGAAAGGTAAGTTTTCTTTTCCAGGGACTTTAAGCTTATAGATTCGATCTATATAATGCGTGAAACATTTTTAGGTGGTTAATGCGATTGCATTAGCAAAACTTATGCGACTTGGGATGAGATTATGGGGGTTTTTAGGTAAGTGTACCGTGGGGTTTGGCGGCACCGCCACAGTAGGTATGTGGGGAGAAAGTATTGTGCCTGGCACGGACACTCCGTTCACTTCCTCGTCCATCATAAATTGATCACGTGAATAGGACTGAACCAAAAAACGATTAACTATATACATCCAGGAACGCCGAGCATAACAATCACGATCACTAGCGGGAACATCACACCAAGTAAAAACACAAAACACAGGATTCCATTTGTTTAGTTTTATATTTATATTAATTTCTGTGCACGCTGCGAACTTTCACTGAAGGAATAATTAGGCAAGGAGAATATTTATGTTTATGGTAAAACATGGTACAAATTATCAGATTCGACTCGACACTCGATTATCGCAGCGCGCCGCGCGCTGTACGGTGAATGGCGACGCGACCGCCTCGATCCGTGGTTGGTAAAATACTCCTCGATATCTTGCTCGTTCAGAGCTCACTCGCTCATCGTGATCATGGTGGTATGTGTGCCTAGAACAAAGAAAGACATAAAGTGCATTCCTAGGATACGATTTCGGTAAAGCAAATAAAACCGAAATCGTCGGATGCATGTGCGTAGCAGCTAAACAAAGAGACCACGATGCGATGTGGAAATGTGCTAATTGGTTTTAGCGAAGTTACTGGGAAATTGTGTTTATGGCATCGCTAGTAAGGGTACGTATTGAATACATATTTGCATTTGTTTATGCTGTAGAATTTAATTGATGCCCAGAGACGCGGAATGCGTATATGCTTTGGTTTGCACATTGTGCGAGTCAGAGAATTTATTGCTGGGAGAAAAACGTCGCCAGCCAATGTATACATAAAGAAATTTATCGTATACATGAATGAAGGTGGGAATAGGCGACGCCATGATAATTATCTCTGGCTGGAATGGTTACATGATATGTGCACCGGGGTTTTTCTTTTCAGGATAATTTATGATAAGGAAAGTAAGAACTCTTACAGGGGATTTGTAAGCGAAGGAATGCTTGAAAAGGTAAGAATTGTCTTGCAGAAGCTTTACGACTATAGCTTTGCTCAAATTAATGTGTGTAGCATTTTTAGGTGCCTAATGCGATTGCATTGGCGAAATTATATGGGAAGATGGGTGTTATGGGGGTTTTTAAGGAAAGCGTACCGTTGGGTTTGGCGGAACCGCCACAGTACTCGCCCCCCAGTGACGTAGTCACGAAAAAAAAGGTAGGGGCAAAGGGATGCTCGATGGTGGGTGCTGTGATGATAGGGAGGCCGGGCGCTTGGGAATCAAGGTGGCCCAGCTTGCTTCGGGGTGCGCTGTGGCAATGTTAAGGAAACTGTCGTGGTGACGAGTTCCTGGTTATTGTTTGGGACTTTGTCGATAAGGTGGACACAGATGTTACCGCTTGATACCATCGAGGGCAAAGGTGTGCGGCGTGGTCAAAAGACTTGTTATGGGTCGCTTGGACCAGAAGGTTTATCGTCCGAGTAGGTCGGAACCTATCGGAAATCTGCTCGCGTCCGCAGTCACGAAGTAGCGTGTGCGGGAAGATGCAGATACAGGCGCTATGGGTATTGATCTGTTGTTGGCGGTACCTGCCAACAGGTTGTACCTATCTAATAGGTATAATTTCATTAGGGTACCTGCATGATGTGGTCAGGTATATTGTCTCAGTCCGGTGGTATAGATTTGATTTATCGACCGGTGTTGCTGAGACATTTGGGAGACGTTCAGAGACCTAAGGACGAAGGTCCTGAAGTTTATGTAAGGAGGTAGGGCCGGGCGTCCTACTAAATGATTGCCACGCGGGGTTGCTGGTGGATAGTAAGGAGCCTGCTTGGGCGTCGGGCGTCCTACTGGTCATAATGCTACACGCAGTAGCTGTGGTTTAGTGAGGAGCCGAGGCTGTAGAAGAAGGTAAAGTAAAGGACGAGCATTGGCAAGCGGGATCGCGTGAAGGTTGTGTTTGGCGAGCATGAGCGCCAACCTCCAGAAAAGGGACAGAAAAAGTCGATTTATGAAAAAACACCGGGCGTCCTATTGAGTGTTGCTACACGTAGTAGCCGTTGTTAATTAAGGAGTCGGTTTGTGGAAGATGGGTGTTGAGCAATGGCGAGCGTGTGCGCCAATATTTGTAAAAGGGTCTTAAAAAAAAAGGTGGGCAGAGGCAAATTTTGCCTGTATTAAAGAAGACCAGAAAGGGGTCGAAATGTTCGAGCGAGGCGGAACCGGCGTCCTGTTGATTATGTGCTACGCGGAGTAGCTAAAGTGTGATGAGGAGCCGGTTTGAAGGAGTTAAACTGAGAGGGTTGCGAAGAGACGAGGAAAAGGCGTATTTGCTTTGGTTTGCACATTGTGCGAGTCAGAGAATTTATTGCTGGGATAAAAAGGTCGCATGATTGAAGGTGGGAATAGGCGACGACATTATAATTATCTCTGGCTGGAATAGTTACATGATATGTGAACCGGGGTTTTTCTTTTCAGGATAATTTATGATAAGGAAAGTAAGAACTCTTACAGGGGATTTGTAAGCGAAGGAATGCTTGAAAAGGTAAGAATTGTCTTGCAGAAGCTTTACGACTATAGCTTTGCTCAAATTAATGCGTGTAGCATTTTTAGGTGCCTAAAGCGATTGCATTGGCGAAATTATATGGGAAGATGGATGTTATGGGGGCTTTTAAGGAAAGCGTACCGTGGGGTTCGGCGGAACCGCCACAGATACTTATCTACAACGTTCGTATTTATTGAACACTTCTCATATACTGTTCAAAAAGCAAATATTTCCAAAGAGAGAAATAAATTGCTGAAAACATTTATGTCAGCCTTTCCAAAAGTCAAAAACTGTAATTGACCTGATTATCCTGTCGAAAATTGACCAGAACTAAATGATACGCTTAATAATTAATTATTGAATTTCACTTTTGGTGAGAAAATGAATCCGCGTCCCCATTTTCTCATCTTCGAACTTAGCCAATTTGAAATTCCCAGTCAAAAAAAAAGTGCGAAATTCATGAGATTATTGGAGTACAAAATTGACTAGAAACACCATACCAAATTATATGTAAACGATTAGACATGTGTAGAAAGGTACATGAACTTCGTTCGTCGACCTTAGTCAAGAAAATCACGTCAAGAAGGTCACGCTTGAAAACTCACTTCTAGGGAAAAGCAATTCGTAGAATAAACAGCAAACAGCATAACGGTTTACGCAGATGCCTCCGTTATAAGGACAACATTAGAAAGCAAAATCTATTTATCCTTACGAAGTTTTGTAGATGTTAGCATTTCTTGCTTGTTTTTTTTTTCCTTCCCCAAGGAGAAGAACTAGCGAGACTAGTCATTAAATGCCTCAGTAAATATCCTTATCCCTTAATGCAATGGGAATTTCTGGAGTCGAACTCAATAGCTATGCAAATACAAATAAAAACCGATCCAATGTCCACTTCCTTGTATAGTTGATGCCAATAAAATTAAGGTCAACATCTTCAAATATAAGAACCGTACATCTAGTTGGTAAGAATATTACTACCATCGGTTCGTATGTTTTCTGTGTCTAGCTGTTTTCCAGGAATTTTCATTTTCCTCTTGCAAACAGCTATATGTTGCGCACAATCCTTAAAGCCATTGACCTCATATTGTCAGTCCTTCCCAGTCTTTGGGGGCGGATGGAGTGTTGACAAATTTTGTGTTCTCTTCTTTATCTGATTGTATTTTGTTGAAGACCATTTGCTCCACTTAGGGCTTGGAATGCGAGATAATTAGATCAAGCTATTAGGAAACATTTCGATGTTCTCCTCCGATTCTGTAAATAGCAGGTTGGACCAATAATACCGGAACATTTTGTAGACAGTCGAAGATAGCTATCCATGGGCTTGTACCTAATCATGCTAGAGACATGCTTGCGTTTGGGGGCTTATTGTTGGATGGGGAGAGTCAACATCATATTCTGGAGTTATAATTATGATTGAAAAAGGCGCCGACAATGCCGAATATGTAGATGGAAAGAGAAAAATCAATAGTGAAGCAAACACCAACCATAATATTTGTGCCATGCAGTATAGCAGAGCACACAACAAGAAAGCGTCCTTAGCAACATTGAAGATACCAATAAAAAAATGCAAATTCCCCAACTAGCAAATAGTTGTATTCGATGCGCAGGACAAACTTATGCCGAGGTAGGAAAAAAATACACAAAAAAAAACGGGCAAAATATCCGCTCAAAGTTAGTGTCCTCTTTGGATTCTTGCCACCATTACCATTCTCTTCAACGTTGCCATCCTTGAATGCCAGAGGACCCACACCCTACCACCATACCGCAATACAGTGAAACATATACATACATCTTCGACGTGCGCTCTATGAAGCACACATAACTATTTCTCTAGTATTCGTTAAGTGCACATCAGAGAAAAGGACAAACGTTCCTCGAAGCAGAATATGCAGTACCACCACCAACCAACACCTATCCTTCGGTCAACGACTCATTGACCTGGTTTATAGTTTTTCCCCTTCTATTTCCTTCGTGGTTAGTAACGTTCGGTAGTGGGGTATGCTCACAAATCCTCTATTGTACAATGCAGATGGTAATTAGAGGCTCGAACACAATAGCCAGAATGTTCATATCCTCTTCACATACATAGTTAGGGCTACGGTATCATAACGGTTTCATGCTTGTGCAATATCACTGATAGTAATAAAGTTCCCAAAACCCCAAGCGTCCTCTTTTATAGGGAGTAAATAAAGCAAAACTTATGCAGTCCTGCTTTTTAAGAATGAATTGTAAATGTTAATCCTTGACTTGAATTTGGGTGTCCTGTTTTTTGTTTTGTTTCTTTATTTGTTTATTTTTTTAACCTATTGCTGTTTGTGTACTTGTTTGGTATTCAATGGGATCTCACGGTTCATTGTCCTGCTATATCATTGTGTGAATGTTTTCTTTGTTCCTAGACGATGTTTTTGAATGGGGCTGTGGCCCTGGCTGCGGCGGTTGAATAAGACCTACTATGTGGTACATCGATGGTGTGGCACCAGTGGTAGTGGTGTTGGTGACTAAATTAACGAATTTTGAGAAGTCAAATAAAATTCAATTGCAATTTCTAATAGCGGACTAGTTAGTGAAACATCATTGCCGAAAGAAAGGAGGAGGGTAAGTCGGGAAACAAGTTTAATTTGAATACTAAGCTGCTCGTTGAGATTTTAGGGCTTTTCAGGAAAGACTTGACACAATTTTGACGTAGAGGGGAAGTGACTATTGGAGGGTTTTACGTAGCTGTCTAGGAGGCATTAAACAATTGAGGAATTCTACGCCTTTGTTCAAGAATAAATCCATCCTTGGAACATCGGCTGTGTTTGAACAGCTCAGTTTTGGGGGAAGTGGCAAAAGTTGACGATTGTCTTATTCCAATCGTACAGTATAATATGGACCACGAAGTTAATGGTTTTTGATATTGTCACATTTCGTATGGTTGAATGGAACATGTTGAATCCCTAATTTCTGAATTTATTTCTTGAAGTTGGGTGGACTTTCCTCTTAATTTCCGCGCACAGTCAAGTTTGTGTTTGTTGGGGTGAGGCAAGAATGGAAAAGTTACAATAAATGGGGTTCGCTTTTTATGTCCCAATTTCGAGAAGAAGAATGGACAATGGATTTTAAATTTACTTAGTTCAGTTCTAGAAAACGGGAATGAACCGATCAAAGATGAAGAACCTGCTTGAACTCTCAGTGTTACGGCTAGACTGGTACGCACGGGATGAAAACACCTTGGATCAATTCACCGTACAGCTTTAGCCCAAGTTATACCACGTCCACCACTGGAAGATAGAAGGCGTGAACATTACCTTCATAAGAAGATTTCAATAATTTAGTTAGAATATGCAAAATATAAGTCTAGTCACAAAAATTGATATAGTCTCCTTCAATTTTTTTCTCACTGAGTTCAATCTCTTATGCCAGCGATTGACACAATCCTTGTAACGTTTTCTATACCATGTGTTCGGTATGGCCATTCGACATTTTCCCATTATTTCCTCTCGATTGCTGAATAGAAAGGAGTTGTGGGGGTAAGAAGTATGCATGCCGGCACGGGCACAGGTTTGTGAGGAAAGAAGTCGTGGCACCGACATGGGCGCAGGGTTCTACTTCGCCCTCACAAACATCACTATTAGTTCATCGGTTCCGCCATTAACCGATCACCAAGGATTAAGTCCAAAACGCAGCAAAACACACAGATGCCGGCCGAGAGAAATAAAACACTGGTGTTGGTTGGTGATCTCTGGCGCAATGCTAATGACCTTGCCCGGAAAAAAACAAATCATTATGGAAAGTTTAACAAGTCTCAGGACTTCCCAAATAAGGCCAATACCGACTCCCGGTTGTAGTGCCGATGATGATGATGTTGGTTGGTGAACACCACTTTAAATTTAATTTTATTGTTTGTCCTTTAGTTGATTTATGTACTTTAATTGGAAACGCAATACACAGCTCATTACAATGTTCAAATACAGGAGCACGATTTAGAACACGATAGACTTCAACATAACACTACTGACTCGTACTACACCTCGCGGACGCACTCGACTACACTCGGGGGTGTTACTTTGCGACTCTGGAATTTACGCCTCCCCGGCGCGTCACGGGGAGCGGGAGCGGCAACGACCGTGGTGGTCGGCTGGTGTAATAAGACTCAGTGATGCAACCATCGTTTGGGGTGAGTTTGTGGTGTGGTGGTAGATGTCCTCTCCACTAAGGATATGTATTTACTTACCACCAAAGAAACGTAAAGTCTCTCTTGGTGGAATAGAAAACCAGATCTCATAATGGAGCTCATGGTGGTCTGTGTGTAATCATTCAGATGTTTACTCATGCGCGAAGGCAATGGAAAAACAAAGCAAGCAGGCGGCAAGGACAAAGGAATCGGGGCGATCATGGTTTATCATGTGCATCACGGCTAAATAACTAGACGACGATGCATCGAGGAGATGTGCTAAAAGCAAATATGGGACGAGGGCATCATAAAAGTCTTAGATGAGTGATGCCCTTGTGTAAATAGGCGAATAGCCATTGGGAAAAGGTGCTAATGGGTTGGTGGATGAAACGAATCCCTTGGTTGCATTTGTATATGCAGGGAAATTCGTTTGTGGGAAACGGATAATATATTTGCATTGTTTATGCTTTGAATTCAATCTGGTGGCTATGCGCGAAGGCGATGATGGTTTGGAGATTCGAGCAAAGGAGCATTTCTAGGTAAAGTGCTTGTAGCTGTATCGATAGTTGCACGTCATTGCAAAGCAGATTAGATGGTTATACAATGACGGTTTGTATATACCATCTGTGTCAATTGTACATGGCATCTATTGCGACGCCAGGATCGAACTCTAATGTGAATGTCTACACTTATTGGAAATTCGGTTCTGGGTCGCTAATGCAGAGATACATTGATACATGTATGAATGCCCTTGTAGGAAAAATTCTTTGCAGGCATTTCCAGGTAATGCATTGAAAGCATTAATTATCCTTGGGAAGGAAATATGTTTGCTGCGGGGAGATTGCGGTGCAGGTGTGGGAAGGTTAGAATTTACCTGGCAACCGAAGGTACCGAATAGGTTTGGTTTTATGCTCCCGTATAATGGAAAGAATTCTTGTAGGGAATTTGTATGTGAAGAAATGCATGAAAGGTAAGAATTCTTTTACAGGGACTTTTAGGTCATATAAATTTGATCTATTTTATGCGTGAAGCATTTAAGGTGCTAATGCGATTACATTAGCGAAACTTATAAGGTTGGGTAGAAGTTATGGGGGTTCTTCAGGTAAGTGGACCGTGGGGTTTGGCGGAACCGCCGCAGGTTCACTCCTATCCCCATCATAGTTCCGCCGAAAATTGTTCACAGAAAAAAAGAAATAAAACACTGGTTTTGTGGCTGGTGATCACCGCTTTCTATTTTAATGTATTTTTATTTAAATTTATTAGATAGTACACAGTTTGGTGAGGAGACAAAAAAATATACAAATGGAAATACATTTTGGTGTAACGTTTATATATGGTGTAAACTTTTATTTCAATGTAGATTGGTCCGATTAATTAGAAAGTTTACAATTTGTAAGGACCAACACCGAATACACTTTTTATTGTTAATTAATGATTTGCAAATTCACTGCACTGTAGAACACACACGAATTGTATCGAAAAATGACTCGAACTTTCCTTTGTCTGCCTTTTGCACAATGGTTTGCTCAGATGAACCCAACTCTAACTCGACACAACGCTTTGGGGTGTGCGCACCCCCGTGCACTCACTATCCGGATGAAAAATGACGCGCACTGCTCGATGGTTATAATACGACTCATCGAGTGTTGAATTCCGACTTTTGATTCAACCCTCAGTTCGGGGTGGGTTTGGTGGTGTGGTGTAGAGGAAATTAAATTTTCCTTTTGGCCAGTGACCAATGGGAAAAGATCTCTCCGGTTGATCTTAGCGGGAGTGTGTACCCATGCAACGAACGTCATGGGAAACGAAATCGAGAAAAGAGATGATAACAAAGGACATTATTCATGGCATAGATGCACGATGCAGCAAATTGTGCTAAGAGCAATTTATGTCCACAATGGGTGATTGTGTACCATATCTTGCTGAACGTAAGGGATCGAATTTTTGTATGCATGTTTATATTCGGAAGAATTCGATTTATGGCCACTAGACGCTAGAGGCATATATTTGCCTTGTCGATTGGACAAAAAGTTTGCCGAGGCCATGGGTATTGCCAGGAAAATGTGGTGTGCACGTGTGCAGCAAAATTGCCTCCCAAACAGAGGCGCCGATAAGGCTTTCTGCTTTAAGGATACATGTGCCTGTAAAGAATTCTTTTCAGAGAATTTGAAAATGCATTGGATGCATGAATGGTAAGAATTCTTCGCAGGCAATTTTACGTAATGCACTAAGTGCATGAAAATGTCCTTGTAGAAGGAAATGTTTGCAGGTTTGCAGGTTTGCAAAGGGAGTTTGGGTTGAAATTGTGGGTGGTTCTTGCGTAAAGGTTACAGAACCCCCACAGAGTCACGGGAAGCCAATTCATGTCAATTCAGTGGATGTTGGATAGTGTCCCCTTAAGGCTCCACGTTGATCGAAACCGGTTCTCAAAGATGGTGAACGTGATCAGAGGTACAATGCCAGTGGGGTCCCTCACGACCAAGGTGGAAGCGTTATTAAACGGAGCTTTACTAATAGGATAACGTGTGGATTCTGTCTCAACCTGTAGAGAAACCTATTCTTTTCCGTCTGGCTGAGAAGGTCACGGATAATGTTGGCATTGGGCAACGATGTGTTATTATAGTGCACAATCCAAGGGTTGTTTGCTTACAAATTCGGTCTTTTTTCGCAAACTTCTTCACGTAACCGTCTCATAACCTCCAAATAATATTTCTTGTTATTTACTGTCTGACCTTGTGGCATAAATACATGTTGTACAAAAATGCCGTAACCATGAGCGTCACCTTCTTTTGTATAAAAACTCGTTAATTCAAGAATGGCTTACAGTGTTAAAAGGAATCTGTTTCGTCGAGAGTAATTATTCGCAGGTTACTTGAAGTCACATGTGGCTGTACAGCACAATGAAAGCGTTTGTCCTAGAAAAATGTTGAAGGTGGTTTATTAAGTAAAATTCAAATTAACCGTGTAAAACCCAAAATGGTCTCAATGGAATCATAATTAAATTTGATTGAATCCAAAATAATTTAGTGCGTCGATAAACGATCAAAGCGGAAGTTAGTTTTAAACATTTTATACTCCACTGATAACTTTAGTTATGATCAGTTTTGAACATGTGTCACGTAATCAAGATGCCAATTGAAGCATGATCCTTCATAAAAGTTCCCAAAAGATTGCATCCCTCGAAAAATAACGCGTGCAAACGTCATCTGTCATCTACGCTGCTGACATTGACATTTCCCCTTCGCGTAACGTACGTTATTTAAATTTGGATTATTCCTAAATTGCACTAAATTAACCGTCAAGCATACATGCGAATTTATTTGTGATAAATCACGTAGAAGTTAAGTGGGAAAATGGTGGCCAGAGTAGCGGAACGTTTAAATGCATAAAAGCATTAGATAAGTACTAGATAAATGTCATGATCGCAGAGTTTTTGTTGCTAGAATTGCATCAACGCCACAAGTAGAAGGACGACAGTAGCCCAACATCGGTCATTTAGTTATGGAGGTGAATGTAACGATGCCGTGTATCTGCGAATTTGAAAAATTCGCTTACATATTCCGCACGATGATCACTTGGAAATAGATAAGTGATCCAACAGATGAATGAGCGGATGATATCAACTGAACGGACGATGTTGTTGTTTGGTTGTGAAGTTCTCGATGTTTCCTTTCCTCTCTAGAGTTTTTCATTGACGGGTGCGGCGAAATATAATCCCAGCAATGCCGAACACACAGGCGTACACGCATAATCATTTTCATTTTTTATTTTGGCAAATTCTTTCCTCTGCTGAAGTTGTAAATATAAATGATTTATTTTCACGTTACTGGTGGTGGAGGTATTTAGTGGAAAAGCTCTAGATAGGCGCGTACTAAAGGAATTTTTTTTTTTATAAATTCTATTTTAAAATGGGGGAGTAATCGTTTTATGTTGAATTCCTCAGTTTTTTTTTTCTTTCTTCTTTTGGATAGATATTTTAGACAGTTCTTTAACAATTTCGGTTGGTTTTTTGGAATATGTACACGATGTTAGTTATTTAGTTAGGGCCAGATGTCTTGTGTATAGTACACGTCCGTGGCTATGTTGTTAATCTCTTCCTTTCTACCAAGTGGTTGGTAATTAGCGAAGTATTCGGAATACGAACAATGATATACTGATCCAATTATAGATCAGACGTATGACTTCATTAAAATATTATTACTTGGGGTAATATTGAAGCACTGGTTTTAACCAGATTAGTCTAGTTCCTGCGTCGTACTTGCTGTTTGCTTTTTCATTTTTGCTAAAGAGATTACTGTAATAGGGTTCAAATATACTATGGGAGATGTTTTCGTATGGTCGAAATGACTTACAGATGTTATTCGGGATGATGCAGAGTCGTGAAAAAATGTATTTTTGTCTTGAATTATCACCGTTCTGACAGCTAAGACCAGTTGTAAGGTATTAATATTAAGAAGCATAATACATTTTTTTTTCAAATTCAGGCAAAGGTGCACAAATTAAATCAGGACTGTTATCTTTCACACGATATGTAACATTGTCATACTTGGATCGAGTGTGCCGCGCTGCGGGATTGTGTTTTACACTATGTCACCTACCAAAAGTAGGCAAGAACTTGGGCACATACATATATAGTACTATCCACCTAGAACTCCGCCATCCCACAAATCACTTTTAACCAGTGTTTTGAAGATTAGAAAAAGTCAAGGTTATAAATATGTATCGGAGGGTATTAGTTTAAAGATAATGAAATGGAGTTTTAAAATATAAATAAAGATTTTAAATGCTATAGTCAAATTCCGGGTTGTATTTGTATGCGGTAATGTATTAACACTCCTCGATAGTATAGTGGTTAGTATACCCACCTGTCACGCGGGAGACCGGGGTTCGATTCCCCGTCCGGTTGCCTCTGGGCGCAAGGCTAATAACCTTGCTCGGAAAAACAAATTATTATGGAAAATTTAACAAGCCTCAGAGTTGTTAAATAAGGCCAAGACCGAATGCCGGTTGTAGTGCCGATGATGATGATGATGATCTAGAACTCCGAAGGCTTGAAATAGAGTCTGGTGTCGGTTATTTTCCATAGTGATTTTCCATTCTACTGGCCATAAGTTAAAGTGTCTAGAATTATTAGCCTCCTTGCTGTGGCACCCTCAGTTAATTAGCCTAAGTACCTGTTGAATTCCTCTGTTCCACAACGTGATCGAGAGTAGCCTTTCATTGAGTATAGCATAGGCAAATACTTTCCGCTGTTGATCAGTTCTACTCTCTCTATTTTCTGTTGGCCAGATAGCTGTTGTTCCGCTCCTGTTTTCTCCTTTTTTTATACAAACATTTTTTTTTATAAAGCGTTGATTATACCAACAAAATTTACATAAAGCGTTTATTATACAAACAAACAAAATTTACAGGGCTTACTTAAAACTAAGTGCTAAGCCCTATCTACATTATTATTATTATTTTTTTATTTTTCTTATATTAACTTACTGGCTCTTCACAAGCACTCTAAATTGTTTTGTTTTGCCTTTCGGCGTACAATATTTTCTCAAGTAACATTTAATATTGTGTATATAATATATGGTATAATATATAAAATATATATATATAGCATATATTTATATATATATAGCATAAATTTATATATATATATATATATATATACATACATATATACATACATATATATATATATAAATATATATAAATATATATATATATATATATAAATATATATAAATATATATATATATATATATATATATATATATATATATATATATATATATGTCTATTATAAAAAAAGTTGTTCGTGTGCTGCTTTTTCTCGTGTCTTTTTCTAATCCACCTAAATCGCGACCATCCTGATACATTCTATTAAAATAAAGATTGTTTGTGAACTATTCCAAAGAACATTGAAATTGGTTTCATTAAGGCCCGGTGGTTAAGTGATTCCCAGTTGTTTTGTAGTTCTCGTGCAACTATTCGCTCATCGTGTTCGACGGATTGTTCGAGAAAAGACCCATACAACAGATTACGATCAAACAGTTAGTGATTAACCAAACATCACGAGAGAAAATCTGTGTAGTTGAAAGGAGCACCGGTGGAATTGGTTCTGGCTGCTGTGTTCTTCGTCCATGAACTAATAGGTAATTGTTTCGTATCAAACTTAACACGTTAATGCAATTTAGAGCAGCGGACCGAGGACCCCGGACAGGACGTGCTGCCAATTAAATCGAGACGTCATTCCCCTGGTCGCGGCAAAGAAATACATTCGTTGGTGGCCGTGCGCTCGCCGCTCAAATATGTAATATATAATATATAATACATATATATATATATATATATATAAATATATATATAAATATATATATATAAATATATGTATAAATATATACATAAATATATATATAAATATATATATAAATATATACATAAATATATATATAAATATATATATAAATATATATATAAATATATATATAAATATATACATAAATATATATATAAATATATATATAAATATATAAATAAATATATAAATAAATATATAAATAAATATATAAATATATATATATATATATATATATATATATATATATATATATATATATATATATATATAAGAGGCCTTCCTCTTTCACATCTCTTAATTTTTGTTTTTGCTGATCACAAAAATTTTACAACCAACCGAAACATCATTTGTGCTGTCTTCTCCTCCTGAATTTGCCCCATACAAGGGCTCTACACATCAAACGGCTGAACGAAAATTCAAATTCAAGTTCTAAAACATCACAGGAGAATCACAAATTCAACCGTCAACGAAGACGACCCTCTTTTTATTATTAAATACTCATATAAAAGAAGTTTCCTACAAAACTGCTGAGGCTGAAGGGGATTTTTAAAATATGGAATAAAGGTATCGAAAACCAGTACGCAATGTTCAATATTTAAGTTCGCATAGAGAAGTGGTGGTGATCTGCTATTTAAGAATTTATTAAGGGGGGCGATAAAAGAAGCTTTCTGATTTTTTTTTTTTTTTTTTTTTTAAAGAAACTGTTAATTATATTTATTAAACAAATTTTGGATAAAGTTTATGGTCATGTAAAACTGTTGTTAATAATTGTAAAAGTGATTACTAATTATTCCTTAATTTTAATATAAATAGGAACTTATATAAATAGGAATTAATAATTATAAAAGTTAATAAGAGGCCTTAAAAAAATATGACTTCTGGGGGACATGATAAATTGGAAGCATAGTCGATTACTCTATTTCTGGGGTAGATGAAGGATTTTGAAGAAAATTAAATTTCGGTTTTTTTAGAGAATTTAAAATTTAAAATTACGATTTTCATTTTTTAAAAATCGATTTTTTTTTTTTTTTTTTTTTTGTAAAGCAAGTTCTAATAATTGAAAGCAAAATTCTTTCGTCCGCCCCTGAGTAAATCTTATCTAAAAGCAATTTATAATTCAATTCAATTCAATTTTTATTAGGTAGATAATATGGTACATTTATATTTTACAACTAGTATTTGACAGTTTTAGGACAGCAATTCCTTTACAACTATAATCTTAAATCTATATAATGACAATAACACAATTTTAATGAATAATAAATAATAAATTAAGGGAAAACTACAAGAAAAAACCGTTGTTTGAATCTTAAGACTAATATTGCACAGGTTTCCGGTTATTTTATGTAATTATGACCTCGATATAATTTTCATAGACAGAGTATGTATATAGTGATTTAGCATAATGCAATTTATAAAATTGTAGAAAAATCGGTTTATTATTTTTTGAGGTGTATTGTTCATTGAAAATGCTGTTTTGAGGTAAAGGCTTTTAGAGTTTTAATACGGATAGCAGCTCTGGCGTTTCTATCAGATACACACACACAGTAGACAAGCAAATAGTTGAAGAACAACATCGAAAGAAAAATCGAATAAACAAAGCATAAGGGTCGTATACCATAGCAAAATCATAGTAATTACACATCAGTTAAGTATACTTGCGAATTACGATCGAATACCCACACGGGATAGTGGGCTGCCGTATTGAGCATTGGTTCAATATTTTAGTGACTCTAACCATCATAGCGTCGGTTCGAATCACCCGTTCTTTTTACCATCGTCGCCCTTGAATCTAGGGAAAGGGTGAAATTGGTTTGCGTCACGGTCTGTGGGAATGTATGGTGGCATGAATAAGTGTTGCCAGTTCCGCCTCTGGAAAACTAAGTTGTCTTTTTAGAGCCAAGATATATTTTACTCTGGGCCAACTTCTTCTAATGTATAAATCTTAGATTAGATCCTCGCTCGAATATTGTTCTCATGTTTGGAGTTCTGTTTCTATCCCCGACATCCTGGAAAGCATACAGATATGGGCGATCCGCCTGATCAGGGACATGGCGATGACGTCGGGACTGCAGTCGCTATCACATCGAAGGCGCGTAGCAAACCTTTGTCTGTCACGGAGACGGTTCTTCGGAGATTCGTGGTACTGTTTATTTGTGTCCCACAAGACAATCCGATGGATACCACCAACTTGCCGCTCATCTCTCGACGTCGCGAACGTCTCTGTACCACAACTTATTCCGTTACAGAGTGGGAAAGCTGTGGAATTCCCTACTCCTCCGAGTTGTTCCAGAGTGTTATAACCTGTTCAAGAAGAACTGCAACGTTTATTTAGTGGCATCTAGGGGCGCCGATAGGTTCGCCTCTACTGAGCGAAGTATAATAAAAATATATGCTGCAATAATTGTATACTAGTAGGCTATTAGCACCCCAAGCGCCGACGGTATAGTGCTACACTTTTTGATTTTCACATTCCTTCCCTTTTTGTGTACTGAACATTAATTTTTTATAAATAAAAATAATAAAAAAAATACATTTTATATCTATTTTATTGTAAACATTGCCATTTTTACGTATCTTGCAAAAAACGCGATTTTCATACTCCGAACTTATGTATTTTTTTTTAAATACATATTTCCAATTTCATCATCATCGGCACTACAACCGGGATCTGGTCTTTGCCTTATTTAACAAATCTCTCCACGGATCCCGATTTCGAGCCGACGTCATCCAGTTTGGCACTCTCAGGCTCTGGGCGTCCTGGTCTACGCCATCCCTCCATCGCAGACAAGGTCTGCCGCGTTGTCTCCTTCCATACATCCTGCCACAAAGAACTTTCCGGGCAGGCTCCTCTTCGCTCATTCGAGCTAGGTGTCCCGCCCAACGGAGTCTACCGATCATAATTTTTCTTACAACATTAGCTTCAAGGTAGATTGCGTACAATTCATGGTTGTAGCGTCTCCGGAATCGTCCTCCCTCACATACGGGGCCAAAAATTCTCCTTAAGACCTTCCTCTTGAACGCGGCTAAGAGTTCAGAGTGCCTTTTATTGATCACCCAGGTCTCGGATCCATACATGAGTAATGGTAAGACCATGGTCTTGTACAGTAGTAGCTTGGATGTTCTGGATAAATTGGGGGATTTAAAGAGCCTTGATAGACCATAGTAGGCTTTGTTGGATTTGATCAGCCGTTTGCGTATTTCTTCTTCCACATTATTATCGGCTGATACTATTGACCCAAGGTAGTTAAAGGATTGCACTACTTCAAATTCGTGATCCACTACCCTGATAGTTTGACCAACGTTAGGTGTGCAGTCCCAGTTTTTGTGCCGCCTGCTCGATCTGGGTGAAGGAGTTTGCAATTTATTTTTCTTAAAAGTACTATTCTTAAGCTTCAATTTCCCGTTCGAATTAAAAAAACAGTATTTATCTGGTCCAAAGTTATGATTTGTTTAACAAAATGATGCATTCTTCCTTTTTTTTGTTTATATACTTCTATTGTTTAAATAAATTAAAAAAACATTAATAAAGCGAATGGTCCTTATACAAGGATAGTTACTGAAGCAACGTGCATTTTTCCATATGTTTTTGAGTACTTTTTGGTACTTTTTAAAGCGTCGGACACCAGTGACCCGACCCTACCATATAAGGATGTCAAGAAAGACCCTTGTCTTCAAAGGGTTAAACAAATATCTTGAAAAGGTATTATATATGAATATTCATTTGGTAATAAAGTATCGTGTGGTTGGAGCTCTGTTTAGTCTAACCAATAATGTTTAAAAAAGAAACTATTATTATCGGAAGTGTGCGTTGAACGTTTAATTTAATTATAATAAAATCAAATTTAAAATAAGAAGTGTAAGATTTATGTAAAAGCTTTATTGTTCAAAATTAATAAAGACTTTATTGATTAATTAGTTATTGATAAAAATTAATAAATAATAATTAATTGTTGATAAAAATTAATAAATTACTTGATTTATTGATTAAAATTAATAAAGTTTGACCGTGAGTTGAGATTTCTATTTAAGGCATTTAGCTATTTTGCCTGTTTCTGCGTCCGAAGAAATGTCGCCCTTGCATTATTGAACATGTATAATGTCCACACATACATACTCGCACATGCTTAAGAATAATTTCAAATTTTTTCACTTGAAATGTTCTTCTATGGAACGGAATTTCGCCGTTTGATTTATGATCGCATTGTTATATTTCAAATAATGTGGCTCATATTATCTATCGATGGGAAGATGGTGTTCCAGGATTGTCCTTCACTCAATGCCAAAAACCCAAGGGATGTTGTTCCAGGATTGTCCCTCATTCCATATTCCTTTATGATCCGATTTTAAGCGAACATTTTCCGAAGAGTGACGGTTTGTGATGACTCCAACAGTTTGCAAATTGTGAATAAAAATACAAACCTTAAAGTTCAAAAAAGGGCTGCTCCTTTCATCTGAAAGATTAAATTCTTGTAGATACAGCAATAATTATTGTTGCTGAAGCAAAATAAGCACGAATATCTATAATCGTAGCGAAGATCAGGGCACGAAAATGAAAATAGAAGAAAATTCACAATGCTGTATACCAGAGCATTAGTGTAACGACCTACAGCTTAAGACGTAAGTTGAAGCAGCCTCGCACACATGTGACACGTCTGTTCTTTAGATGTATCCAAAGCATGGAGTCGAACACGTTGTTCATTTGGTCGTCGCAATGCTATAAACCTACGAGACACGGCAAGAATCACAGTATTTGCGTTCTTCTGATGCGCTTCTAACTGGAACGTCAGTTATCATTTTTGGCTAATTATGTTTACCCTACCTTCGGCCCGCCAGATAATTTTAGTTTAGTAGAACCATCTGTGACGGCATACACGTGCTGGCGTGGGAAGTGTGGTGATATGGCCATAACATTTCGCTGGGCGAAGTTTCAGGCGTTTCTCCGAAGAGGCAACTCAGTTCTACCAGCACTTCTCCTTTTGCCGTCTTTTGTACTTTATTAATGCTATGGACAAGTTCATAAAGCCCACAAATGCTTTTTTGTCCGTTTTTAGTTTTCTAATATACTCTGGTCGAGACATTGTTTTCTTAATGCGGCTTTACGAGCTTCTTTTTTAGGAGTCTCTACACCCTCGCGTTTAGTCAACGATTGTGGACCATGAGTTGCGGTTATTTTGCTGCGGAATACTTACTTTGCAAACTTATCATTATTTTACCATTAATCTGCTACCTTGTTCATTTTGGTTTTCTTTGTCATGGAAACTTTAATTCTCTCGACTATTTCTCGCACCTGCTTGTTTTATGATTTTTGTTCTCAAATTATCTTGATGGGCTTCGAAATCTACCCGTCTGAGAATTATTTTGTCGGGGGTTCTGCACTTATTTTTATTTTGACCGTTCGTTGACGCACCGGTTAGGCGGTGATATGCAATACCAATCTCCGGTGCCCAACTTTAATAGTCTGAGGTGAGTACACCTGTGGTGTAGCTCAAGAGCGCTAAGTGCTGTAAGTTCCGATTAACAGAGAACAGAATACACTAGTTAAACCAAAGTTTAATTTTAATTATCCCCCGATGTTCCAGGACGAATTTTCTATTTTAAACAAACTACTAGTTATAAAGTTGTGTTTAATAACGCAGTTACAGTTTTTAATTTGATTACTAGCAAATTACTCGAAGAGTGGTGCGTAAAAATTCAATTATATTTACAAGAAAGTTATTGAATTTCTCTATTGTTGGATAATGGTGTGATATTTTCGTATTACCATTCCACACAAGGCGAATTCGTTTAACGCGCTATAAAAATGTTTATAATATAATCATAGAATTCCCTTATCAGCTTGATTGAAATTTGAAAAGCTCTAAAACCCGATAAGTACCCGATATCTTCATGCTAATCTCCCGGCAGACGATATCAATTAAGGCAAATGTATAATAGTCACGTAAATACAATCTAAAACACCAGCCGTCGAAAATCCCATTACCAACGCAACCAGACGAAATTTGGTTCATAAGAAACACGCGCTGCCATCATTTGGAATGAACACTGACTAGACTAGACGGATTTTATGGCTATTTTAGGTGATACTGGTCTTCCACAGACACTTGAGACTTCTCATTTGAAATGTGGGTTTTAAATTTGATATTGTGCACTACTCCTAAACGATGGGGTTTTTAGATGATTACAATATCGAATCATTTTTTTTTCTTTTTTACTTCCACATGGTAATGTACACGGCCTCGGTCATCAATCGTCTGGTCTACTTCACCCATTATGTAGATTACATCCAACTAACGCACATCGGATTATATTCAGTTCGATGTACCCGAATGTGATGAAATTGTAACTTCTCCTCAATAATTTTATAATGGAATGCTGTTTTCAAAAACATCAATGGTTATTCTGATTTAATCAATGAATTGGGTTCAATGATTCGAAGATGGATGATGGTCATTCACGTGGACTTGTATGAAAGAACAACGACGTTGGAATTTCGAGAATATATGATAGTGGTTGTTAATGTGTTTTTATACTCAACGGTTCAGTAATTCTGTAAGTTACAGAATTCGCAATATTTTCTGAGCTTCTTTTCTATCATCATAAAATTCATCTCTTTTGTGGTAAATGTATATATTAGTTAAGCCTATCTATTGCTGACGTAGCAGTTTTACGATAGCGTATACTTCTCATAAATAAAATGTTTCAGAGAAGTATGCGTACCTACTTTTAAGTATTCAATCTAATCAATGTATGGATTACGGCTACCAGAATTACCCACATCCATAGTAATATTAGGTGTTGAATTGGGATTTTTGAATGGAGAAAAATTACAGAGAAATGTTAGTACAAAGAATTGTTTCTAACGATAAAGGATAGAGCAATCGTAAAAATGAAATCATACAAACTGGGTCGAACACACACTAGTCTTTCCCAAAATAAATCGGAATGGAATTGAAAAAAAAACACAAACAGTTAATTTTTACAAAAGTCATTTTATTTATTCGAAATAATCTCCAACAATTTTTGAAATACATTCATTTGCTCACTCGACAAGTGACATTTGTAAAGGTTGTTGTTGCGTATGGCGGTCGTCGTCCGGGGAATGTCTTAATTGATGCAAAACGCCATCCTTTCATAGTCAAATAGAGTTTACGCAATAGGTAATAATCGGTGAAAGCAGATCAAGAGAGTAAGGAGTGTGTTGAAAAAATTGATTTTGATTTAAAAAATCAGTGATTATTGCTGCAAGATGAGAAGATGAATTATCATACAATAACCTCCAACTGTCTTGTTCTCTTTATTTAGGACAAATACTATGGAAACGGCTTATTAAATGCTTCAATACTCGAAGATAATACTCAAAATGAACGGTTGTCCCACTTGGATCGAATTCTTTGTAGATAATTCTCTTGTAATCGAAAAAACAGATAAGCTTTGCGTTGATTTTTGTACTCTCCAAGCGCGTTCTATTTTTGGATTACCTTCTGGTAACCGCCAGTTAGAACTCTGACACTTTGTTTCTAACTCGAATTTAAAACGCCATGTTTCATCACCAGTCACAATAGTTTTTAAAGGGTACCTCGAGTGTGTTTAATGATGCCTTTGCAATTCGGTGCAATTCTCATTCAGTCGATGTGAAACAAAACTTTGAATTCAATTTCCTTAGAGAAAGTTTTTCAATTAGAATGCGATGAATTGTTGTTTTCGGTGTGTTACTCCCGTTGAAGATTTCTTGGAAACTTTCACAAAATCACGTATTTTATCGGTTTTCTTCGAGAATCACATCTGTACGTTTATCGTCATACACATCCTCTCAACTTTCGTCGAATCGTCGCGACCACTCAAATACTTGTGTTTTGGATAAACGATTATCACTACAAGTTTTTTCAGCAATTCAGTAAAGTTTTGGTAGCATTTCATGTATAATATAATTATCATCATCATCGGCACTACAACCGGGAACCGGTCTTGGCCTCATTTAGCAAGTCCTGAGGCTCGTTAAATTTGTAAATAATGATTTGTTTTTTCCGGGCAAGGTCATTAGTCTTGCGCCAGGTATAATAAAATATAATGTCAAAAATAAAAATGTACATAAAATGAAAAAAAAAAAATTTATATATATATATACATATATAATATATTCTCACACAATTTAATGTATAGTATAATACAGACCTCCTCGATAGTATAGTGGCTCCTCGATAGCATAGTGGTTAGTATACCCGCCTGTCACCCGGGAGACCGGGGTTCGATTCCCCGTCGGGGAGCCTCTGGCGCAAGACTTAATGACCTTGCCCAGAAAAAATAAAATCATTATGGAAAATTTAACAAGCCTCAGGACTTGCTAAATAAGGCCAAGACCGGTTCCCGGTTGTAGTGCCGATGATGATGATGATGATAATACAGACCAAAGCACAAAAACGACTGCCACTTGATGCATTGTATTTGGGCTTCCACAAATCGAAATGTCATCAAACTTTGATGGTTTGTTATGAAAGGTTCACACTATAAATTTCAGTAATTTCAGTTTATTTTGGGACAGATACTTATAAAATGATAAGCAATCATAGGGATGAGTCTTATACTTTTTTAAAGATTTCTAAGATTTCATTGGTTTGTCAAAAAGTTCTTGAACTGTGGCGGACGCTGCAGAATACGTTGACAACAGTTTCGTGACCGATCCTTATGAAAAAATATTATCCGATTTTCATTTTTTCTTATATATATTAAAATTTGAAAGGATTTGACGATACCCTTAAAAGACCAATGACACTCAAAATTATAGAAGATGTTGTGCGTTAGAAGCATCTATTTCCTTGACCTATTACCGTCTAACTCGTTACTGGATAAGCTTGGAAACCATTTTTTGAGCTGGAATGTTGCAATGATACCTGAGTTTTCCGTCAACCAATGCAACATTCATTGCTTAAGATGCAACTTTTTTTTTTTTTTGTTTAGATTAAAGTTCACGTTTATTCAACACAATATTACAAATAAATAAATCTTATTACAAATTATTATTTTATATTAACTTACTGGCTCCTCGCAAGCATTCTAAATTCTATAACATATATTTTTGCTATGCCATTCGGTGTATAGTTACCGTTTTACTTTTTTGATTAATAGATAGTAACAACACTTTTTTTTTATTTACTGCATTTATTAGACCAAAAATTAAGAGTTACAATAAGTAATACAGTTAACTTATAATAGATTTGTTATAATTGTTTACATGTTATTTGTTAACATTTTCCAAGCAGTTTTTATTTCATATGTGCTTCAGATTTAATGAGATTTAGATATTTGTAATTTTATATTTCCTGGAAAAGATTAGAAAAAGAACCAGGAACTCTGTTATCATTCATCATCATAATCAGCACCACAACCGGGATCCGGTCCTGGCCATATTTAGCAAGACCCGGGGCTTGTTAAATTTTCCATAATAATTTGTTTTTCCGGGCAAGGTTATTAGCCTTGCTCCAAAGCTGTAATCAAAAGACGAGTTCAGCCCTGGGCCTGATGGACTCCCGGCTGTATTTTCAAAGAAATGTTCCACTTCTCTTTCCCTCCCGATATCAAAGATATTCAACCTATCCCTTTTACAAGGGATCTTCCCTAGTATTTGGAAATCCTCCTATGTCACCCCCATACATAAAAAGGGACCTAAAAACGATATAAGCAACTACCGTTTCATCGGCAAACTGTCTCATATCTCCAAACTGTTCGAAGGAATTCTTTACAGCGCGTTATCTTTCCGTTGTAAATCCATCATCTCATCCAAACAACATGGTTTCCTTTCGGGTAGGTCGACCACAACGAATCTGATCGAGTTCTCATCCCATACTCTCCGTGCCTTAGAGAATGGCAACGAAGTCGATGTAATCACCACCGATTTCAGCAAGGCCTTTGACAAAATCTCCCATAATCTCATCGTCTTTAAGCTGTCCGCCCTAGGTTGATGAAGTGGTTATCTTCTGATCTGAAAGATCGATCCTACCGTGTCAAATTCAGATCCTCCCTGCCCAATTCTTTTCTTCCCACGTCAGGGATTCCCCAAGGCAGCCATCTAGGTCCCCTCCTAATTATTCTTACCATCAATGATGTTGACTCCATTATTAAATACTCATCCATCTCCCTCTATGCAGACGACGCCAAACTCTACAAAACGATCATCTCTCCTCTCGACTCCTCACTTCTCCAAACAGACCTCGACAGCTTCTCAACTTGGTGCCGTAATAACTGCCTTGAACTCAACGTTGTCAAATGTCACTCCATCACCTTCTCCCACAAACGCCCCCCCCCCCCCCCCCCACGTTCCTATTTCCTGCTAAACCAACAGATATCATCTGTACCCTCGATAGGCGACCTCGGAATCTTATTTGACAGGGAGCTTAACTTCATCTCGCATATTAATGATATTATTCTTAAGGCCTTGTCCTTGGGTTTGTGAAACGCTGATCTAAAGAATTCACTAATCCTTACGTTTCCCGTTCTCTCTACATAGCCTTCGCCCGCCCCCTTCTTAAATACGCTAGTCAGGTCTGGTCTCCACACTGCTCGTCCCATGTACGCAGAATCGAAAGCGTGCAACGTCGTTTTCTGCATTTTGCCCTCTACGGACTGAACTGGGCGAATGCTCGGATTCTCCCCCTATACACAAGCCGGCTCCATCTGATCAACTTCAACACACTTGAGGAGCGCAGAACTCATGCCGATATCCTTTTCGTCCACCGTCTCCTTTCAGGCACAATCAACTGCACAAGCTTGCTCTCCATCATTGCACTTCACACTAACCCCCGTAACCTGCGAAACGCTCATCTCTTCTATCAGCCCACCCACCACACTTCTTACGTCTCTAATGAACCCATTTCGCGAATGCTGCGGCGGGCAAACTCCTACCCTACCTCCTTCGATTTCAACTTTACCTCTACTGCTCTCAAACTACATCTCCTCTCTTTCCCCTCCTGACCACACCCTCTCCTCATCTACAGTCTTACATCCTGTACTAAGCGAAATAAATGAATGAGTAATAATTGATGGATAAACCCAGTAACCAACTCGCCAAACATACCCCCCCCCCCCCTTTTTTTTTTTCTTTTTAACCATAGTTTATACTCTTATATATAGTTTTCAGGTAGTTGTTAAGTTTTATCGCTTGTACTAAGCTGAATATATGAGAGCTCTGCCCTCACTAAACTAAACTAAACTAATACATTAATATATTAATATATAAATGGGCTGTTTTACTATCCTCAATATATTATATAAAGGGCGAGTCGGAATAGAAAGCCACCTCTCAGAACCATTTGAAATCCGGAACGGACTAAAGCAGGGAGATGGTCTATCACCGTGTCTTTTTAACCTTGTGCTCGAGTATGTCATCAGAAAGGTACAAGACGACAACATGGCCGGATCATCCCTGAACGGGGTCACACAAGTGCTCGCATATGCGGATGACATCGCCGTTCTGGGCGATAATCTAGAAACTGTTAGTAAAAACTGTGAAATCATCATGCAAGCGGCAGAAGAGGTGGGCCTAGAAATAAATGAAGACAAAACAAAATACATGATAACGGCGAGAGTAGGTGGACCTCAGAGAACACATATAAACGTCAGAGGTAAAATATTTGAAAAAGTTAAAGAATTTAAATATCTGGGAACAATACTGACGGCCAGTAACGAAATGTCGAAGGAAATTAACAAGAGACTGCATTCCGGCAACGCTAGTTGGCACCCAGTCAGTAAACTGCTGAAATCCAGACTGCTATCACGTAACATAAAGCTCCGTGTCTATAGAGCCATAATCATGCCGATTGTTCTATATGGATGCGAAACATGGGCTCTCACAAAACGGGAAGAAAACAAATTCCGCGTATTCGAGAATAAAGTTTTGAGGGGCATCTTTGGAAGTAAATATGACGAGGAGGTAGAACAATGGAGGAGACTCCATAACCACGAATTGGAAGAGCTATATCGCAAACCTACAATAGTGAGAGTAATCAAGTCGCGAAGATTAAGATGGGCCGGACACGTGGCGCGAATGGGGAACGATAGGACCGTGCATAGAATTCTTGACGGTAGACCAAGGGGAAAGAGACTGCCAGGACGGCCGCGACGATGTAAGGTTTGACCTTGAGGAGATCGGATCGAATGGTCAAGCGTGGAAGGAGAGTGCCCAGGACAGGGAACGATGGCGAAGTCGAGCCGGTGAGGTCATGAACTTCCGGGTTCCTACAGGCCAATAAATAATAATAATAATTATTCTTAGTTTCTAAATTATTTACTAGACAAAAAATGCTTAAATTTTAGCTTAATTATCTTATATTATAACTTACTGATCCTACGCAGACGGTCTAAGCTAAACATTACATGACTATTTCTATTTCTTAAGTTAGTTCGTAAGTTTTTTTTTTCTTTACTTTTAATTTCTTTTTCTTTTTTTTTTTTCTCTCAATCGCTTGTATTAAGTGTAATAAACGAGGGTTCTGCTCTCACTAAACATGACTATTGTTTAATTTGCCTGTCGGCGACAGAACTTTGTTTGTGGCTACATTTATGACTATTTGGCTGTTGTTATAATATTGTGACAACCAATATATGAGCCCTTTATTTGGAAAGTGGGGCAAGTCCATTTTTGAAAAAAAAAATGGGGATAATGTTAGTTATAGATAAAACTTGTTATGATCTTTCTATGAGAAAACAGTTTATAGTAAAAACAAAAAAAAATCAGCTTCTGGGGGAAGATGGAAGTTTTGGCTCTTAACAGTATTGAAAATATGTTTATTTTGAAAGTGATGCAAGTCCATCTGTTACTTTTTTTAGTCAGCACTGTAAACACTATTGGATTATAAACTTACATTATCTGGTACCATAAAATACAAAAAATATACCTATTAATCAGCATCATCATCAGCACTACAACCGGGATCCAGTCTTGGCCTTATTTAGTAAGTCCCGAGGCTTGTTAAATTTTCCATAATAATTTGTTTTTCCGGGCAAGGTTATTAGCCTTGCGCCGAATACCTATTAATACTTACCATTATTTTTAAATTTATTGAAATGTAAACCGTTAAATATCTCGCAATACAAAAAATGAACTTGTCCAATTTTCAAAATAAACGGCTCCATTTACATCTATTGACTTTTTCGACTGCAAAATTTAAACTTTATTATTGTATGTAACAACTGAATGATTATCGAAGAACAGTCGTATACCAGCTCGAAGAATTCGATCAGCCTCTTCTTCGGAGTAAAATCGTGATCTAGGATTATGTTTGGTCGGAAACACTGATCACCTGGTCAGAACACTGATCCCCTGGTGATCCTTTTGTTTGTCAGTCAACCAACCCAGAACCAACGTTGTAAATACTTTTCTCAGGTTCAGGCTGCTCAATGAGTCTTTAGAAAACGAGAGATTTTTTTTTTACTTTCTCATTTAGCTGACCTAATAATGACGCTCAATAGTGCCCAGTTATGGTCAGTCAATGAAGATAATACCATGTGATCCCAAAACACAGTAGTCTTAACATTTCCAGCTAATTTGACCTTCTTTGCCTTCTTTGGAGCTCGTTCGCCTTTAACTATCCACTGTCTTTACTGCACTTTCCTCTCGGCCCCGGGTGAAGTGTTGTATTCATGTATCGTCTACAGTTTCTAATCTGGCCATAAACTCATCAGGGTTCCGACGCAAGTTCTCAGCTAACAGCAAATGCAGCACCCATCTCGCAATTTTTGTTTTTCATCCCGAATTTATCATGCATAATTGACACATGAAACAAATTGCAAATTGACAGATACCTAGTTAGGAATGCTGCTCACTAAAAACAGGCCATTCGCACTGCCACGAGCGCCACCACAGGCTTTTCTAAGGAGTTATTGACCTAGCCTCGTATCTCCAAGCAATCGGACCCTTAATCGATGGTCAACAAGCACACGGTCCAAATTTTCGTCGGTTGAGGTGATTGGTTGGCGTTCAGACCGGGGTTTGGATGTCTTTCCGATCGTCCTTAAATCGCTACAAGGATTGCGAAACTTACGGAAAGGATAGATTAGAGTCCCCGTAAGCTTGCCTGATAATTTCCTTGGTCTCGACGAGAGATTCGCAGTAAAGCGATGCACATGCTCTAACATCGGATTGCGACCAGTTGGTACACCACTATAAAAAAAAATTAGATTACTTTGCTGAGAAACCTTGTGTTATTCCGTGGACAACTTTCTGTTGTCCGCGAGGCAGTGAATGCCCTCTGCCTCGGAATACAAGAGTCGTAACGTGTGAAATTCTACCCCAATAAAGTTCTCTATGACAGACCAGGACTAAACAGGATATATATCAGAATTATTCATGATTACACTGTAATGAGAATGTGTAGCAAAAATAATCCGACGTCGGGAGCATTCTATCTCAATGATGTGTATCGAGAAAGTAGTCTCAAGAATGGGTTTATTCCCCCAGCGTTCCCTCTCTTGAATGGAAAACGTTCTATCCAAGACAAACATAGAGTTCCTATCACTTACCACGTTTTCCGTGGTGCTACAGATACACGAATTCTCCATGATAGTGGTATCTCCAATGTTCCAGATCCCCTGCGGTTTAGTATCGTAATCAGTAAACAAGATAAATCAATATGAGATCGATCCCGTCCCAACTGGTGGTAAATTTGTAACGAAGATGGTAACTAACGACCCCAAACATAGTACGCCTCTAGGATCCCACGATTCCATTTCTCCTTCCCATTTCCTTATATTCAAATATATTTTATTTGTTTTTTCATTTTATTTATCTTTTGTTATTAGATTGATTTCAAAATGTTTGTTCGTTAAAAAAAAGAAAAAAAGTATAAATATGGAATAATATATTGTTTTTTTTTATTATATTTTATTTTATTTATTGGCCTGTAGGAATCTGGAGTTCATGATCTCACCGACTCGGCTTCGCCATCGTTCCCTGTCCTGGGCACTCTCCTTCTACGCTTGACCATTTGATCCGATCTCCTCAAGGTCAAACCTAACATTGTCCTCCCATCTCCGTCGCGGCCTTCCTACCGCCCTCTTTCCCGCTGGTCTACCGTCAAGAATTCTATGCACGGTCCTATCGTTCCCCATTCGCGCCACGTGTCCGGCCCATCTTAATCTTCGCGACTTGATTACTCTCACTATTGTAGGTTTGCGATATAGCTCTTCCAATTCGTGGTTATGGAGTCTCCTCCATTGTCCTACCTCCTCGTCATATTTACTTCCAAAGATGCCCCTCAAAACTTTATTCTCGAATACGCGGAATTCGTTTTCTTCCCGTTTTGTGAGAGCCCATGTTTCGCATCCATATAGAACAATCGGCATGATTATGGTTCTATAGACACGGAGCTTTATGTTACGTGATAGCAGTCTGGATTTCAGCAGCTTACTGACTGGGTGCCAACTAGCGATGCTGGAATGCAGTCTCTTGTTAATTTCCTTCGACATTTCGTTACTGGCCGTCAGTATCGTTCCCAGATATTTAAATTCTTTAACTTTTTCAAATATCTTGCCTCTGACGTTTATATGTGTTATCTGAGGTCCACCTGCTCTCGCCGTAATCATGTTAGAAACTAAGAATATAACACGAAAATAAAAAATGTTGCAAAAATGAAAATGAAACAATATTGGACAGCAAGCTTCTTTGTTTCAAAAATTGCACAAAATGTCAACTACTGACACAGGAGGTTTGCTTTATGAAATTATGTTGGTGACCAATAAACCATACATCATAACAACTAATATCATCGTGTCAGATGGATTGGCGAATGGTGCGACAGGAAAATTGGTTTATATTGAATATAATGACAAAGGAGATATAGGTCATTTATGCCTGGAATTCCCTGGTTCTCCCAAAACTGGCGATGCCAATAGATCAAATAACATCCTCTAATACCATTAGTACTTAATAAAACAGTCACTGTAAAACATAACCATTTCCCACTGGTCGTTGCGTGTGTGTTAACAGTCCATAAGTCCCAGGGAGGTACATTTGGCGAGATTGTATATGAATATTGACAAAATACACGCTCGACAGCTCTTATACGTCGCACTATCGCGAGTAACATCGATTGTAGTCTTACATACCGTTTTGAAAAAATTAAATCATACAACATTTTATCATGGTTGTACAGCAACAATATCCACAATTGAATTGAGTTTCAAAGGCTGAACCTTAATCGACTCGAATCAATTGAGAAATTATTGTATGATTTTATAAATCCAAGGAGGGTGCTGTCACTGTTTACCTTTAACTGCCACATATATTTTCCATACATATACAGATTTTACTTAAGACTAAATGTTCAATTCGATTCTATATGTATCATTCTTACATTAACTTACTGGCTCTTCGCAAGCACTCTAAATTATACAATGTCAATTTGTTTTCTTATGCCTTTCGGCGTACAGTTTGACTGCCAAAACTTACGAGCTCATCCGCAGGATCTTCGAATTAGACAGTATATTACCATCATCGAATTTCTTACGAGTATTCTTTCCGAGACGTGGATGATAATGAAAACATTGTAGACATTCCAAATATTGATATTGTAGTTCAATATAAAGGACCACATTCGAGGGCAGGCGGAGTTGCAATCTGTCATAATATAAATGACGGATATTCATCATCATCATTCGGCATTACAACCGGGAACCGGTCTTTAATGTTGAAAATGAAAATGAAAACTCGGGATATGTATAATATGTTATGTAATACGCAGTGCCGTGAAAAATTATAGACTCATAAATTTTCAGTTTTCTTGGAATGAGCAATAAACTTATATAACTTGTTTTATGACAAAATATTATATACCTTTACTGGGTTAATTTTTTTTTACCAGGGATGGTAATTAATTTTCTGAAAAAAAAAACCGAAATTTCGCCCGTGAAAAAGTATAAGTTGAGTTTCTCATACGAACACTCCGTCCGAACTCTTCGAACGTCACTACCAACCAGCAACTTATGCTTGATACATTGAATTCAGACCTCAACAAGATATATCAGTGGGGATTATCTAACCGAGTAGAATTCAATGCCCAAAGAAGTCAGTATTGTCTCTTGTCGTCAAAGGCGAAACCCAAAAGTAAATATACCGTCTATGAACGGCACTTGCATCGACGAAGCTAAGGAACTATCAATCCTCGGCACTCGAATTGATTCGACTCTTAACTGGAATGACCACATATTTGAAGCCGCGAAGAGTGCAGCTAAATGTATGGGGTTCTTTAAGAGATGCAAAAGATACTTCACTCCATCCAACCTGTCCACTATTTCATCATCATCATCATCATCATCGACACTACAACCGGGATCCGGTCTTGGCCTTATTTAACAAATCTCTCCACCAGTCCCGATATCGAGCCGATGTCATCCAGTTTGGCACTCCCAGGTTCTTGGCGTCCTGGTCTACGCCATCTCTCCATCACAGAGTATAAATTATTATAAAAAACTTAAAATAGAAATGTCTTGAAATTGTTGGTCTCCCAGACTGCTTCTTTCTTCCATAATTTTCAATATCGGCTTTTAGAAAATTGGTCACTACACTTTGAGAGAGATTTACTTCATTAGCAACTTGTCCTTGGGTTATTCCAATATTTTGTAAATCGAATATCCTTTGTTTTTCAATGTCTGTTAATTGTTTTCCACGTGGCATATTTAGAACTTTAAAAAAATTCTCGTAAAACAAAAATCTGTTTATTATCACTTTAGAATGTTTTTTAAGAACTTTTGTTATACTATGCGTTACAACTAAGCCTGAGATTGAAAATAAGGCCTGAGTTTTTTTTTTTTTTTACACTGACGCGCGAACAAAAGGGGATTTTGAAGCACCCTTAAATGTCAGAGCACAGTGCGAGCGGAGGGAGAGGAAGTGGATACGGAAATGAGGGGTCGATGTATATTGGTCATGAATGTCTGGACATCACAGCGGCCAGGAAACACATGTACAGGCAGAACATTCCACATTCGTGTGCTTCGGCTAAAGAATGACTCTCTATGTTTATTTGTGCGCTTGAAGTCCACTTTCAACGTGCACTGATGCACATTCAGAAACTGGAGACTAGGAACAGTAGAACATTCAAGGCAATGGAACGGACGGAAACGAAACGCTGAAACAGTATAAATACCCCGCACACAGAGCATAGTGATGAGTAAGAAGTAGAACGTGAAGCAAGCGATAAGTGTGGTAGTAATAAGTAATAAGTAAGCAGTAAAATACACGATAATTACGGAAGCGATAATAAAGAAAACGTTAAGTGTACGGTAAAAAGTAACGATTGTTATTACGGACTAATAAAATGTCACATTAATTCAGAATCGATATAACGGCTCTTATTTATTTTAAAATAATTAATCCAGCGAACCCTAAGCTCGCCACAATATATATATATATATATATATATATACATATATATATATATATATATATATATATATATATATATATATATACGAGTATATATGTATATATATAAACCTTTTTTTCGGTAGGAAGGTGGAAATCTTTAAAAGATACCGCTGGACTGAGCCAGATGCATGGCGGATTTTTACCGACTAAAACAAGGACGCTAGTTTTTGGCGGACTCAACTTATTTGTGGTTGTAGTAAAATCTCAGACGAACAAAATGACGTATGTGTCAAGTTAATACGCTGCGTACTCTTCGCTGGCGCCATCCCTTAGTTAAACCGGATCAACGTATACCTGGTAATATGTCAAATGATTTTAAACTTGGTAACAATATTGTAATAAAGAAACCCTACAATTATCCTACTCCTGATACTCTCCATTAGTGTCATTCTCTCGATTTTTGAAGGTTTCACTTCTACCGCGTACATGTTTTTTTTTCTTTGGTGGAGGATAACCAGTCAGTTGGCTTCACAGTGCTCAGTTTGGTGTTATCCACTTGATTAATACAACTAAATGCCATAAAAGTTTTGTGTCAAAACTTAAGTAACTTAAATAAAAACATGTGGCTCATTAATTGTGTTGGCGCACCACAACTGAAAACCGCCAGAATCCTTACTAACCCGAAGAACGACATTCGTTAGGCCTTTGCCGGCATAGTTGAGGGAAATTTTCGAATTCGATTAACGCAGTGTGTTGAGAATAATGAAAGTCGCTTGGCTGATATAATCTTTAAAACTGTATAAAATTAACAAGACAATTAAATAAATAGACTTTAAATGTTCTACTTGATGGTGGAGAACGAATTATTCTAATATGTACTTTACTTTTTGTAATCCAATGTCTATGTCACCATGCTGCTCTGCCCCACTATTTTATTAACAAATTTCCACGGATTCCAGAAAAATAGAGAAGGAAGGATTGAATTAATTGAAAAAGGGAACACTGAATGTGGCGGGTGGCTAATAAGTACCAAACTTTTACTTTTTATATACAGTAATACTTCACCAGCAGAAATTAGTTCCGACCTTCAACATTCTCTACGTGTGACTGCATGTGCCAATCTCTCTATCTTAAGTCGCTTATCTGTTGAACACCATTCATAATCTAAACTTTTATAACACTTCCATCCGGTGATATCTCTTAGTAAATTATCATACAATTTTCAGGTATTACCAATGTCTAAGTGCGATTTCTTGAGATTACCAGATCCATAGCTTCGAAAATGCCTTTATCTGATTCTAATGGAAAATAAAGTACAAATATTTATTTTTACGTTACCGCAAAACATCTTTCCCATGCCAATCTAAAAATAATCGTCATCGTGAAACATTTCTTGATATTTTGTATCCACAAATAGAATTTTTATTTTTAAGAAGTTGACGGAATTTATTTACTTTTACTTCGATGTTTTTCTTTTACTTTGTTTTCTTATTTTTTTGTGTTGTTTTGTTTTGCTTTTGTTTGTTTTATTGAACACAACACAAGAGATCCCACATTAGAATAACATCTCGAGGAAAGTAAACGTATCTGCTTGTACTTCAAAAGTTATGCGTTTTCGTACTTTATCCCGAACGTATGTTTCTCTGTGGGGATTTGTCAGGCTTATCCTTAGAAAAACGATGTCGGTTGTTGGAATGTTATGTGGAAAGCATAACTTTGGGTACTTTGTGGCGGAATAGATTATCTTAATAGATAATCGGATATTTCTTGTTTTCGAGTGTCACTGGGAAACCATAAAGTGTCTGGTGTGAAAACAACTAGCACGTGTAAATGGTTGTTTGATTTATTAACTTCAGGCAAATTATCATCTGGTCAGCAAATAGCAAAGTGTTTTGGAGTGCTGAAACATTTTGTGAAACTTTGTAGGAAAGATTGCCACGACTGCCTTTGCAGAAAATTTGCTCAGTGATAATTTCCAGACAAAACGTTAATAAAGTCCATCAAGAAGCGGCCATGAACGAGAATTAAACAGCGGGTGGGTGGAGAGTATACATTCAAAACAAAAATTCAAAGCTCGTAATTATATCGCAAAAATTACATAAAAACAAAAAACATCTTTAACTCTCAGGAGTATAATTAGTAATCGTCGTAATACCACACACAAATTTTACCACACATTTTTTACTATTTATTGGCCTGTAGCAACCCGGAAGTCCTTGACCTCGCCGACTCGACACCGCCATCGTTCCCTGTCCTGTTTACTCTCCTTCCACGCTTGACCAGCCGATTCGATCTCCTCAAGGTCAAACCTTACATCGTCGCGGCCGTCCTGCCAGTCTCTTTCCCGTTGGTCTACGGTCAAGAATTCTACGCACGGTCCTATCGTTGCCCATTCGCGCCACGTGTACGGCCCATCTGAATCTTCGCGACTTGATTACTTTCACTATTGTAGGTTTGCGGTATAGCTCTTCCAATTCGTGGTTGTGGAGTTTCCTCCATTGTCCTGCCTCCTCGTCATATTTTCCTCCAAAGATATTCTTTAAAACTTTATTCTCGAATATGCGGAATTTGTTTTCTTCCAGTTTTGGGAGAGGTCATGTTTCGCATCCGTATAGAACAATCGGCATGAGTATGGTTCTATGAACACGGAGCTTTATATTACGTGATATCAGTTTGGATTTCAGCAGTTTACTGACTGCGTGTCAACTAGCGTTGCCGGGATGTTAAATTCCTTCGACATTTCGTTGCTGGCCGTCAGTATTGTTCCCAGATATTTAAATTCTGTAACTTCTTCAAATATCTTGCCTCTGACGTTTATATGTGTTCCCTGAGGTCCATCTGCTCTCGCCCTAATCATATATTTCGTTTTGTCTTCATTTATTTCTAGGCCCACCTCTTCTGCCGCTTGCATGATGATTTCACTGTTTTTTCTTACCGTTCTAGATTACGCCCAAAACGGCGATGTCATCCGCATATGCGAGCACTTGTGTGACTCGTTCAGGGGTGATCCGCACATGTTGTCGTCTTGTACCTTTCTGATGACATACTCGAGCATTAGGTAAAAAACACGTGGTAAGGGGCCATCTCCCTGTTTTAGTCCGTCCTGGATTTCAAATGGTTCTGAGAGGTGGTTTTTTATTCTAACTCGCCCTTTATTTTCGTTCATGAAAATTTGAATGAGGGCGGCATATTTGGTCGGGACTCCCAGCTCAACTAAAATATGGTAAAGCTTTTGCCCCGCGACTGAGTCGTGGGCTTTTTTGAAGTCAACGAACAGATGGTGAACCGTCTCTCCGTATTCCCACTTCTTTTCCAACAAGTGCATTACTGTGAACATTTGGTCGCTTTTTGACCGGTTCCTACGGAATCCGCATAGGTAGTCTCCTAGTATTTCTTCTGTGTACGGTGTGATTCTCACCAGTATGACATTTGTTAGTATTTTGTATGTGCTTGGGAGCAATGATATTCCTCTGTAGTTTTCGAATTCAGATCTGTCGCCTTTTTTGAAAATGGGGACAACTATTGAAGCTTTCCATTCTTCCGGAGTGACTTCCTTATCCCATATTGTTTTGATGAGTTAGTGGATCTTTCGAGCGGTTGCCTCACCTCCATGCTTCATATTGCAGTCAATTCCGGAGGCTTTGTTGTTTTTCAATCGGTTTATTGCTTCTACAACTTTGTTAAAAAAAGTCTCGGCTGTATGTACGTCTGGTGCGTTTATTTGTGGTTGATGGATGGATACGTTAAGCAGATTTTCAAAGTACTACCAGACAACAGTTTGTGTCCAATTATTTTGGCTCTCCCTCGGTAGCCATTACTAATTGAATTTATGCCGTATGGGGCTGCGATCTTGTAGGCCAGAGGAGAGTATCTTATAGGCGGTACTCAGCAATGTTATACCCCTGTAGTTGCTGCACACCCTAATGTCGCTCTTCTTATGTATGGGTCAAATTATTCCACGACATCAATCTTCTGGCATCTCCTCTTGTTCCCATACGCACATCAAGATCTTATGGATTGCGTGGTGTAACGCTGTCTCTCCTTGGTTGATCAGCTCAGCTGGTATGCCATCAGTTCCGGGGGCTTCATTTGATTTGAACTGTCTATGGCTTTTACTGTTTCTCAATGCTTGGTGGCGGCAGAATTTGGTCTTGATCTTGCATTGGTGGAGCCTCCAATTCTTCTGTGAGCTGGCCATTTAGCAATTCATTGAAGTGCACTTCTCATCGCTCCAGGATCGGTGATCAGATTACCCTCTTTATCCTTGCAGTAAGTGCAGCGTGGCGTATACCGCGCCCTACTGTGGATTATTTGGTAGAACTTCCGCGCCCGGTATGGACCCCGCTCTCTACTTTTCTCTATTTCACAGCCAAGTTTATTTTTTCCCAGAGACTTTTCTTTTGTCTGTGGAGTCTTTTTTCAGACCTTCTCGGCTCTTTGTATTTCCCCTCGGGTACCCGCGTCCTATGAGACTACTGCATTGCCCGGTATGCAGCATTCTTAGGTTCAGTCGCTAGTTAGCCCTCATCATCAAACCAGTCGTTCCGATCTCTACGGCTACTGCCTTAGATGGAGTTGGCAGTATTCTTAAGGCGTGTCCATTGCGCTTCTAGAGCATTGGTTACATTTTTAGTGATTCTTACCGTCACAGCGTCAGTTCGGCGTTCTTCACTTTCGTCGCAAACGTTATACTCTCGCTCCATCGAGCTCTTCGAGGACGAGTTTTAACCTCATGACCAAAGGTATTGCTGGTGTTCTCAATGCGTAAGGCAGCCGTGTTGATCCGAATCTGATCCGCGGATGCAATACGTTTCCGTAAGGCAATCCGCGCACCGAAAACTATACCAAGAAGATAGTGATCCGAGTCGACGTTGACACCCCGGCACGTTCGTACCGTTATGGTGTTTGCAATAATAGTGAAGAAGAACGTGTGATTCGAACTGAGGCTATGACAGATTGAGTCACCAAAAATTGTACCCAAGCGTTACCCATCAGACTACTGGCCGATTTTAGAATTTGATTTTTAAACTCAACTATACTCCACTGATGTGAATTGTTATGTTATCGCTTGGTATACGGCTCTGATGTATTTTCTTATTCGATTTTTCGTTCGGTGCTCTTCACTATTTTGCTTGTGAATTGTGTGTGTATCTGTTAGAGTCGCCACACTGTCATCAGGCTCGAGCAGTGGCGGCGGTCTATCAACACGTGGTCAATTTGGTTCCGAGTGGCTCCATCAAGTGATACCCTGGTGGCTTTGTGGATATCTTTACGCGGAAGCCCGGTACTTGCAACGACCAAGTTTTTTGATGCTGTCAGTTCGATAATTCGTAGTCCATTGTCATTAGTGTTCTCATGCAAACTATGGCAACCCGCGTAGTGCCTGAAAACGGGCTCCCGACCTATTTCCGCATTCAAATCAACAAGAACTATTTTCACATCGTATCTTGGGCAGGCATTGAAGGCCCGTTCGACGTTCTCGTGAAATTGTTCTTTTTCGTTTTCAGGGGACTACTCTGTAGGTCCGTAAACGTTTATGAGGCTTATATTCTTAAGCTTGCCTCGCACGCGAGGAGTGCATATCCTGTCGTTTATTGCATTAACGCCGATGACGGCAGGCTTCAATTTTTGGCTGACTAGAAAGCCTACCCCGAGCACATGGTGTTTTGCATGACAACTCTAATAAATAAAATACATAAATGAATAATCGTTTTTTTTTTAATAACACCACTCACCGTCCATCTTATTTCTGGTAATGCTGTTATGTCAGCCTTATATTCGGTCAGGGCATCGGCTACCTGCTGTGCAGCTCGAGCTCTGTATAGTGAGTGGGCGTTCCATGAGAAAATTCTCGTATCGTTTAGCCATTTTTCTGTGGTCGTCGTCGTGTATTCGGTCCAGATCAAAGGTTTGTGAAATGTACCACAATAATTTGTTTTTCCGGCCAAGGTTATTACCCTTGCGCCAACCTTTCTCAGCATGCCGCTGCATGCACTGGTTCACTACTTGGCGGGTACCAAAGTGGCTGTCCAGGGGTGTCACGTGGAGACTGCATGTCAACTTGAATTGAACAGGGACAAGGATTGCTCTGGCCTTCGGTGGGTGGAAAGCAGTCAGTCCCCTTGCCTTCTATGTTTGCCCCCCCCCCCCCCTCTTGTACTTGTAGGTGTCCTAAAAATAAAACTCACACGACAGCACATCATATTGTCTAAATTCACCTGTTTAAAGATGTGAATTGAACACCTGTTTTGTTTGGAGATAGGTAATATCCGAAATCGTGTTCGAATTGTTTAAGATGATGCCACATATCTTATTCAGGTGGTGCCACAGATATTTAATTGCGAATTCGCCGGTTCTGTTAATGGCGAATCCGCAACATTCCGCCCGCCTTCGCCAATCATTGGCGAATCATCTGACTCCAAGGGGTGGTCATCCGGAGGTAGGGCGTCAGGTTCTTCATCCAGGGCCCTGGCATTCACTCGACGCTGTACGCCCGACCCACTAACAACACGTGCTGTAGCTAATAAAGTTGGTCGAGGCGGTGGGGCGGCATGAGTGTTCGATGATATTCCATGAGTGTGGATCTCATTGGCGTTAGAACTGGTTCCCACATCTGGCGATGACCGTGATGTCACTGGTCCGGCATGTAAGAGTGTGTGGTGTCGCCCTTGACACTGTCGGCATCGTTTGGTGGAAGGACAATCACGCATCAAATGTCCACGCAGGCAGTTGAAGCAAAGCTTTCGTTGCGTAACCTGGGCCTTTCGCTGATCCACATTGAACGCCTTGAATCCTTCACATGAACCCAAGTAGTGAAAGGAGCTGCACAATGAACAGGTAAACCGGGATCTCTGGGGCGGAGGTGAACCAGTGTGAACCGAGAGCCGTGACCTTTGGATTTTGGGTTGATGATATCTCTTAGGCTTCTGACGGGATCTGGAATCAGGACTCCTATGGTTGACCGGTTCCCCCGGGTCGGAGTTGTAACGTTGTGGCTGATGTCATGGCTGGTCACTTTTAAGCTGGATGCTTCGGTTGGCCCATGCAGCAACGTATGATGTCTTCGTCGGCACACCCTTTTCGATAGGCAGTCGCATATTAGGCGACGACCCCAACGACAGTTAAGGCACAGCGTCTTGGTTAGTCCGGGGTATCTACGCTGTTCAGGTTTGAGAGCTCGAAACGTTTCGCACACGTATATGTAGTGTGGTGCCTCACAAAACGCGCATGGTGTCTGTTGGTGTTCAATTACGTGATTAGGTTGCGGTTGCGTCCTAGTTGATAGTCGGCTTCCATCGTCTATAGCTGGGTTGATTGGATCGAGGTTGCAGTGGAATTTGAACGTCCTCGGTGTTGATCTATTGCCTTGATCGGCAAAATTTGATGTCATTGGGGAGACTGAATCGAGCGCGAACTGAGCTTCGATCAGTCTCGGGAGTTGGGTATCATTGCCTTGATCGGCTGGTTTCTCTTTAGCCGGCTTCCTTCCGTCTTCGACTGCTTCGTGTGGCTTGGTATATTTCTTCTTCGCTGGTGCGGGAGCACTGACATCTGCCTTTGCCTTGTTGATATCCTTCAGTTCTTCTTCTTCAGCGAAAATGTGGAACGACTCTTCTGTAGTTTCACTAGGTTTACCATTTGCCAAACCAGCCTTGTTCATATGGGCAGCAGACAATAAATGAGTGTCGTAATCGGCACGATTAGACATTTCCTTATCACCTACAGGACATCTCGGATGCAGGAACTTATTCAATTGCATGTGGCCTTCAGGATGGGGATGACCCATCAGGTTACCGGGGAAATTATGGTCACACTTGGCGTAACACTCCAATACATGCTCCTTAGATCTTCCTAGACGCTTGGAACGATCCAATTCTCTAGTTCTCAATGGTTGAGTGATGTTAGCTTCTTGACGAATCGAATTGGCTGTACTTCGGGAACATTCATCATCACTTTCGCGTACCGCCAGATGAGGGCGTCCTCTAATATGATTTTTGAACAACTGTCGTCCCGTTGCATAAGAGGAATCCTTTGGGCCATCAATTGTCTTTGCATCGTTCTTTGTTGGTGCTTTGGGTGAATGGGCAGGTGACATACGCATGCCAGGTTGGGAAGTTCTTATCCCCCACGGTGATTGCACCATCAATGGCGGCAAATGGCCGTTGGATTGAGACATGATGTTCGTCGTATTCGTGTCGGTCGGACGGTTGGCGGGCAGTGCGTGCCTTACCTCAGTAAACTCCGTGGCCTCACTAACGTATGTTTCTTCGGCCTGGTCGACGAACCGCTCTTCAAAATACTGTTGAAGAATGGCCGTCCATGGGGTAATCAGGCATATAAGCTCTTCATGCCGAGTCCGCATCTCATCCCAACTCAGCTGGAGGTCTCGCTCTTGGTCTTTCACGGTGGCCAACGTCGGTGGCCCGCTCGTGATGAACTTGTTAAAAGTTCCCATCATTTTATCATGTGCGGTGAGCTGGGCCGCCATGAGGTTTTCTGCCGATGCAACTGTTGACATCGTCGAGTTCATTGTCTTGGAGGTTTTATATTCACTATCACCACACTTTTCACTTTCAATTTCCTGATGGTCGTGGGTCTTAGCGTCTGAACTCTGGTGTGTCCCGCGACCTTTTGATATACTGCGAGCTGGCAGCAGTGAATTGGATCCGGCTCGAAGGACCAATATTTACGCTCACCAAGCGTTGAACGTAACTTCCACTAACAATGGTTTTGTTAGTGGACCGTGGGGATGACAGCGTCAGGAACACGATGGTATCTCCTGGCGATTCTGCTGGTGTGCAGCGATGTGTGCCGTTGGCTGAAACACTTAGAAATATGTTTAAAATGAAAGATTACCGCACTTTTAACCCCAAATGTTACTCTCCAGCAATTGAAACTCGTTGGTTTTCTTTGTAATCAGAACTAGTTTAATTTATTATCTAGACTTAGATCGATTACCAAATTTTAGTCTTATCTTGCCAACAGTTAACGAAAGAAGGAATTATAAAAAGTACAAATGGTTGTCAAGTGACAACCAACAGAAAACTCACAAATGTCAGCTGATTGCTGACATTGTTTAAGGTGATGCCACATTTAACTTATTCAGTAACCTTCGGGATATATAAAAAGCTTCGTATACCTGGAAATCTGACCGATTGGACCTTGTGTTACAATAGCGAACACAAACTTAATAAGTTACAAGTTTAGGGTAAAAGAAACCCGGGTAGACCACTCTAATAGTATAATATACCATATATCTTATATAGTATTGATAACTCGCTCGTTGAGAATTTGATTCTCCATGCTTAAAAATATCCTTGGCAGTTTTTTGATTGTCGTCAGTTATAAGGTGTAAAATAAGGAAGTTAACAAAACAAAAATTCAAAATAATTTAAAATTTCGCGTTGATAAAACCAATATACAGGCCAGGTAGGTGAAATTGTGAATTGTGTTCATGGTCCCAAAATTGTCAAGGACAATCGCGTGAAATTATGGTTTCATCGATACCATTGTTGTAGAGCGGGCGAAGATTTCGTAGCTTGTTAGGATTGTGTTGAATAGAGGTGAGCTTAGAAGATGGACGTCGTCGGTCGAGCCAGACAGAAGTCGGTGAAATAACAGAATATCGGACAACATTCTGTGTTCTTCCCGGGTTTTCAGGTTAATCCTGTAGTAGAAAGCCAAAAAAACCTATTTAATATATATGGGGCAAAGCTAATAACCTTGCCCGTAAAAATAAATTATTATGGAAAATTTAACAAGCCTTGAGACTTGCTAAACAAGGCCAAGACCGGATCCCGGTTGTAGTGTCGATGATGATGATGAGGCCTGCTCTTAAGGAATGACGACTGAATATTTTAACGGAGCATGTTCGAATTAGTAACAGAATATCAATGAGCTGTTAATGAATGGTTTTTGAATGATGGACAACTGGTCATTTATAAAAGTGCAAAAACAGTACTAGTTACAACATGCAACCATGAAGAACACCAGTATTAGTTTAAAAAGATACATATATAAATCCATCCATTTCCGTTTGACGTGTTTGCACCAAAAGTTCTCCTTCAAATTGAATTCGTTTATTGTCAACTCCAAAAGAATTTTCTTAATAGAGAATCATAACATTTACGTTTGTATTTATTAAGGTGACTATGACGTGCATGACCAATTCAATTCAATTCCTCCCAAGGTCACTGTATATTAAGTCCTCAGATTATTGAGAATTCTAGAAGCTCGCAGGAAGTATACAATTCTATGCATGCCGTAAACTCCCTTAGTAGACTTCCGTATGACTCTCTACAAAAGTACACTGTGGATATATTGCAATTGGAAACTTTTTGGATCAACAATATGTATACGTCAAATCTTTCTGGAGAAGGGTTTTCTTTCTATATCGACCCTTCGTGTTTTGTTAATCTACTTTAACAATATCGATTCACCTTCGACGAAAGCTTTCTAGAGATTTCTAGAAGAATATGTTCATCTCAATAATTCTGCCCAAAAGTATATCGCTAATCGGAGCTTGTTTTAAGTAGATCTCTCCCCTACCTTCTCAACGCTACTAAAAAAAACGAACCGTGGGGACACAAACGAGCCGAACGTTAGTAGTCAAGAACATAGATACTACGAACCATGATTTCCCTACGGGACCATACCGGTCGCTAAACCCGACAGACAAGAAGTGTACAATCAACCAAAAACGAAGAAGCGTTGGCTAGAAAATTTGATGAATATGTATACTTTTGTATCTAAAGATAGACCCAGCAATACGTTAAGGGAGCCCGATAAAAATGTAGGAAAAAATAAATATCAATCTACAGCAAAAAGTATCTGTGCCATGACCTAGGAAAGGCACTTATGTTTATTTTGAACATACATGTGTAGATGGATGTTTGTATCTCTCGCTTTGTGAGGATCTACTCTTTGGAAACTATGAATTGAATTTGGAGCACAAAAATTGGCAAAGAAACTGTCACATGCATAATGAGATTTTCAGATTTAGGAGGAAATTGAGGAAGAGCTATTTTGCTGTTTTATTTGCGAGATATATTTGTTTTGATTGGCAAGATAGCGGTGTGGTATAGGTAATACCATGGTTATTTTCTTTATACTACGTTTCTTAGACACAAAAAAGAATCGGAACATCCTAAAAAAACCGTAAAGTAGTAGGGAAGTGATGTTATAAATTGGACAGAGGTGTTTGTGAGAACAAGAAAACACGTGTGCAATTATGTAATACTCGGCTGAACAACAATTCCTAATTCATTAACTTTTTCTGCCATCGCTGCTGTATGCTTCTCCCTGGCTTTTTAAAAATGTAGTTAATAGTATTCGCTCTGTGGTGGTTCCGCCAAACCCCATTGTTACTTACCTGAAGAACCCCCATAACTTCGACCCAACCATATAAGTTTCGCTAATGCAATCGCATTAGCACCTTAAATGCCTCACGCATCAAATAGATCAAATTTATATAACCTAAAAGTCCCTGTAAAAGAATTCTTACATTTCATGCATTTCTTCACATACAAATTCCCTACAAGAATTCCTTCCATCATACGGGAGCATAAAACAAAACCTATTCGGTACCTTCGGTTGCCAGGCAAATTCCAACCTTCCCACACCTGCACCGCAATCTCCCCGCAGCAAATACATTTCCTTCCCAAGGATAATAATACTTTCAATGCATTATCTGGAAATGCCTGCAAAGAATTTTACCTACAAGGGCATTCATACATGTAACAATGCATCTCTGCAATAGCGACCCAGAACCGAATTTACAATTAGTGTAGATATTCACATTAGAGTTCGATCCTGGCGTCGCCATAGATGCCATGTACAATTGACACAGATGGTATATACAAACCGTTATTGTATAACCATCTAATCTGCTTTGCAATGGCTTGCAACTATCGATATAGCTGCAAGCACTTTACCCAGAAATGCTCCTTTGTTTGAATCTCCGAACAATCATCGACGTCGCGCATAGCCGCCGGATTGAATTCAAAGCATAAACAATGCAAATATAGAATCCGTTTCCCACAAATGAATTTCCCTGCATATACAAATGCAAGCAAGGGGTTCGTTTAGTCCACCAACCCATTAGCACCTTTTCCCAATGGCTATTCGCCTATTTACACAAGGGTATCACTCATCTAAGACTTTTATGATGCCCTCGTCCCACATTTGCTTTTAGCACATCCCTTCGATGCATCGTCGTCTATTTATTTGGCCGCGATGCACATCATAAACCATGATCGCCCCGATTCCTTTGTCCTTGCCGCCTGCCTGCTTTGTTTTTCCATTGGCCTCGCGCATGAGTAAACAACACAGATCTGAACGATCACACATATACCACCATGACCTCCATTACGAGATCTGGTTTTCTTTTCCACCAAGAGAGACTTTACGTTTCTCTGGTGTTACGTAAAAACATATCCTTAGTGGAGAGGATATCTACCACCACACCACAAACTCACCCCAATTAGCAAGTCGGCTCTGCATGAGTTGTTTATCGCACAGTCTTATTACATCCGCAGACCAGCACGGTCGTGCCGCTCCCGCTCCGCGTTGCGAGGCGAAGAAGCGTAGGTCGTGTCGAGATAGGAGTGTTTCACCGTGTTTAAAATTTATAAGAAATAAATTTAATATTAATAATAAGTTTAAGTGAAGTATAAAAACACGAACATATTTGATAATGGCTGAGAACAAAGTGGTTTTTATTAAGAGAATTATCCTTCACAATTTTAAAGAGAATAAAGCGGAATAAACTAAATCAGTGTGTTTCATTTTCTGTTGTGGAGTTTCGCTTGTTTTACTCTCCTGTGCTGCAGTTTCCGGGATGTTGTCGTTATCCTTCCGCGTTTGATGAACAGTTTCCTTTCAGTGTTTGGCGGAATAGTTTTTGGAACCTTAGTGACATTCGGATGGGGATAGGAGTGAACCGAGTGTCCGTGTTTGGCACAATACTCCTAATCCCCACAGCTCCATACCAGCATTTACAAAGAGTTCGCGCAATCATCGAACTTGTCTACATTTGTTATTGCTTTTGTGGTATGTATTTCTTTATTTTGTGCTAAGACTGATCGCCATTAGTAACGTGTTACCTGTTGACACTACCAAATCCTTAACATGAAATCCAAATAGTGCTGGCACCCCGGGATTAATAAAAAAAAATCCGAAAATACACCGTCAAAAACAACCAGAACCGATCGATTTTCGAGGAAACTCTTCGTCTGGTCGCAAAGTTTTAAGAAACTCCATATGAACGACGGTCACTTATTAACGCTCTCCACCAGAAGCGACCAAGAGCGTTGAGCTTATCATGCTTTTATATTGTAAATCTCCAGATGCCGCCTCCAGCATTGAAGATTGTGTTGGCGCGATCGGAACATCCATATAACCAGCATCTTTGATCCCAAAATACGAGGGTTGTCTCTTATGTTTCGGGATTTGGCAACCCTAGTGTTGCAATCCGGCAATTGACAGCTCTGTCGTAAAGTTGGACATTTTTGAGGTTATACGCGCTCAGAACGTTTTGACATACGAGCGCTATTTGTGTTGTTTACAGTAACTTAAAAGATTCATCTCGGCCCAAAAATGGAATTAAATCGTCAACATTTTCGTGCGATTATTTTTTACAACTTTCGGCGTGGATTAACTCAGCAACAGTGCATGGATGAACTTAATTCAATTTTTGGCGATGAAGTTCCATCAAGGACCAGTGTTTATCGATGGTATGGTGAATCCAATCGTGGTCGTTGTTCACTTCAAGATGAATTTCGTGAAGGTCGTCCAAAATCAGTTGTTGTTCCGAAAACCATTGATGCTGTGCGCGAACTGATATTGGAAGACCGTCATGTGACCTATCGTGAGATTGAGACAACCTTAGGCGTTAGTGGGACCAGCATACATTCAATATTGCATAAACATGTGAGTGTCAAAAAAATTTGTTCGCGTTGGATCCCACACAATTTGTCAATCGCCCAAAAAAGGCTCGTGTTAATTGGTCGAAAGAAATGCTCAAAAAATACGGTCGCGGTGCTTCGAAACACGTCTATGACATCGTGACAGGTGATGAATCGTGGATTTACGTGTATGAGCCCGAAAGTAAACAGCAGTCGACTGTCTGGGTGTTTCAAGATGAGCCAAATCCAACAAAAGTTGTTCGCGCACGAAGCACTTCCAAGCAAATGGTCGCCTGTTTTTTCGGAAAAACTGGATATGTCGCATCCGTACTACTAGAACAACGCAGAACAGTCAATTCTGAGTGGTACACAACCATTTGTTTGCCAGTTGTCTTCCAAGAAATCAGGAAAACCAACCGCCGAAGACGGATCACTCTTCACCACGACAATGCGCGCTCTCACACAACGGCTGCGACAACTGCATTTTTGAGCACCCAAAACATCGATTTGAGGGGTCATCCGCCGTATAGTCCTGACTTGGCACCGAATCACTTCTTTTTATTCCCGTACGTAAAAAACAAACTGAGAGGTCAACGTTTTTCGACACCTGAAGAAGCGGTTGCTGCATTCAGAATGCATGTGTTGGAGATACCTCAATCAGAGTGGCAAAAGTGCTTCGACAATTGGTTCAAACGCATGCAAAAGTGTATAGATCTTCATGGGGAATATTTTGAAAAACAATAAAATGACTTTCGATGATCAATATTTGTTTTTGTTCTCTAATCCCGAAATATAAAAGGCAACCCTCGTAATCATTATGGTGTAAAAATCGCTTTAAATAAGCAGTGGGAAAAACATTGACATTATATTGAGAGTTTGTGGGTAGTGTTCCGGTGCCCGTCACTAATGAGAGAAATAGAGGAGCTGAAATTATAAAATTTGCCATTTACCACAACGAACGTAAACCAATTAAACACTCAAGCAGTTTGTAGGTTACTTTCTCGTTATGGAATTTTTCCGCGGTTTCAATCAATCGGTTGCAATCGTTTTTTTTCACAATTCGTACTTTTGAGTTCCGTAAGTTTAAAAGCTCTATATTTAGCCACTAACTCGCATTTTTTATCGAACTAAGGTTTTTCGGATGAATTTCGTCTCATAGAACGTGGAATGTGAAGTTGCATACCCAGACGAATTATTTCGATGGATGACTTTGCGGAGGCGTCAACATCGGAGTTTCTCAAACGAACTTGTGTCCACGGAAAGTTCTTGAAAAATATCGTCCGTTCCATTCGGCTCTTTACCCGAACCACACGAACGTGGCATGATCTACCTGATTGTGTTTCCTCGTCGTTGTAATGCGTGGCGGTTCCGCCAAACGCCGCTGTCTACTTGCCCAATTACCCCCAAACTTTCTGTGCTGAAGCTCCTCAAACTCCGTCATTTCCCGCTAATGCAATTGCATTAGCACTTGTAAAAGCTTTGTGGGGGTTCTGCCAAACCCCACTGACTACTTACCTAAAGAACCCCCATCCCTACAACCCAGTCTGCATAACCTTTCGCTAATGCAATCGCATTAGCACCTTAAATGCTACACGCATTAAAGCAATCAAATTTATATAACCTAAAAGTCCCTGGAAAAGCAAACTTACCTTTCATGCACCTTTTCGCATACAATTCCTGTAAGATTTCTTTCTTACCTTATCAGGAATCTCAAACCAATTCGGCACCTTCAGTACCAAACAAATCTCCCTAGACGAATTCCTGAAAACAAGATGATTTGGTTTGCATACAATGTAACCATAATAACGGGGACCATACACATTACGTCGCCCATTTCCCGTCCTCACCAAGTGTATCATAAATCACCATACATACACATTGGCTCGCGACCTACACACAAGGGACCAAAACAAATATACGCATATCGCGTCTCTTTGCACCAATTAAATCCTACGCCATAACCAAATGCAAATAGGTATGGTATACTTACCCTTGGCAGCGATGCAATAAACACCAATTCACGGTAATCTACCTAAAACCCATTAGCACATTTCCACGTTGCATTGCCGCCTATTTATTTAGCAGCAATGCACATCTCAGACAAAGGCCAAAACGTTTCCTTTGTCTTTTCATATTTCGGGATCTGCTTCTCATCAGCAGCAGTATAAGCAAACACAAACCCAATTAGCAACCAATGAGATTTGGCTTGTTTGCTTAGCCGAATTCACTTCTCATGGATGCACATTATGCCCCTTCTTGGTGTTTCAGATTCGTTGTCATGGTGTGTCCATGAAAGAACCCATGTACACATATACATGTGTACTACCAACGATCTTCACCCCAAAACGATTGAATATCGTTGAGTCGTATTACAACCACCAAAGTGCGCACACGTCGCGCGTATCGCGGGGTGTGTACAGCCCCGAGTCGAAAGTCCGAGTTAATTCGAGAAAGCGCGTATCGGAGAGAGAAGTTTCTATTGATTACTGAACGTAGTGCACTAACCTGATACTTTCCGCGATCACCGTTCGCTGAACAAATTGTTCGAACCCGTCATTCACATATCTTTCTCAGTTGCCTAAATAGTTTGTCTTTTATTTACCTTTCCCAGCTGTAATCGGACGCAATATCAGTTTTATTATATTTTTTGTTTGTTTTGACATAATGAGTCCAATGTATATTTAACGTATGCTACACCTGCATCAGTTTTTATAAAATTGTAAAACCGAAAGTGAACCCTAAATTACAATAAAAAAGGAACAACTTATAATAAACAAATCAGTGTGTTTTATTTCTGCTATTTTCTCTGGTGCAATCTGTGTATTGTCATTCACTGGCGTTGGATAAACAGTGTCCGAATGAACAAATCGACGACGAGGATAGGAGAGAATCAGCGCCGTACGCCGGTGCACAATGCTCCTACCCCACAGCTTCACGCATCAAGGTTATCTAACGCATAACCTAAAGGTTCCTGTAAAAGAATTCTTACCTTTCACGCATCAATTCGCATCCAAATTCCCTATAAGAATTCTTTTCATCATACAGGATCATAAATCTAAAACCTATTCGACACCTTCGGTTGCCAGGCAAATTCCAGCTTCCCCATATTTGCACTCCAATCTCCTCGCATACCTGAAACATTTCCCTTCTCAAGGGCAATTAATGCTTTCAACGCATTGTCTAGGAATTCCTGTAAAGAATTTCTCCCACAAGGGCATTCATGCATGCATCAATACATCTCTGCATTAGCGACCAAGAACCGAATTCTCGTTTAGTGTAAATACCCTTGAGTTGCCTTAGATGCCATATATAATTGGCATAGATGTTATACAAACCGTCATTGTGTAAACCATCTAAATTGTTTCGCAATGACTTGCAACTATTGATACAGCTGCAAGCACTTTACCCAGAAACGTTCCTTTGTTTCAATCTCCAAACAATCATCAACTTCGCGCATAGCCGCCGGATTGAATTCAACAGCATCAACAAATGCAAATAAAGAATCCGTTTCTTACAACGACCAAAGATACGATATACAAATTTCACACCTAATGAGTTGCAGCTTATTTATTTAGCTGACCCTCATTACAGACCAATGCGTTAGGTTGTTTCTCCCTTTGTTCTTTTTCCCTCGTTTCAGGTTTCGTTTATCCCTTGCTGAAATGCATCGATAAACACTGTGATCTGTACGATCACCCATACACACATACCATCATGATCTTCATTACGAGATCTGGTTTTCTATTCCACAAAGAGTGACTTTACGTTTCTCTTGTGGTAAGTAAAACATATCCTTAGCCGAGAGGATATTCACCACCACCGAATCGAGGGCGAATCAAGAGCCAGATTCCAACCTTCGATTGAGTCGTCATTCATCCCTCAGTGCAGTTTTTTTTTTTTTTTTTCGGTAGGAAGGTGGAAATCTTCAAAGGATATCTCTTGACCGATCCAGAGGCATGCCGGGTTTTTACCGACTAAAACCACCTCCTGCCAGGCTCATATTCCCGTTGAGCCCCGCGGAACTTTCTTTTAGATATTCCATCGCGGGGCGGGACGCGTCCCTTACGCGACTCGAGTTCTAAGTATTGTTTTTTATTTTTGTACTAGTTCATAAGCACTATTAGCAACATTCGGACGCATTTAGTTTCGTGTATTAAGTCCCAGTCTATACACCCTATGCGACTAGTTTGAACACCAATATAAAAACGATAAAATGATATTCAGTGGGTTATAAAGTTAAAAATAAGCAACCGTTATTAATGCAAACATGCTGTCCGCCTGGTAACCATAAATTCCATCTTAAACCCATTAAAAAATAAAAAATCATTCATGAATGACAATCACGGTGTTTTATTTTTCACTTGTGCGACCTGTGTTTTCCTTCCCCTCGGTGATGTGCAGTGTTTTATAGGCGAACAATTTGTGAGGACGATGTACAACCCTGCGCCCATGCTGGCGCCACGACTTCGCCCCCCACAAATGTCCAGGCATTTAAGACCAACAATGTGATACCTCCCTTCCTTATCCACTTCCTCTCCGGCCGCTCGCACTGTGCTCTGGCGTTTAAGGGTACTTCAAAATCCCCCTTTGTGTGCGTGTTCGTGTAAAAAAAGTGAAAAATTCAAGGTGGTTCAAGGTTTTTCGCTTAAGTAAATCGTTTCTGTAATTTTTTCATTATCATCATCGGCACTTTTTTTTTTTTTTTTTTTTTTTATTAGACTTCTCTCGAGAGAGGCGAACCTATAGCGTCGAGTGGGCGCCCCGAGATGCCATCAAATAACTGTTGCAGTTCTTTTTGAACAGTTGCAGGTTGTAACGCTCCGGGAACACTCGCGTGGGAAGGGAGTTCCACAGCTTCCCCGCTCTGTAACGGAACGAGTTCTGATACAGGGATGTTCGCGCTGTCGGGAGATGAACCACAAACGGGTGCGATCCGTCGGATTGTCTTGTGGAGCGCATATAGACCGAATTGCGTGGAACAATGCCAAGAATCTCCCAAGCATCCGTGATAATATCTGTAAAACAGACAGAGGTCGGCCACGCGCCTTCGATGTGATAGCGACTGTAGTCCCGACGTCAGCGCCGAGTCCCCGATCAGACAAATCGCTCGTCTTTGTACGCTCTCAAGCAGGTCGAGGGCATGTTTAGGTGCCGAGCTCCAAACATGAGAGCAATATTCGAGCACGGGTCTAATTTGAGATTTATATAGGAGAAGAAGTTGGGCCGGAGTAAAGTATTTCTTGGCTCTAAAAAGATAACTCAGTTTTCCTGAGGCTGATCTGGCGATACCCGATACGTGTTTATGCCACGATACATTCCCACAGACCGTGACGCCGAGCAATTTCAAACTTTCCCCAGCCTCGAGGGCCCGGCCATTCATCATCAGCTGTGGAACCGATGATCCAGTTTTCTTTGTGAATGTTGTATACTGGGTCTTCGTTGCGTTGAAGTCGACAAGATTGGCCCTTCCCCACTGCAGGACTTTATCCAGATCCTGGTTCAGAGAGTCAATCTGTCTACATCTCAGCTGGTGCGACGTTGATGCACCAATCGGCCGATCACTCGAAAAGGAGGAAACAAGCGTACTATCATCCGCAAAACTGAACACTGTGTTATCCGTTGTCTCCAACAAATCATTTATGTGAAGCAAGAACAAGGTTGCAGCCAAAATAGAACCCTGGGGCACCCCCGAATTAACAGGATACAGATCCGAACACTCGCCGTCCACAACAACCCGGATCGATCGATTCTCGAGGAAGCTCCTCGTCCAGTCGCAAAGCTGTTGGGAAAGTCCATATGAACGAAGTTTGCTCAGCAATGCCCCGTGCCAGACGCGGTCAAAAGCCTTGGAGATATCTAATGCGACCGCCCTTGACTCACCATGCCGCTCAATCGCAGATGTCCATATATCGGTTATAAGTGTCAAAAGGTCTCCTGTGGACCGCCTGCCACGGAATCCGTATTGACGATCATTCAGAAGACCGTTGCACTCCAAATATTTAACCAACTCTGTATTGATGACTTTTTCCATTACCTTAGATAAAATAGAGAGTAATGCTATCGGACGGTAATTTTGTGGGAGACACTTTTTTCCCGTCTTTGGGATTGGCTGAACTCGGGCGATTTTCCAGCAGGCTGGAAAGGTCCTCCGTGCATAAGAAAAGCGGAAGAGTCTGCCAAGAACCGCCGATAGTTCTGGAGCACAGTTCTTAAGGACTATTGCTGGTATTCCGTCCGGGCCGGTTGCCTTCCTACAATCCAGTTCACGTAAAATGCGTTGAATAGTGCGCGGACGAAATCTCACATCCCGCATGGAAGACTGTACCGGCGAGATCACAGGTGGCTCCAAAAGGCCGGGATCGAGGTTTGAATTCGCGGAAAATAAATTCGCGAACACATTAGCTTTATCCTTTGGATTCGTGACTAACGTCCGCTGTCTGTCACCAACGGGGGGAAAGAGGAGGAAGCAAAGTTACTGCTGACAGCCTTTGCCATTGACCAGAAGGAGCGCGAACCAGTTGGGCACCGAAGGAGCTTATTGATCACTCTGTCGTTGTGAGTCTTCTTCGCGGTATCAATCGTCTGGTTACACGCGTTTCTGATTCTAACAAAATTCGTTCTGTTAACATCGGTGGGATTGGAGCGCCATTGCTTAAAGCTCTATTTTTTGCCCCTGTAATCAGCTCGCATTTTTTGTCAAACCAAGGTTTATCAGACGAACTTCGTTTGATGGAATGTGGAATATACATCTCCATCCCCAGGAGAATAATCTCTGATACCGACTCCGCGCAAGCGTTAACATCGGAGTTTCCGAAGCACGCCTCCGACCATGGAAAGGATGCGAAGAAATCTCGCATATCGTCCCAGCTAGCAGCCCCATACTTCCATACATGGCGAAGCTGCCTAGGCCGGTTATTCGCTTGGTATGCAAGTGCTTGCGCGACAGATACCAAGCAGTGATCTGAGTTTCCCAATGGCGCAGAAACCTCTACGGTATAAATACTCGGTTCGGATGTCAAAAACAGATCCAGGGTGTTCGCATAATAGCCTCGGGAATCCGGTACTCGCCTTGGCTCCCCCACGAGTTGAGCCAAGTTGTGGCTTACAGCAAACATCTCCGCCAGCCTCCCAGCCTCGTCGGTTCTGTTAGAATGTAACAACCAGTCGGAATTGTGCACATTAAAATCGCCAAGGACAATAATCTCAGAAGCTGGGTGGTTGATCTGTATCCAGTCGACGGTATATGAAAGATGTTCGAAAAATGTCGCCAGTCGATCGTCATTCGGGGAGCGGTAAAAACAACAAAGAAATTTAACGGAATTCCTCAGCACGGCCCTCAACCATATGATGTCCATATTATTGGGCTCCAACGCCTCCATCCTCTGGCAAGCCAGATCGGACCGTGCGAAGACGCCGACTCCGCCCTTAAAACGGAACCTCGAATGTAAGTCGTATCCTGAGCAACGAAGATATGTCGAATCAGTTGACGAATCGACCTGGGTCTCAGTTAGGGCAAGGATATCAGGTTTCGTTGTTTGCAAATATTGGTGGGCAGCGTTTACATTAGTATTGGTGAAACCGATGCCCCTGATGTTACAAAATGCCGTCACCAGTCGAGCGTGGGCCGAGCCTCGAGAGCTAGCCCGGTTATGCGATGACGAACCTCTCAAAGTTCCATTATTTATCATACACTACGACCGGGTGCCGGTCTTGGCCTTATTTAGCAAGTCCTGAGGCTTGTTAAATTTTCCACAATTTTTTTTTTTCCGGGCAAGGTTATTAAGTTGCGCCAGAGGCTCCCCGACGGGGAATCGAACCCCGGTCTCCCGCGTGACAGGCGGATATACTACAGAGGAGCCCTGTAATTTTTTAGGTTAAATTTACTAACTTTTTTAATTTCATTGGGGTTGTTGTTGGCAGAATCGTTTTGTTTCGGACACAATTTGCACTAAATCCTTTGCTCCAATTTCTTCTTCCACTAATCAATTTTGGACGCTCTAAGTAGCCATGTCCACAAAACTTTCGATTTGCTATAGTAAGTTGTAATATTTCGCCGATCCCATTTTCTGAAGATTCAACAAAGATTTCTACTGACAATGGGCAAATCCCATTCTAATATGCACCGAATTCTTCTAGTTCTAATCTTTTTTTTAACGTAAACTGTATGATTGCATTGTTTTGATCCAAACAGACACACAATTCGCAACCATAGTGAAGAACACAATATGCCGGTTATAAATCTCCGCGTATTTATTTATCACTCATTTACTTAATGATTAAATAATTTCGAATTTCAATTTCGGTTTCTGGAAATCCAGGTAACTCACCAAAGCACCACAACAGAAAAATCTAAAAAAAATTCATCAGGGCTGTGTTCCAGAGCATTAAACGTAGTAATCCGCAGTTTAAGTAGCGAGTTGTAACACTCTCCAGCACACCCGGTCCTGGTCTGATGTGTAGGTGCTTGGGTTCTAACCTTGTCATGGCGTTGGTTCGAATCACGTTCTTCACTTTGTTCCAAAATGCTATAATATCAATTATGCTTAAAAACCAGTGAAGTTTGGTCTAAACTTTAAACTTTTGATTTGATATTAGACTCTAAAGTAATGTGTAAGCGCACATCCCTTTATTCCGTAGGCGCTTTTATGGTGCCATTTGTTATCAGTTTTCCAACTCCTTGCGCCATTAGAATGACATCTACCTGGAGATATATATGAGGTAGGTCGCAGGTAATAATCAGTAACCCTAAAAGTGGTCGACTACGCAGCTTCAATGGGTGACGTAGATCTTCAACCAGGAGAAACGATAATTGCTATCAAATATTGTGAGGAGATGGATATATATTGTATGCGAAATTGGCTGAAATGCAACCTGCGTTGGTCAATAGGCACGCCCCGATCCTTTTGCATGACAATGCTAGACCCCATACCTCACAAGTAACGGTGCAAAAACGGTTGTAGTTTGGATTTGAAATTCTTCCACATCCACCATACTCTCCCGACATTTCCCCAACAGACTACCATCTTTTCCGCAATCTGGTTCATTTTGCCGGCAGAAGGTCTTCCGGAACCGAGCAGAGGTCATAAAAGCCTTTGAAGATTTCATTGCCTCAAAAAGTCAGCACTTCTACGAAAAAGGAAGATTTGACCTTACATTACGTTGGAAGAATGTCATAGATGCCAACTGATCCTATTTTGATTAAATAAAAATAATGTTGGCTTTTAAATGTTTACTATAGAGTGGGACATTTCATGTGATACAACCCAATACATATTTTCGGGAAAAATATACAGGTTGGTTTATTCTATCAATTGAACATGCATGCAAAGGTTTTTACCACGCCGATCGAAAAGTGAGGGATACTGACTTTTAGTGAAGTCTTTTCAAGGAAAATATAAGATCTTAACAGCTCCTTAACAGTCGTATCCGTGTGCATGCGTTTTTTCTCTAAGGAATGAACATCAAAGGCGATTTCTCTATTAAAAGGCACCGTAATGTTTAATTTAAAGATCTGGTTGGTATATTTTTGAAATTACGTAAACTCAACTTAAACGTATTTCATGTTTTGTGTAAAAGTCAACTCAAAGGCAAAGATCAAAGACTACCAAGTAGGAATTCTAGAAAAGAAGGCGACATCAAAGCTTTCCCAATGCTCTGTCGAGCACATAAGGCCGCCGTTTATTTGTTGCAAAGGCTTGAGAAACTCCTTTTTTCACATTACAGCTTAAAGGAATAATAGAACTTGAACGCACACTTTTTTTGCCTGTTTGTTTTGTATTTGAATCAAGGAAGTATCAAGTCAAAGAAGTTCGTCACAAATAAATCCTCTAATTAAAAGCTACAATCACATCTGTGTACAACACACACGCATCTCTGTCGGTTTATATCTTTTTCTATGCGTCATTCATTTTAAGTGTAACTCATTGCGCTAAATTACATCTTTCATATTCAAGAGACAACGAGGCCACGACATGACTAGTCCAGGTGCTCCATACATTTCAGACCTAGACAAATCACACTTAATATGGCAACGTTACGTATCACCGTCATTATCATTACCCAGCCGGTTGCGTTGTCGACAGTGTCACCATTCAGGCAATCCACCTTTTTTGTCTGTCATAGCTTCGTTCCCGGTAATGATATCGCATTAAATCAAACCGACAGAGACAATTTCAAAAGTTCCTTAAATGTAGTATAGTGAGGTACTATTACAAAGGGGGAGCTATTCCTCGTGGCCTCGTTCCCCGGACGATAGTAGTATCCAATTGCAGTGAACAAATGCCATAAGAGTGCAGTCATCCAATAAAGAACGAGACGTGAAACGACGGCCACCAGGCTAACAGAGAGGAAGGAGTATGAATGGAGAAAAGTTGGTAGTGGTCGGTCTGCTGTATTTGTAGTTAGATATACGATTGCATGCTTTGAACGACAATTCGTCTTCCTTTCGTCAAAAGATACGTTGTCAAGCGATTTTCTCTCAACTGGAAGAGGAAAATGAAAATAAAGAAAACCTGCTTCTGTCCCAATGTATATGCATATATATATATACATATATGTATCTAGACTTCCTCCTTGCGGCACCCCATTCCTTCTCTGGAAAATTTGTTTTTCGCTTTTATTTTCTTAGTTTCTCTTTGGCGGCAAAGCTAAAAGGAAAATCAGAAATGAAAAGCGATAACCAATGCGAGGAGTGCAATGTGAGGTGAAAAAATCTACTATGTGACTTTGATGTCGCCGACATTGTCGTCGCTGTTCAATGATGAAATAATAAACTTCAGCCGCAGTACAACAAGGCGACTTGGAGCTAAATACGGTTTGATATTGGAAAAGGTAAAAAGCAAAAACGTGTTGTTATTTAAAATTTTATCACTTGTTCTAGGTTTACGTCAATTTACTTCAGTTTACTAAGGGTCTAGTGAAGTTTGAAAGCACATCTCAAAAGCATCTCGTCATCAACACCGCCGCCCACATCTAGTTCAAATAGATGCAATCCTATAGTAAAGTTGCCATTACTTACGACATCAACGGGAAATCAATAAGATGTTGTGACAACTTCTATCCTTATGTCAATGCTAATTAGATTTTTCCACTTAATTACTTCAATCTGGCGGCTGGGTAGACGTTCGATTCATTAGAATGATCGTTTTTCCACGAATCAAGCGATCTTTCACTGGTTTTTAAAAGTTTATATATATATATATATATATATATATATCTATATATATATATATATATATATATATGTATATATATATATATATATATATATAAATATATATATATATAAATATATATATATATAAATATATATATATATAAATATATATATATATAAATATATATATATATAAATATATATATATATATATATATATATATATATATATATATATCCCTCATTCTATTTTCAAGATGCAGTCAATTGAATTAATTGCACTTCAGAAAGGGCTCGTTAAACGGACCGCAAAGAGGTATTCAGCTTAAATTGAACTTGTTGTGTTGCCCTTAGTTGTCTCGCCTGATTAGCGATAAGTGATGGAAGATGTCTGGAACGTTTGGTCTGATGATTGCTGCGTCTCATGTAGGTACGACGTAAAATGATTTCATGTGAAGAAAATTACGGTACAGACAAAGTTAATTCGGAGTCATGTAAGTGATTGTTTCAATGATTGCTTTCATACTTCCCCTTTGACATACCCGCTTATGAAATTATAAACCAAAGGTAAACCTGTTCCAACGTCAGCCTAGTATTATCTGGGGAAAGAACGAATTTCATAGTTTGTACGATGCCACCAAAACATAAACGTAATGCCGCAACACAACCACCAACAGTGGGGAAAAAGGCTAAAGTAACAACACCGGAACCATCCAACTATACAGGAGAACATACGAGTACTACACCTGGTCATGTGCTCTATATTGAGCATTGTCGTAGCTGAAACGTATTTAAACGCCGTGCCAATGATTTTCATAGTCAAATCGTTGAACATTGGCCGAATATCAAACTTGTCCTCAACATATCTGTAGTGCCTCCCCGCGGCGCGTTTGAAATCTCCTTCCCCACGACAGATACCAAACATGACCTATGGTCTAGTCTCAAAGAAGGACCTCCAAGGGCATTGAAATTTCCATAACCCGAAGTTTTTATAGACGCAATTAAGAATTTTCTTGAGCCAAGACATTCGTGGACATAACACACCTCAGTCGACGATGAAATTGTGACACGTATGATGAACATTCGGTGAAAGTCATCTGTTAGAAGCCAGTATTATTAATGTACTCATGGTTATTGCCCATTTTCATTGTTAACGTGTTTAGGTAAGTGTTGAAATAAAAGGCTCCTTCTTCATTAATGCTATAAAGCTGCCTGTGACTCTTGTACAATAGCCGAGATCTTTCCTCTAGGTTTTTTTTTTTTTCAGATTATATGAGATGTATACACAAGGCTAATAACCTTGCCCGGCAAAACAAATTATTATGGACAATTTAACAAGTCTCTATATGGACCGGATACCGGTTGTAGTGCCGATGATGATAATGATGATGATGATACACTTATAACAACTATTTAGTTGGTCACAGTAAATAATTACATCATTATATTAAAATGTTTAAAATAAAAGCGTATTAAAATTAATACGCTTAAAGATTAATACGTAAAATAAATGTCTGACGACGTCTATCAACTGAAACTAAAACGTAGACTGACCTGGCAAAAATGTCCACTGGCCAAGTGAACTTGTAGCGATTCTAACAGATACACACACAATTCACAAGCAAAAATAGTGAAGAACACCGAACGAAAAATCGAATAAGGAAAATACATCAGAACCGTATACCAAACGATAAATTAAAATAATTCACGCCAGTGGAATATAGTCGAGTTTGGAAATCAAATTCTAAACACGGTCAGTAGCCTGGTGTGTAACGCTTAGGTAAAATTTTTTTTCGTGATTCGAGCTGTCATAGCGTCAGTTCGAATCACACGATCTTCTTCACTATTATTTAAAACGCTATAAACTCCAATACCCAAAAATAAAATAAAAATAGCGAGCTTCATGGCCTATTAAAAAATATTTCGTAAATTATTTTAGAGTACAAAAATGTAATTGTAAAATGTAAGCCACCCGCGCTTGGTAGAAACCTTGACGTGGTGCGGGGGCTTCAACTACGATGAATCGCTCAGGCTATGCTGGCGGAAGCATACGCTTCCAGTATGCCCACCCATGTCAGACAGGGTAGCGAGCAGTAACACACAAAGATCTACCACCCCTAATCCAGGGTGTTTGATACACCTCAACCACCTTAACTCTAAGTCGCACCGCAGCCCTAGTCCAGGGTGTTACGCGTCACCGTACCCATTGGATGATTTGCAGCCAGGAGTATAACGGCCCCTCTCTGACACCGGGTGGAATCAGAGCACTAAGCAGACCTTACCATATCAAAGAGCGACTCTGATATGGCGGACTATTTGAAACCCCAAGACTCGTGGGATCAAAAATGGAGGATCAATATACAAAAAACAATTCCACGAAAAACCCGGTAGGCGTAGGTGTGATGAGCCGACACTACGATAAGGTAACAAATCATCAAGAAAACACCGACTCGGCAAAAAGAAGACGTAGGGAAAAACGGAAAAAGTGGGATATACGCGTCGGCACGTGGAATGCACGTTATATAAACCAGGCGCGATACAGACGGTCGTAGAAAACGCGAAACAATATAAAATGGACATCGTCGCGCTTCAGGAAATCCTACTCCCACATCAGGTAATCGAAACCAACGGGTTTACACTGGCGTGTGGAGGTACCGATACACATAACCTCGGAACCGGCTTCATCATAAGCAAGAAGATTACACCCAATGTAAAAGATGTGCAATTTATTAATGACCGGATGTCGGTGCTAAAAGCAAAGGGCCCATAGTAAAATTATGTATTTATAAACGTACACGCCCCAACAGAATCTACGGACGAAGAAACGAAGGACACGTTCTACGAGACCTGAGAGGAAGTATTTGATGAAATCTTGTGGCGGTTCCAAAAACACCACTGCCTACTTTTTTTTTATTTTATTATTCGACTTCTCTCGGGAGAGGCGAACCTATAGCGCCGAGTGGGCGCCCCGAGATGCCATCAAATAACTGTTGCAGTTCTTTTTGAACAGTTACAGGTTGTAATGCTCCGGGAACACTCTTGACGTAAGATCATATAGAGTAGCAAATTGCGACTCCGATCACCTTCTAGTGATGGGCAAAGTTAGAAGTCGCAGCAAACCCACATGGGCAGTCACGGGAGACGAGCAAAAATATCGACATTGATAAACTAAACGACCTGCGCGAAAGGGCTGAATATCAAGAGGAACTAACGAATAGATTTAGCACCCTAGAGAATGGGAATAGTGAGAAAGCGGAAACCAATCATCTGGGCACTAAATGGGCATGGGCAACGTTTAGTTCGATTGATTTTTGCTATTGAATTCAATGTTGGTGCCTGAAATGTTACCTCTTGTTTCAGGTGGGTGTAAGGACTTTTGGGACACGTGTCTGTGGGCACGTGTACTGGATAAAGGTGAGTATATTCCTTGGCGGAAAGGACATCTCCCTATAGTGGGTTGTGTGGTACGTAGAACCGCCACGGCACACCCCCCCCCCCCCCCCCCGCCCCCCCTCAGTGACGTAGTCACGATATGGTTTAGGTTGATTGTTGCCTGAGGGGCGAAAACAACTGGGTTGAAGAGCGTGGTCCTTTCCATCTAGGTCGGTGCTTGGGTGGTAAGGGAGCGAAGGAATTCGCGTTTGTCGTTTTCTGGCGGTCGTTATTGGAAGCGGTTTGGGGTTGCAGATTTTCTGGTTGCCGTACGTTGAGGATTCTCAAGGCGTCTTCTCTGGCGCGTTGATCGAGTCGTCGCTGCCGCGTTATGGGTCCGTGTAGGACTTCCGTAGCCTCGCGTGTAACCATTTCGCGGGGGTTTGTTTGGTTTTCAGTGCCTGCGGCGCCCTGCGTTTTAGAGGAGCGTAATGAATGACATACGGGGCACCTTTCGGCTGTTGCCGCCGTTGTTGGTATGCTTCTCCCGGTACCGCGTCGGGCGGTTGTTCCAAATGACACGGCTTCAGTCTTTCGACACTGACGATGTACGGTTTTCCGTCGATGTCGACGGAGAAAACTCGGTCATTAATTCGCTCCAGCACCTTGTATGGTCCTTCGTAAGGGGGTTCCAGGGGTTTCCTGACTTTGTCCACCCTGATGAAGACGTGCGTGCAGCTGTCCATCTCTGGGTGAACAAATATCCTCTTGGAACCGTGTTTGGGGACCGGTGTTGCCCTGACCCTTCGCATGAGTTTGCGTAGGTTTTCCAAATTTGGCAACTGTTCGAGCGGTGGTTCTCCATCGGCGAAGAACTCTCTTGGGAAGCGCAGATTGGTTCCGTAAGTCAGATCTGCTGCTGAGGCTCCCAGGTCTTCTTTTATGCTTGTGCGCAAGCCTAAAAGGACAGTTGGTAGGGCGTCGAGCCATTGATTGTCGTCATGACACACCAGTCAGGCTTTGAGCGAGCGATATACAGTAACGTACAAACTCCAAAGAGAAAACACACAAAAATACATTTAAATCAAAAAATAAATTCACAAACATTTTGAAAAAAAAATGTCTTTTTTTTTGTTTAAACACAACACCAAATTATTATTATTAAACTACAATTAAAGAACCTGAAAAGTCAAATTACTATTATTAGTATTAGGATTGTACAAAAAAGCAAAAAGAAGAAAAATATTTGTTACAGGTATTATATATAAGTAGGAATTGAAAGAAAAGTTGTAAGCTCCTTCATAGCCCCGAAACACACATGAACCGACAAACACACGCTCGACGTTTTGTTCCGTATTCCCGGTAACGCGTATACCCAAATTAAGATAACTCGCGGCGGAAACAACGCAAAAACAGTGCGTATTCGAAAAAAAGAATAATAAAGAAACCTCGACAGTCTCACCCCCTCGTTCTTCTCGTCCTCCTCCGAACCGAAAGTTTCTCTCTTGTCCGCCCCTAGCACCATCGAATTACCCGAAATATCCGCTGGCGTAGGCCCATCCTTGTATCGTCTTAGGAAACCAGATACTATCCTCTTGTGCTAGGCCCGTAATGGATAAAGGTGAGTATGTTCCTTGGCGGAAAGGACATCTCCCTATAGTGGCTTGTGTGGTTCGTAGAACCGCCATGGGTGTGTCCTTATAGCTTCTTTAGTCTTGAGGCTCCCTCATGGGCCGAACTTTCAGCGTGCTCTCCTTTCGTCCGATCGTTCCAGGAGTTAGTTCCCGGCAGGTGATGCACGTCTTCGGTGCTGAGCGTGGTCGATAGTTATGACGGTTGAGGAGTGAGGATGCCTGCGACAGTGAAGTATACAATGAATAAAAAACGACCCCCTTTTGTTTCTTTTTGTGGTTTATGATGATTTATTGAGTTAATTTTTGCTGCTTTGACTTGCTGACTTCAACCGTAAGTTCTTTCTCTGGGATTGAACTGATCCTGCGTCAAAAAAATAAAAAATGGAGTGATGAGACGCCAATTAAGCGAGACAAGGACAAATGTGTCCTTCATGTTGTCTCTGGCTTCTGGTCATCTTGCGATAACCAGAATCACCCACATCTGTGAGGATGTTGAGCCTGGTCTCAAGATATCTGAAAGAGAAAGATGGGGAGGTATCTAAGGATAGTGTGGGAAGGGTTAGTTCAATTCTTCTCTAACGACTTGGATGGAGGGGTGCTGGGAAAGAAATCATACAAGACTGGTAGGTCTTGGATTGAAAAATATTAATTTATCATAATTTTAGATTGACATTCTAATGTTATAAATCCAACCTTAGGCAGTCTTGGCGATATTCGTCACATGTTCATGCCAGGACATATTTCCACTGACTCACACCGAGCAAATTTATGCTTTCCACAGATTTAATGATCTGACCGTTGCATCATTAAGGCTAAAGAACTCTCTATACGTGGTGTGGTGTTTTTTTACTAGACCGTCAGCACGGACGCGGGTTAAGCACAAAACCCAACCGATGAATCCTTCACTAAAATAGTCCGCCAAGGAAGGAGAAAATAAAACACACTGATTTTCTTCTCATTCACTTAGATATTTATTTATCGATTAATTTCCCTTTTTTGTAACTCCTCTTCCTCGTTTTATGGTTGGTTCCGTCAGCAAAGCGAGATTCGTTTTTCTGCTAGATACTTTGTTACAATTTTTTTACTATTGTTACAACCGATTTGCGTTTTAATCACGTTAAATCAACTGGTAAATTCAGCGCAAAATGACGCGGCGAACAATGACGAAAAACACTACACGGACTTCTCACAAGAGGTGTATCTACACATCAATCGAACACATAAGTTATCGTATTTTCCCGACTCTGACAACGCAACGACTTCGAATTCTCAGCTTTGCCGGTAAAATTTGACTCCGGTGATGTGTTCGTCGTCAACATCCACTAGCTGCGTTAGTGGTGAATTTCCGTCGACCTGGGAGGAGCTACTTCGATCCTTTCATTGGCGTCGGCCAGTGGACGATCGACTTGAGTTTTGGTGGCAGGTTTCTATGGCGAGCGTACCGATCAAGTCGAACATGTATTCCTTGAACGCCATAACAACGCAGTCGCGAAGGGTGCACAAAAAGAAGTTCAGATACGCCGGCTGATCAAATAAAAGATCGCATACCGAGCCTGGCTGACTATGCCATCAACAACCATAGGGAATAGGGTTTCGTTTTCTGTTGATAATATGTAACCGAACTTAGCTGCAATGATCGAGGCATATTTATTTAAGCGTTCATTAAAACAAGAGAATGTTGCCGTGCAGGCGAAGATAGTTTCTTCTGTTTACATTGAGTAAACAGAAGCATTTGAATTCGATAGCCAGCGAGAGAATCGTGGCTGTTCGTTGTTTGGGCAACGTATCCTTAGAAATGACCGATGCTGGTGATCGTTCCTCGATACGGCAACGGATCGTATAATCGGTCATGCTGGTATGTAAATATATATGCGTACATGGAGGCTAAAGCCATGATTTCGAGAGTAATAGGCAATATTACAGGCGACGAAAATGGATTCTTCTGTGGTGTTAGTTCAACAGGGGATTGCTCGCCATGGCCAGGGCTAGGATAAAGGTTTATTTGTTCTCTTTTCTTTTTCGAAAAATAGATCGTAGGGCATGCACATTGGAAATCTAGCTTGCAGATGTGCAAGCCAGCAAGTAGCCCTGGATGTCTTCTCTGGACAACGGATTGATGGAACGATAACACACAGAAAGGTTGGCGTGTGTTTAGTGGACATGTGGCCGACCATAGGAATCGATCGATTCATGACGGATGCACCGTGGTAGTTCAGTTGATGATATTGGTTTGATGTCATGGCAAGATGGTAATCTTGTCCTGAATTTATGTTTCAGGAATGACCGTTCGAAGGAGGGCTTGGAACAGCTCATTTTCAGGCAAGCTGCTTAAAATAGGTGCAGGTATTTTTCGGTTGGTTGGGTTAAAGCGATGAGTGGTTCTTCGGGCGCCATAAAGAACTCCCACAGTGGCACTCAAATAAACCCAACTGTGAACGGGAATGAGCGCGCATATCTTCTAAACCGCAAAAAATGCAGCGATGTGTTTGGGGTTTGAAACGATATGGAAGTTATACTTTCCCTTATCCAAGCTTGGCACAAGGATTATATTCGTCCAAAACTGAAATTAGAGTCCCGTATTTGGCCAGGAGTATACGTATACATGATTGATTGGATGCAAAATGTATTTGGTCAGGAGTATACGTATACGTGATGAATTGGATGCAAAATGGAGCAACAGACATCATGGGAAGCTTGCCTGATGCAAATTCCAGCATTAGAACACAGGTGGAACGCATTAGACCTGTCCCTCTTTCACAAACATTTCCCCAAACATTGCGCAAATGAACTCAGAAGCGGTCACTACCGTTCACGCGGCTACAATCTATAGGGATTCATCGCATAGACACTTATTTTCTTAATCCTCTCCTCTGGCCTGCATTGTGCGTTGACATTTCAGTGAATCAAACAAACGCTTTTGTGTACGCGAAGCAAGTAATGGAAAAAAGGATATCTTTTTTAAGGACGATGACAGTTTCATGTAATAATGTAACAAAACTTTCAACATAGTTCCAGCCCTGGCCGTCGATTAATATGTTAAATTAAGAATGAGGTTTACACTGTCCAAGTTTAAAAGCAACCTTTCTCAAAACTTCAGCCCCTGAAAAAGGACAACTACCATTACATTTTATTCACATTGTTCTAATGTTGACAGAAATTCTGCATATGCTGACAAGTAGTTTTCATGTCTAGAACTCATCAATTAATCCCACTTTTCACTCGGCTGGTCGTTAACTCGTCCCAAAACGATTGTGATTTCGAGTAAGATTGTAAAGATAAAAATAAATTGCCATTTGGTTGTCTCGATAACTTTTGGGTCAGAGTTAATGTGATACATTGTCAGACTAAATGTCTGTCGGAGATCATTCTCCGTCAGGATATCCAACATTTTGCCTTTCCTTGTTTAATACACGAGTATTTCCATCAGTTTATGTCATAGAGAACGGATACCTTGATTTATCGTATCACTGTAAGTGCGTGGGGCTACGACACGCACAGCTACAAACAAGGTATTAGTCAATGGGGATGGGTCAAGCGTTTTGACGAAGGTAATTGTGAAGTTTATAGCAGTATAAATTTAGGTGATCATGGCATATGGCACAAAATGAAGACAATCTGATGAAGGGTCGGAGCTTACCCTCATCTAAAATAATGGTCCTTTGAAAATTAAACAAAACCCTTGATATGACAAGGCAGCACTTGTCGTGCTCGCCCCATCTCTTGCTTGAAATTTCCCATTGTAAGGAACGTAGCATACAAGGTATGCATCCACTGCGAAAGGTGGGCGTTGGCGCTGATTATGATAAAGTGGTACACTCGGGCGTAGTAAAAAGCAACATGAAAACGTGCAAAAAATGCAGACACCTAACACTTTCAGAAAGCAGTAACAAAGCGATTGTAACAAAGACGCTGTTAAATGATTTACGGTGTCAATTGTCGTTGTCAACGACACTGACTCCCACATGTCGATTGTCAGGATGAACATTTTTCTTCTTGGATAATGTGAAAATAATGAGTGTGCAGTGGGAGGAGTGGAGGTAAACTAATAGGCAGGTATTCGCACACCTCGAAAGACACTGATTGAAATTGATTCCAAATCAAAACTGACTGTACTTGACACTCGCATAATACTTTCCTCGCTACTCTATTGTGTTTATTGCCATTAGTCGGTGTGGAAGGGTTATGTTTTCGTACATTGAGACCACCATTGGTTATCGAGTTTCATTTCTAATGAATGAACAATTTTCTTTACATATAGCATGTTACGTTGATATTAGACACAATAGATACATTATTAAGCTTGTAATCGATTTAGGAGCGTTAATTCTATAGAAAGGTGACCACTAGGCGGGCGACGGCATAATATATTGCATGGTAGTTACCTTGGTCCAATATACACGGTGCAATTTTATTGAGCAATATGTTGGCTTAGATTAGGCTGCAGTCAACATGATTAAAATTCGAAAATGATTTTTTGTTTTTCAGCCTTTTTTCTGGCGAAACAAATCTAAGTATTGTGCTCTCGTACCAGGTTCAACAATGCAGTTTTAAACTGTTTTTATTGACTCAATATGTTGCGCAATAGTTCAGTGTAATCTGAAAATGGTTAGTACTGCTAAACTATATCCATTGTATGTCATATAAGCTTGGGAGAAAAGGCATCCATTTTTCATATAATACGAGGGTTGCCTTTTATATTTCGAGATTAGAGAACAAAAACAAATATTAAATACTGATCATCGAAAATCACTTTATTGTTTTTCAAAATATTCCCCATGAAGATCTATACACTTTTGCATGCGTTTGAACCAATTGTCGAAGCACTTTTGCCACTCTGATTGAGGTATCTCCAGCACATGCATTCTGAATGCAGCGACCGCTTCTTCAGGTGTCGAAAAACGTTGACCTCTCAGTTTGTTTTTTACGTACGGGAATAAAAAGAAGTCATTCGGTGCCAAGTCAGGACTATACGGCGGATGACCCATCAAATCGATGTTTTGGGTGCTCAAAAATGCAGTTGTCGCAGCCGATGTGTGAGAGCTCGCATTGTCGTGGTGAAGAGTGATCCGTCTTCGGCGGTTGGTTTTCCTGATTTCTTGGAAGACAACTGGCAAACAAATGGTTGTGTACCACTCAGAATTGACTGTTCGGCGTTGTTCTAGTGGTACGGTTGCGACATGTCCAGTTTTTCCGAAAAAACAGGCGACCATTTGCTTGGAAATGCTTCGTGCGCGAACAACTTTTGTTGGATTTGGCTCATCTTGAAACACCAAGACAGTCGACTGCTGTTTACTTTCGGGCTCATACGCGTAAATCCACGATTCATCACCTGTCACGATGTCATAGACGTGTTTCGAAGCACCGCGACCGTATTTTTTGAGCATTTCTTTCGACCAATTGACACGAGCCTTTTTTTGGGCGATTGACAAATTGTGTGGGATCCAACGCGAACAAATTTTTTTGACAGTCAAATGTTTATGCAATACTGAATGTATGCTGGTCCCACTAACGCCTAAGATTGTCTCAATCTCACGGTAGGTCACATGACGATCTTCCAATATCAGTTCGCGCACAGCATCAATGGTTTTCGGAACAACAACTGATTTTGGACGACCTTCACGAAATTCATCTTGGAGTGAACTACGACCACGATTGAATTCACCATACCATCGATAAACACTGGTCCTTGATGGAGCTTCATCGCCAAAAATTGAATAAGTTCATCCATGCACTGTTGTTGAGTTAATCCACGCCGAAAGTTGTAAAAAATAATCGCACGAAAATGTTGACGATTTAATTCCATTTTTGGGCCGAGAAGAATCTTTTAAGTTACTGTAAACAACACAAATAGCGCTCGTATGTCAAAACGTCCTGGGTGCGTATAACCTCAAAAATGTCCAACTTTACGACAGAGCTGTCAATTGCCGGATTGCCAAATCCCGAAACATAAGAGGCAACCCTCGTACATATAATATATATGGGTGGGCTGAAAAGTTTCCGACCCAACAAAGTTGCAAGATATTTTTTCCTAGCATATGTTTTTATTTTTCTACATAGTCTCAGGGTGCTAATTCTGCGCTCTAGCTTAACCTTTACTAAGAGATGTTAACCCTTTGCACTCCGAGCGCTTTTTTACTTACGAGTGCACCAACTGCGAGACAGTTTGGCTTTAGAAAAAAGCATTTAAAAAAATAAAAAAACTTAATGTGAATAATAATTCTTTTTTTAATTAATTTAGTTCGTGATAACATAAATGAAATTCGGAATTTATATTTTGTAATTTAAATTAGTGTGATATATGTATTGGCGCAAGACTAATGACCTTGCCCGGAAAAAATAAATCATTATGGAAAATGTAACAAGCCTCAGGACTTGCTTAAATAAGGCCAAGACCGGTTCCCGGTTGTAGTGCCGATGATGATGATGATAATGTGATATATGTAGAAATAATCTCTCTATGTTTTATCTGAGTATGTGTCAAAATATTCGGTAGTTACATGGCTTCCGGAATTACGTATTCGCTTAGAACACACTACACAGTCCTAAGTTTTAAGACCACTTAGCATTACATGATCTTTTCCGTTTAACCTGTTTTCGGAACTGCTACTGCCATCTTTTGTACGTTTCACCCGGAAATTTGCTATTAGTTCGTCGGTCAACAGTTTCAGAAATTTCAAGTTTACGGTTTCTGTCCATTCTGTTTTTTATGGTATTATACGAGGGTGGTCTGACAAGTTTCCGATCTAACAAAGATACAAGACATTTTTTCTTAACATTTATTTTTATTTTTCTACCTAGTCTTCTTGTAACTCTACACACTTCTCCCAGCGATGCTCCCATCTCTCTAACCCGTCCAAATAGTACTCGGCGTTTTTCTCTACAAAATAACTGTTCGCGAAGCTGATTGCCTCCTCATTTGACGAAAATCTCTATCCCCCGAGCGCAATTTTTAGATTAAGGAACAAAAAGAAGTCACTTGGGGCTAGATCTGGGGTGAGTAATGCGGATGGTCAAGCAGTTCCAAGCGTAATTCGTGAATTTTCGCCATGGCAACCGCTAAGGTGTGAGACGGCGCGTTGTCTTGGTGAAACAGGATTTTCTTTTTCTGCAAATGTGCCCGTTTTTCGGCAATTTCTGCCGTCAGCTGATCAAGTAATAATGCGTAGTATGCTCCTGTATTGGTTTTTCCTTTTTGAAGATAATCGATTAAGATAACTCCATGACTATCCCAAAAAAAAAAAAAAAAAAAAAACGGTCGCCATCACTTCCCCACCCGAAAAAACAGCTTTTTTTTTTTTTTGAGCCGATTCCTCTTTTGCAGTTCACTGTTTTGACCGTATTTTTGTTTCGGGCGTATAATTATGTATCCAAGTTTCATCGACAGTAATTAATCGGCGCCAAAACTCGGATTTATTGCATCGAAACTGCGCCAACAGAGCGTTGAAAATGTTCATTCGAACACGTTTTTGGTCTAAAGTGGGCATGCCTAAATTTTGATTTAATATGTGACAAACACGTTGTTTCATAGCCTCTGCTATCTCTCGCACTTTAATTCGGTTGTCGTCTAGCACCATTTGGTGAACTTTAGCGATGTTATCGTCAGTTGTTGCAATTTTTGGACGTCCCGAACGTTCATCGTCTCCCAAGCTCCCACGGGCAGGTTTAAATTCAGCTGCCCAAAATTTCACTATGGTGAATGATGGTGCAGAGCTCCCATACACAGAGTCCAACTGATCATTGATTTGCGTAGGTGTATTGCTTCTCAAAAACAAAAATTTAATGACAGCTCGATACTCAATTTTGTCCATTTTCAAAAAAACACGCATAAAAAGATTGCATAACTACATTTATTGCGTTTGCTACGATAATGAAGAACGTGTGATTTGAACTGACGCTGTGATGGTAAGAATCACTAAAAATTGAACCAATGCTTAACACACCAGGCCACTACCGCGTGTACGAATTCAATTTTTAAACTCAAGTACACTCAACTGATGTGGAATTGTTATGTTATCGCCATGGTGAATGGCTCTGATGCTTTTGCTTATTCCTTTCGGCGTTCTTCACTGTTTGATTGTATATTGTGTGTGTATATGTTAGAAACGAGACACATTCACCTGCTTTTATTGACGAGTACTGCTTTCTTCACATTGAGGTCGGAAACTTTTCAGTTCGCCCTCATCAAGCGTCCTGTAGCGTTCTAGGAACGCAAAATTCCACCCAGGTAGGGTTCCTACCCGTCAAGGAACATACCTACCTGAAGACGTTACACGCGCCCACAGACGCGTGCCACTAAGTCCGCTAGGGCCTGGAAACATTTGGCCAACGTTGAACCCGACACGAAAAAGCAAGGAACTGAACGTCCCAAAGCTTTCAATGTCAACCTTAACAGTTCGGATATGGCATACCTGAAAGAAAGGAAAACATTCATGCATCCGATCCCCAAAGACTGAAATGCGCCGCACTCCAGCACTGCACAATCGGAAATCCTGAACATCTACACGATGTTACAAGGATTTGTTATCGTCAGCAAATTAGCCGACCAACGGACGCACGTGCGGGTGGTCTGCCACAATGACCACCAAATCCATCGGCAAACAAAACAAACGGCAACCGTAATTATCTCAACGAGATAATTCGGAAAATTTATGAGTTTAAAACCTACAAGGAACTACTCTGATCCTATGGTCCCTTCTGAATTTCACACCATCAGAAGGATCTAATGGATTTCGGTGTGTTTACAAAAGGCAAACAAACCCACGGACTGTATGTCCTAACAATCATCTCCGTTCTGCGCGCCAGATGTGCTGCGCAAACAGAAGACCGTTGAGATGAAATGACATCACCACCACCGATGGTGATGATGATGTATGGATGAGCGACTTTCTCCTTTTCAGGCATATAAATTACCCCTGGGACTAAATAACATGCTGCTAACAGAGATTCGGAAATTCTGTTAGCAGATCTAATGGGAAAAGTTGTCTGAACAGATAAAGATACAATCTGTATCAGGGTATTTTTCTGATAGGGAAAAGTTAGTCTAAATTTGATCGTCGGCCAGACGAATTTTCGTAAGTGAGCAGCGATAAGGGCAGAGACAAAGATACGCGAGCCTATAGAAGGCAGTAGAAATACGTTTCGAGTGTGTCGGAAGTTTTGTGTGTTTTCGTAGATTCAATTAGAACATTCTGTTTCGATGAATTACGCGTCATTTATGTCATAAGAAAACCGCGAAACTTATAATATCAAATCAATAACAAACGATAACAACAATTTTCTGGATGTTTCTTTTTTAACCGCGTTCGCTCTGGTGTTTATGTTTTCTCTGCGCCAAGCAGTGTTCGGCGGAACACTTGAACAACGAATAAAAGCGCCAAAGTCCTTTTGAATTTTTTCTTATGCTGGTGTTGTCAAACTGTTTGCAAGTCTATCTTTAATTCTTTGACGATCCTATGGGTGTTAACGTGCCCATCTATATCGATCACTTTCATTATTTAACTGGCATTATCAACCACGAGCTGGGCAATAATACCGGAATGGAATCCAGGAAATCAAAATTGCACATAACTGGCTGTGATAGTGTGGCGTTTCTAACAGATACACACACAATACACAAGCAAATAATGAAGAACACTGAAAGAAAATCGAATAAGAAAAAGCATCAGCCGTATACCAAGCAATAACATAACAATTTCACATTAGTTGAATGTACTTGAGTTTAGAAATCGAATTCGTACACGAGGCAGTAGCCTGGTGTTTCAATGCTTCGCTTCTCATCCGTTTCATCATGTGTTCAATTCACCTTCTTCAGTATCCTAGCTTAATGCAACAATCCGACGTGATCTGTATACAAAACACACAATCTCCCATAGGTAAACATGACTTTACTACTACGATCACGACTTCCGCATAGAGCACCGGCACACACCGAAACAAAAATATAGAAGAATGTGGTGAAAGAAAGAAAGTAAACAGGACATATGATGAAGGGAAGGGTAAGGGCGAGAGGTGGGGCAGGTTAGGGTGGGGAGTGTAGAACGCATCGCTTAAGATTAGTGTGGGGAGAATGGTTTAGGAGGCAGTGCTTGTAAGTATGGGTGCAGAGGTCAAAGTTGAACATGGTGGAGTTGGAGTTGACATTTCGCAGCATCCGCGAAAGTGGTTCATTGAATCCATAAGAGGTGGAGTGATGGGGAATGTAGAGAAGGCAGAGATTGCGAGTATTTGTAGGGTTTGTGATCAGAGGTATTAAGTGAAGAACCTAGGTGTGTGTGAATGTTAGCCAGGACCCTGCGCTCCTCAAGGGTTCTGAGGTTGATTAATTTGAGACGGTTAATTTACGGGGGCATGACTATAAGGACTTTTCCAATGCTAGCCCTCGGAGAGTGAACCGAATGAAGCAACGTTGAATACTTTGGATTCTACGGATACGGGTCTTGTGATAAGTGGACCATAACTGGTTAGGATATTCAAGCAGTGGAGGGACGAAGGTAAGGTAAATGGATCGAGTTACGTAGATGTCGGAGAAGTCCCTAGACCACGTTTCACGTACCCGAGGGCAGAGTTGAGTATCCGGATCGTCTTGTCAATGTGAGAGAGGAAGTTATGCTCCCCATCGCAAAGGATCCCGAGGTCTCGAATAGATTAGGCAATTCTTAAGGGTTGGTTATGATGAAAAGTAGATCACAAAGAACAATGTCAAATAAAACGGTTGTTGTCAAACACGATGACCGATCAGCCAGCGCAAATGGTGGCCATACCATGTTTGACGTTCAGGAAAGTTTCGCTGTGTGTTTTTGGTGGGATTGATATGGAATCATCTATCATGAGTTGCTCCCCTAGGGCCAAATCCTTAATTTGGTCGTGTGATGTTATAGCATTTGGTATAATAGTGAAGGACGAGTGATTCGAACTGACGCTATGACAGTAAGAATCACCAAAAATTGAACCAAAGCGCAACCCATCAGGTTACTGGCCGTGTTTAGAATTCGATTTTTAAACTCAACTATATTCCACTGATGTGAATTGTTATGTTATCGCTATGGTATACGGCTCTGATACATTTTCTTATTCGATTTTCGTTCGGTGTTCTTCACTATTTGCTTGTGTATTGTGTCTGTGTCTGTTAGAGACGCTACAATGTCAACAATAGGACTGTCTGAAGAAAGCAATTAGCCCGAAGCGGCCAGTTTGGCCAATAGGAGACGAATTGTGTTCTATCAGGACAACGCCAGGCTACACACATCGATAGTGACTCGTCAGAAGCTCTAGGAGCTTGGTTAGGATGCTTTTCTCCGTCCACCTTATAGTCCAAATCTGGCGCCATGTGATTACCACTGTTCCTGTGTTTGGCGAATGGTTTTGCTAGTGAAAAATTCGCATCAAGGTAAGCTAGTGAAACTCAACTGTCCCAGTTTTTCGCCAACAGGGACAAGGGTTTATATGAGGGAGGCATAATGAAATTACCTTCGAAATGGCAATGGCACATATTCGACCTAAATTGGATCACTCCAGCTATGCTAAATAAAGCCTTCAATTTCATGCAAATGGATTTCTTTTTACTACACCCATTATTAACCAAAACACCCATGCTATAACAGAAGACAAGACAACAATAATCGAGACCACACCGTCAAAAAGATGGTCGTGTTATTAAATGGCAAAACCAAAGTCGTTCAGAAACTGCCGAAAATGACGGTCGCTTCTTTGAAGTATTTTTATAGTATTTTTATAGAGTCTGACTTAAACCTCTGACCGAAGCGGTTGTATTCTTAACGCGTCAAACTTTTATTAAAAACTAAAGAGTCGTAGTCACTTTTAAATAAAAACTAAAGAGTCGTATTCAAGACCTCATTGACTCGACTACGCCATCGTTTCCTGTCTTGTGCATTCTTTTTCCACGCTTCGTCTTTTGATCCAATCTGCTCAAGATGTAATGATTTGTATTTCACTCACTGCAAATATCCCAATGAAATCAAACACATATCTTTATTTCTACTACTTTATTACACTGTATTTAATTTCCGGAACTATGTCTTACTAATTACTGTTTATTTTATTACACTGTACTGGGTTTGGGAACTATATTTTATGAATACTTTTTAACTCACTACCCGGTTGACCACCACACTATCTTCGAAAACACAGCCGCGATCGCCTTGGGCAAAACTAGAACCAACCACCTTGAAAATCTTTAACCAACTCTCGATGTCCGTTTTTTCATAGGACGACAACTTTTCTTATCCTGCAGATAAAAGGATTTTCCTGATTTGTCTTTCCCAAATTTGGGATCGAAAGAGGAAACACAAAAGAACAATCAACAAAGGATCTTGCCGATGAGCATTTACGATCCTTTGTGTCGGTCGGCGATAAACGTTCGATTTATTGCGCCTGTTGTTTTCTTTAACCGCATGGGCCAGAATCTCTTCCGTGCGGAATCGGTACAAAGGAAAACATCAATAGCGCCTAGGTGAACGTGCAGTTCGTTTTATGGTACCTGTTTATTTCTTCTAGGCGAAGGGGCAAGGATGTTCCTTGTGGGAAATGGTTTGGGTAAACAAACCTTTGAAAGATAATAAAATTGCAGACGTGCAATTTATGATTCTCAACAACTTTAGTTGAAAGTTGGTCATCTGGTCCACAGATTTGGATCCAGGGGATTCTGCGTGTTGAACATATGGTTCGTTCTTTCACGTCTTGGATTCAACTTAAATTCAATATGGGCAAATCGAACGTGCAGTTCAATTTGTTTGATATTGAATTTATATCGCGATATTTACCGTATGCGCGATTAATGATGGAGCTTAGCTCCAAAGAGGAAGGTTTTATGGGATGGGTGGTAGTGGTCGTAACAAAGCTCGCGCCTCACATTGTCCTCTCATTTCCACGCGGTCTCTTTCCCGTTGGTCGTCCGTCAAGAATTCTACCTACGATTCTGTCTCTCTACATGCCCGGCCGATCTAAATCTTTACGACCTGATTATTCGCACTATTGTAGGTTTGGGTAATTGTTCTTCAATTCGCGATTGTGGAGTTTCCTCCATTGTCCTGCCTCTTCATCATATTTACCGCATACGATTCTCCTTAGTACTTTATTCTCGAATAAGCGTAATCTATTCTCTTCTCATTTTATATCTGCCCATGTCTCGGATGCGCATAGAACAATCGGCATAATTATGGTTCTATAAATACAGAGCTTTATATTACGAGACAACAGTTTCGATTTTTAACAGTTTAACAGACTGCGTACCAACTACTGGAATGTAGTCTTTTGTCAATTTCCTTTGACGTATCGTTACTGGCCGTCAGCATTATTCGCAGATACTAAACTTTTTAACTTTTCCAAATGGTGGACCCCGAGGTTCACCTGTCCTCGCCGTAATCATATATTTTGTTTTGTCTTCATTTATTTCTACACCTCGTCCTTTGACATTAATAGCCAAAGCTAAAGGGTAATTTAGAGTGCTTGTAAAGAGCACCTTTGGAATTTCTAATACATTGGCGACGGTTCGACGTTTATCGATGCTATGAAATCGAGAGATTTCTTATCTGACTAACCAATAATTCCGTAGGTTTGAGGGCAAATTTCTAGATATTTATATGTGGAGGCTCTTAGGTGAATACGTGCAACATTTCTGACATGAGGAGTATACGGTTGTCAACCGAACGTAGTTGCCATTGGCTTTTGGACAAGTGACATCGATGTACATCGATATTCTTCCTACTTACTTCAGAGTTGCCGCTACATTTCAAACAATTTCGCAGTTCGTAGAAGTTTGAGCGTCCTTCAGTAATTGAATAAATGCTCCAATCTTCTTTGATAATACATCCATGTTTACAAATTTTGTTTTAAGCCAAAGACATTTTGTTTTATTGAATTGATTGCCTATTTAAAAATTGTATTTTCAATCGTAACACTGTACAAATTGCTCCCAATATATAAAATCAATAAGTGCAACAGATAAAACATTCAAATAAGTCGTTAGTCGAGGCATTCTATTTTTGCAACGCGAATTTAACCAAAAAATCGTAAAATCTTCGACAGCAATTCAAATAAACATATTGAATACTCCTCTTGCATTCACCGACAATGCAATGATAAACAACTGTATTGTATCATAATTGTTAAAAGAGCAAATCATTTTTATTTATCTACATTCCTCAATTAAAACTTTACTTAAATACCTAAGCGCTATCTAAAAAAGAAATTGAATCTTTTTATATCTGCAAAGTGATGATACTTTATCGTTTACTTGACGAAACATGTGCTTCGAATTTTCGTATAGCGTATATAGTGTGGATATTTAATTGTCTGTTAAATGTCTAATTCAATACCGAGAATGCCGTCCTTATAAAAAATGCAGACGAAATTAGATTGATGGCTTAGATGCCCTGCTTAATGGTGAATGCGGCGGGTATGACTCCAACGTAATTAATGCCCGCCACACAAATTAAATAGCACACAATGTGACACTTGTTAATGGTCAGCAGATCGGTGGTTGCCAAAGCCAAAGAAACGAATAGAAAACAAAAGAATTAATGCAAAACAAAGTAAAAAAAACAATGGAAAAGATAAACAGATGGCTATCTGTAGAAAAGTGAAGGTCAGTACCGAAGAGACTGAAAGGCGAGACAATCAATCAAGCCAAGTTGTTGTTGTTTACTTACATTCGATAGCTACCGTCCGAATTTTGTTTGGATACACATTCTGCCGAAAGCTCGAATGGCCGCCGAATGAAACAATCGTGAATGGAAGAGGTCAATTTGTAATATGGAAGAAGAAAACGGTGACAAGCATTTACAGTGAAAACTCACCTTAGACAATTGTTTTTGTTTGTTGTACTCATTGTATTTTGTGGATTTCAAGGTGTTTCACTGCTAAAGGCTCGCTTATAGTAGAGCGTTGGCTGTGTTTCTGGGCTTACTGGCAAGCATGATGAATTATCGTGGTTTCATCGTCCTCATGCAAACCACTTATTTAAGGATGGATCAGGGTTCCCATTACTTGCATTTACTAATCGGTACCACTGAGTCGCTGCCATGCACGGGTTCAACTCCTGACATTGTCACTGTAATATTGAAACGGACTTGCAGGTAATATAGTACCATGCATATAAATGGCCCTAAAGCAGCAACTAAGCAAATGTGTTTTTTTTTTTGCATTGATCACACGGAAGACTGGATAAAAGCGAATATTCGAAATATAAAATATGTAAAATATATTCGTATTCTACAATATAACCAAAGGGTGCGCCTTCGCCTTTATAATACGGTTCATGTGCGCTTTATTATAATATTATAGTCACTTCAAATGCCGATTTACATTCAATGCCATTTTTATGAATAGTTTCAAGGTTATATGCTCGATTCTAGCATCTGGTCGGTAAAATTCCAACATATCATACTACAGATGTGAAGATAGTGCGCGAGTTACGACTCCAATCTGGCCACCCCACACAACCCACCAAAGCCGCAACAGACCACGATAATCAATATTACCCTCGCCAAGGCCCCACCAGTTTTCAAAACACAGTGGAATTTTTATTGAACCCGTATCCATGCCGATACCAAAATAAAAACCCGCCTACACGACAATTTCAGAAATTGGGTGGGTGATCTGTATCCAGTCGACGGTATGTGAAAGATGTTCGAAAAATGTCGCCGGTCGATCGTCATTCGGGGAGCGGTAAAGACAGCAAAGAAATTTAACGGAATTCCTCAGCACGACCCTCAACCATATGATGTCCATATTATTGGGTTCCAACGCCTCCATCCTCTGGCAAGCCAGATCGGACCGCGCGAAAACGCATACTCTCCGCCCTTAAAAAGGAATCTGGAATATAAGTCGTATCCTGAACAACGAAGATATGTCGAATCAGTTGACGGATCGACCTGGGTCTCAGTTAGGGCAAGGATATCAGGTTTCGTTGTTTGCAAATATTGGTGGGCGGCGTTTACATTCGTATTGGTGAAAGTGATGCCCCTGATGTTACAAAATGGCGTCACCCCGAGAGCGAGCCCGATTATGCGATGTCGAACCTCTCAAAGTTCAGCCCCCCCCCCCCCCCCCCCCCCCCCCCCCCCTCCCACAAAGAAGTCCCATTGGGAGACTAGTTTACCTCCGGGATTCTTTATATCAGAAGGTACCATTATGTCTTATCCCTGTGTCAGTCCGGGCCTTCAGCCACACATCCAAAACACCATCGAAGATTTCTCTCGACGATATCACGGTATATACAGCGTGACGGGGTGGTATCTCACCTTGGGACCGACTACCACCTAACCAACCGTTTCTCGAACCGGTCAGTCAGCCAAGCTCCGAAAGACGGCCAGGGATTTCTCCGACCATTTCACGGAGCCTAAAGCTTGATGGGGTGATATTTCAACGGGCGACAGGGCGTTGGTAGCCCAGCTACCACCCGGCCTTTAGTCGCTTTTACGACAAGCCGGCCCAGCTGAGAGTATATTTTAACGCCCTACTCACAGGGTATGGCGAATATCTTCTTCAGTCGAAAGCCACAATCGTATAATCCTATCGAACAGCCATCTGCTTCGTTTTTCTTTTTACTAAAACTTGAACCTATGGATTTTTTTTTTGGAAATTTTCAGTATATGTTCTGTCATTCATGGCTGAATGTAGCCTAACAAAAATCACAAGAAGTTGCCATTCAAAGGACATTAATAATTAAATACTACACATGTGGTTTGGTCGCCTTTATTCAAATTAGTTACCTCTCTCTAGAGTTGACTTTCAAAATTGTTCACGGCGTCAAATACAATATGTAAGTTCGCTCTATAATTGAGTAGATTTGACAAAATCCACCCTAATAACTCTTAGTTGAAGTTGATGAGGGTTAATTTTGTCTTTTACAACTTTATGAAAATTGAATACAAAAAACGAACACCACCAAAGCTGACACGGGTTTAGATATAAAATTTGTTTGGATGAATTTATAATTAATTCACTAACGCGCTAATGTCTAGGATGTGCAAATGCTGGAAATATACAACGTGTTCCCAGAAGTTTCGGCAGAAAACAAGAAATCGGGAAAACAAGCATCATCATAAATTACACACAACCAACAAACTTTTTATTAGGACATAACTCAAACGGGAGCCTTTTAGTACATACAACAGCCTAAGTTCGCGCCTTGTTATTGTAGGTTGTCACTTGGGTAATGATATCCTCTGCTGCCTGAATTGTCACAAAACCGTGTTTGTTACTTTCATAACAATGGAAAAAGGATTAAGGCACAGTCACTTAGGAGCCTACAATTTTAGTGTTGTCGATAATAATAGTATAGAAGTATAAAGTATCTCGATATAGAAGTATGATGTTGTTGTGCTATTTCAGATTTATACACTAAAGTATTATCAGTTATAAGATAAACAGTGTTAACAAATTATTGTTTATAATCTCTCATGACTCGTATATGTTGTTGCCATTTTTGTTTGGCTTTATGGATATGGTTGTACATGATAGTATAGTGGTTAGTATACCCGCCTGTCACGTGGGAGACCGGGGTTCGATTCCCCGTCGGGGAGCCCTCTGCCGCAAGACTATTGACCTCGCCCGGAAAAAACAAATCATTATGGAAAATTTAACAAGCCTCAGGACTTGCTAAATAAGGCCAGGACCGGTTTCCGGTTGTAGTGCCAATGATGATGATGATTGGTTTGGACAGCAATCCCGCTATTTATATTTAACTAGTTACGGTGGTCATGGTCAACCTACAAAGTCGTATCATTTTGTTTGGAATGCCGAACTCTCTCGTGGCATGATATAGTTCTACCCTGGATATGCTGTCGTAGGAGGCCTTAAAGTCTATAAATAGATATAATGGAATCTTAAATTCCTGACATTTTTCCATCCCCTACCTCAGGGTGAATATCTGATCAATCGCTGATTTGCCTGGCATGAAGCCACGCTGATATTGACCAATGATCGCTTTAGTGTATGGGGCAATCCGATCTTGTGGGATAGTGGAGAGTATCTTATAGGCGGTACTCAGCAATGTTATACCCTTATAGTTGCTACCCAGTGTGACATATCCCTTCTTATGTATGGGGCAAATTATACCACGACGCCAATCTTCCGGCCTCTCCTCTTGCTCCCATACGTGCACCACGATCTCATGAATTGCGTGATGTAACGCTGTCCATCCTTGTTTGATCAGCTCAGCTGGTATGCCATCAGCTCCAGGGGCTTTATTTGATTTTAGCTGTCTAATGGCTTTTAATGTTCCCTCAATGCTTGGTGACGGCAGCATTTGGTCTTGATATTGCATTGGTGGAGACTCCAATTCTTCTGTGAGCTGAATATTTAGCAATTCTTTGAAGTGCGCTTCCCATCGCTCCGGAATGCCTTCAGGATCGGTGATCAGATTACCCTCTTTATCCTTGCAGTAAGTGCAGCGTGGTGTGTACCGCGTCATACTGCGGATTATTTGATAGAACTTCCGCGCCTGGTGCGAACCTCGCTCTCTACTTTTCTCTATTTCACAGACAAGGTTTTTTCCCAGGCACTTTTCTTTTATCTGTGAAGCCTTTTTTTCGGATCTGTATTTCTCCTCGCGGACTCGCGGACTCGCGGACTCGCGTCCTATGAGACTGCTGCATTGCCCGGTATGCAGCATTCTTACGTTCAGTCGCTAGTTTGCACTCATCATCAAACCAGTCGTTCCGATCTCTACGACTACTGCCTAAGATGGAGTTGGCAGTACTAATGACAGTATTCTTAAGGCGTGTCCATTTCTCTTCTACGCCCGGCATTCTGACCCCAGGACTTACTCTCCCTCCGTCGAGCTCTTCGAGGGCGAGTCTTAGCGCATGACCAAAGGAGTTACTGGTATTCTCATTGCGTAAGGCTGCCGTGTTGATTCGAACCTGATCCGCGGATGCAATACGTCCCCGTAAGGCAATCGGCGCTCGGAACCAATAAGATAGTGATCCGAGTCGACGTTGGCACCTCGGTACGTTCATACCATCATCGGGCTCGAGAAGTGGCGGCGATCTATCAAAACGTGGTCAATTTGGATGCAAGTGGCTCCATCGGGTGATACTTAGGTGGCTTTGTGGATATTTTTACGCGGAAACCTGGTAATTGCAACGACCAAGTTTTTCGATCCTGCCAGGTCGATGACTCGTAGTCCATTGTCATTAGTGTTCTCATGCAAACTATGGGAAACAGTGTAGTGCCTGAAAACTGGCTCCCGACCTATTTTGGCATTCAAATCACCAAGAACGATTTTCACATCGTATCTTGGGCAGGCATTGAAGGCCCGTTCGACGTTCTCGTAGTATTCTTCTTTTTCGTCTTCAGGGGACTCCTCTGTGGGTCCGTGAACGTTTATGAGACTTATGTTCTTAAACTTGCCTCCCACGCGAGGACTGCATAGCCTTTCGTTTATTGCATTAAAGCTGATGATGGCAGGCTTCAGTTCTTGGCTGACTAGGAACCCTACCCCGAGCATGAGCATGGTGTTTTACATGTCAGCTGTAATAAAAGTCATACTCGTTTATTTGAATAACACCACTCCCTGGCCATCTTATTTCTTGTAATGCTGTTATGTCAGCCTTATATTCGGACAGGGCATCGGCTAGGTGCTGTGCAGCGAGAATTCTGTATAGTGAGCCGGCGTTCCATGAAAAAATTCTTAAATTGTTTAGCCGTGTATCCGGTCCATTTTCGAGGCTTGTTAACCGCTTAATGCACACCTCCGTGACATATACGGGCAATCTTTACCGTTTACCTTTTAAATGTGCATTAAGGGGTTAAATTTGCCATAATAATTCATTTTTACGGGACTGGTTATTAGACTTGCGCCAACTTTTCTCAGGATGTCGCTGCATGCATTGGTTCACTACTTGGCGGGTGCCAAGTAGGTATCCAGGGGTGTCACGTGGAGGCTGCATGTCAATTTGGGTTGAACAGGGACAAGGATCGTCCTGGCTTTCGCGGGGTTGAAAAACATATAACTGTTGAAACCTGAATCGATTGAGATTTCGTATTTACAACATTTTTTGCAACAAGTTCTTTCAAACAATACCATCTATATTTTTGGCCGACATCCGTAATAGAAAATGTTAACCGTAAGAATAAAATAAAATGTCTCTTAAATATTCATATTTTCTATAGCGCAGTATTTTGCTAGAAGAACGTGACTTCATGGAGTTCAAAAAGTCAAAAAATCGATATTCGATCGAAAAAACTTAAAGTTCTTGTTTGAATTTTAGCAAAGAGAAGAATATGCCGGACTTAGTACAGTTGATTGTTCGCTTCCTCTGTTCCAAAATGCTGTTATCGCTGCGAGTCAGAAAAGTGACTAATGTCTTGAAATACTTGCGATAACCACATATTGTGTAATAATCTGTCTAATTATCACCCACAGTATTCGTGATTATATTCTGCTCAGGGACTCAAACTGCTCAAAGTCCACCAAGCATTCACACTATCTAGTCGAACGTGATGATCTTCAAACAGCGTGATCTCATTCGCATTCAGTTGCATTTTGTTGAGTGTTAAAAGAAAATCACATAAGTTATATCAGCTGCATACATGTGGTCGTATATATCTGTAATTGATATCAGTTAAGACCGGAAATCAAGTACCTCATCTCCCACTTCAATCAAACTCATTACCATTCGAGCCGACCAGTGATTGCACATTCTCAGACAGATAAATTGCTCACTTGCCATTCAGCCATTTTGGGGTGTGCTCCCCAACCCGCCCCGCCAGACATATTTAATTGCTGTGGACTTCGGACCACATACTTACAAAATGCACTTGTTTACCCAGTTCACGAGCGTCAAGTGCACATCGAACGTCTCAAGTGGATACGTCGACGACAAATCATTTATTGCTACCCCCACTAGCCAATCGCCTAGTCTAAAATTAAAACCAATCAAATTATACGCCGTGTCTGGCCAGAAAACAGACTTTGACAGACACCCGTCCGTCTCTGGCTAGAAGCAGAAAATCCTTCTAGTTCCTGACTCTGAGTTTAATATTGAAGTCAGGGTAAATTAGCTTAGTTACTTGCATCTTAATTAATATATTGACCAATGGATTGTGCCTGCAAGCTCGAAAAGACTGAAAATTTGAATGGTATCGGTCGCGACGTACCGTACGGAGGGAAAAGCCTTTAGACACGTCTAGGCGTTGCAAATCGATTTGACTGCTGTCTAACTATTTCATTTCATTGAAATGTTTTCTTTTTAAAAAAATCTGTTTTTTTTTAGTACGCGTTCATGAAACTGCGCCAGTCAACGTCGTTTGTCTGACTCCACAGACGACTAAATTAGTTTTTAAATATTTATCGAAGGCAAACAGAATAAAAAAAACAATAACAAAACAGCCCCATGAATAAATATAGATATTTTTGAACTAATTATAGCGTTGGCTCGAGGAAGGAGACTCCGCGCAAAGTAGGCGAACAAAGCTCAATAAAATTGTACGAGTATTCATTTGAGGCGGCGGGAGCACACCACTGATTTCTGAATGCGTTTGCGTTGTGAATTTTCTTTAAATTTGATGTCAAGTCAATAAAATTTAATCGGAAGTTATGACGCACCGACCTCAGACGAATGTACATCACCTTTGTTGCTGTGGAATTGCTTTGGCTTATTATAATGCGACTTCCGGTTTTGTGTGCAGTATTAAGTTTGTTCTCCCTTAGCGGCATTTTACTTGCTTTATTTCGATTCGATTTTGTTGTGTACTGTCTGCGGTCTTCTATTTAACTTGTTTCATGACAGACTGTAATAATACTTAACCCAAGGTCGTCTCTTGTCAAAAACGCAATACCGTCTAGACGGACACGTAATATGTTTGTTTGTATCTTCTACGGCTGGGATTTACTTTTAGTACTCAAATATCTGTGCAACGGTTTATGGCCAGAATTATAAAAGTAATCATCGTTATTTTTTTTTGCTGCAAATGGATTACGTAACTTAGAAAATTGCCAATAAATCGACTTGAAATCAGAGATCGAGGGATTACCAGACAAATAGCTGTTGGATGTTTTTATTACGATATACCATTCTTCCTGATGTACTCGTATTAATATCCTGTTCCAATTTTTTTTTATGTATCATAATTTTGTTATGTGAGCTGTTAGTACCTGAAGTACCTTGTTTTTTATTCTTGGATATCTCTGTAAAAATTTGTTTTTCATGATAATGTTATCAATTTTGCAACTATAACGACCCGACAAACCAATGCAAATAAGTTTAGTTGTATAATTTAAGGAGATTCTCAAGAAATGTTCGAGAATATGACTATGGTCTGTGGAAAATGCGATTGCTAATGTGTTGTTCAACACAGTCTCCTTTTCAGTCGAATTTGAATCAACTGGATTCACTTTTATTGATTGCTTTTTAGGCTTTCGAATTTTTTCTTAGGCCAGCAACGTACGCCTTAGTTTCAGCAAATATCTCCTCATTTGTTCATAATCTTTTTCGGTTAAGCCAATTCTTTACGTTTGTGGACAGAGGAAAAAGTCGCAGGAGGTGAGGAAGTAATTACGAAGGAAATCGGAGTTCAATCACGCTATTCTGATAGTGGCTATTGCTTTTGTATGCGTTGGTGCAGTACCATGATGAGAAGGACAGTAACCTTAATATATGGTCTTGTGGCGGTTCTACGAACCACACAACCCACTATAGGTTGGGATGTTGTGGCGTCTCTAACAGATACACACACAATTCACAAGCAAAATATTGAAGAACACCGAACGAAAATCAAATAAGAAAATACATCAGAGCCGTATACCATAGCGATAATGTTAAACAAATTAAAAAATTGTATTCAAATTGTACGCAGTCAAAGCTAAATTATAACACTCACTCCTCTCATTGCATTCAGGCGCTTAAGGCACACAACTGTCATTCACACCAAGAAACGCCTAACTCACATTTGTCAACTTTCACTTCTTTCTTTCTTCTTAGCATCTAGCTTTCGTGCCGTTCGGACGTGTTCAATATATTAAATAGAAATCCTCAATTTAAACAGCAATCGCGTTTTATTTTTATTGTTCACCCTGCCTGTTCAATAGATAACATAACAATTCACATCAAAGGAGTATAGTCGAGTTTAAAAATCAAATTCTAAAATCGGCCAGTAGCCTGATGGGTAACGCTTAGGTTCAATTTTTGGTGATTCAAACAGTCATAGCGGAAGTTCGAATCACACGTTCTTCTTCACTATTATTTCAAACGGTATAATGTCCTTTCCGCCAACGATCATACTCACCTTTATCCAGTACACGTGCCCACAGACACGTGTCCCAAAAGTCCTTACTCCCACCTGAAACAAGAGGTAACATAATAGCAAAAATCAATCGAACTAAACGTTCAAAAGTCTCTAATATTGAATTAAACGCATCAAATTCGACGCGCCAATTCAACGCATCCAGTCCAACGCATCCAATTCAGGGATCAATGCAATACATCTGTGGCGGTTCCGCCAAACCCCACGGTTCACTTACCTAAAAAAAAACCCCATAACTCCCATCCAATCATATAATTTCGCTAATTATCGCAATCGCATTAGCACCTTAAATGCTTTACGCATCTAGGATTATCTAAGGTATAATCTAAAAAGTCCCTGTAAAGGAAAACTTACCTTCATGCATCTCTTCGCATGTAATTTCCTGTAAGATTTCTTTTCTACCTTTTCAGGAATCGCAAAACCTATTCGGTACCTTCGGTTCCTAGGAAAATTTCAATTTCCCCCATCTGCACCGCAATTTCCACCGCATACCTGAAACATTACTTTTTACAAGGACATTTAATGCTTTCAAAGCGCTAGATAAAATTCTTAAAAATAGTTCCTTAATGTGCATATGCAGTATAATAGTGAAGAAGAACGTGTGATTCGAACTGACGCTATGACTGTTTGAATCACCAAACATTTAACCTAAGCGTTACCCATCAGGCTACTGGCCGATTTTTGAATTCGATTTTCAAACTCGACTGTCCTCCACTGATGTGAATTGTTATGTTATCGCTATGGTATACGGCTCTGATGTATTTTCTTATTCGATTTTCGTTCGGTGTTCTTCACTATTTTGCTTGTGAATTGTGTGTGTATCTGTTAGAGACGCCACAGCACCATAAATACAAAGCATTCGGCACCCATTGTTATCAATTGAAATGCAACGACGGACAGCTTGTTTTTACAGCTGCAGCAAGCCGACGAGTGATTCTTTGTTCAATAGACAAACAATCATCAATTTCTTACGTCGCCACAAACTAATTTCCCTGCATATACAAATGCAGGCAAGGGTTTCGTTGCTGCCACCAACCCCATTAGCACCCTTTTTCCCAACGTCTATTATAGCGACGATACACAGCGTACAGATGACCCTCATTACCGGACGAAGCATTTGGTCGCTTCTTCCTTTGTCTTTGCCGCCTGTCCGCGTCGTTGTTGCATTGCATTCGAGCAACGAGTGTAAACAACATCAGATTTGAACGATCGCACACATACCACCGTGACCTTCACTACAAGATCTGATTTCCTATTCTACCAAGAGAGACTTTACGTTTCTCTGGTGGTAGGTAAAAACGACATCCTTAGTGGAGAGGATATCTACCACGACACCACAAGCTCATCCTATAAGCGAATCATCTCTACACGAGATGATTTTCGCTGAGTCCTTTACCATCCCCTGACCGCCACGGTCATGCCGACTTTCGCTCTCCGGTGTGCACGGAGACGCGAAAAATAACCGACTCGCGTGTGGCTAATAATTTAGGCACAAAAAGAGAACAACAAAATATGTAAAAATCACGTGCCTCATAGACATAACTCGCATTTTCCACTTACAGTGTAGGGTTTGCAACCGCCGTGTCGAATATTATATTCGCTGCAGTCTTCGAAGATTGTGCTTTTTATTGACTTCACAATATAACTCTCACGCAGTGCTACCGTAAAATGTTAGTATCCAATAAGAAAATGAAACCGAAGCAATAATCCATGAATTCAAACAAGTTATTCCAATAGTAGTGTTTTTCCTTGATTTAGAAATAAAACTAAATAAACGAAATAGTGTGATTTATTTTTACTTGTCCGATGTTTGTGCTTTTCCCTCGGTGTTGTACTTGTCGGATACCTTAGTGATTTGTGGGGACGAGGAAGAACTCTCGCCCATGCTGGCGTCGCGACTTCGTAGCCCCCACACATCCATTAAACGCATTCTTCGGTAAACAAACCGAACAACGAATATCTCCGCTTGTAGCTAATAGCAATTAGCACCTCAATTCCTAGCATGACCCAAAACCTAAAAGGCACACTTGTGCAAACAAAGGATAGCGATTCGCCATCGACCAACAGTCAGGCAATCATAAACATCTTAACGTAGTACGCCCTCTAGATGTTTATGATTTGGAAATGCAAACAAAAACTATACCAATCCCACGGTTCCTTTGTACCCATCTGAAGCGCAAAAGAACCTTCGTTGGCTTAGGCCAGATGGGGAACACAAACAAATCCCAAGAAAAGGTCGAAAATTAAGCGGCGGTACGATCGATCGTTCAAACAAAGGAACAAAATTCCGATAAAGAAGACGGAAAGGAGAATGATCTATGATGGGAAATTTTCTTTGCAGACTGGGTGGGAAATTTTCTGTTTCAGATGGGGGATGAAAAATTTGACATGCGGAGGAGAATTTTTCAGTCTACTTCGAGCATCTGTCAAGGGGAGATAGTTACAGAGAAACCCTACGAAGAGGTCAGTCTGCGCTGCAACTGAATTAACGAACATTAAACTCCGTGCAGTTGAATTAAAGAACCAACATTAAACTCCGTGCAGTTGAATTAGAGAACAAACATTAAACTCCGTGCAATTGAATTAAAGAGCAAACATTTAAGAACTCCGCGCAACGAGTGTCTAGAAGCTAGAGTGCCTTCCAACGTCGCACGGATTAATGTGCTATCAAAAAGTCCGTGGTTCGATTGTATGTTACGAGAAAAGTATTATTTAAAGGTGTGACTCTTATGTGTATCCCTGCGTGGGTAACTATCCATAAAGCCGTTTGTAATCTATGTACAGCAAAAGGAAAAGGAAACAATAAAATAAAGAAAAATCTAAAGAAACTATTTCTCCGTTTTTTTGTGTTTTGCGGGTTCGTTCCGTTGGTGTATATTTCCTCTACGGCAAGCAGTGTTCGGCGGAACACTCCAACATCGGTCAGCAGGACGCTTACGAATAAACCCGCCAAAGTGGTGATCTAGACGAGAGTCAATAGAAACGCGAATTAAAGTGAACACACCCGAAAACCACACGCCGGTGGCCTAATGGGTTGCGCTTTGGTTAAATTTAGGTGATTCTAACTGTCATAGCGTCAGTTCGAATCACACGTTCTTCACTATCAATCCCAAACGCTATAATTTGTGACTCACCGACGTGATCTGTACACACAGCACACACTTTCCCATAGTAAACTGAACTTCATCACACGATCACGACTTCCGCGTAGAGCACTGGCACACTCGCCTGCTCCGAAACCTCTCGTTCGCTCCGTCGTTCGCACAGGAAGCTGATCGTAACGAAGTTACTGAGGAGGGAGTAGTGTGGCGTTTCTTACAGATATAAACACAATACACAAGGAAATAGTGAAGAACACCGAACGAAAATCGAATAAGAAAATGCATCAGAGCCGTATACCATAACATGACAATTCACATCAGTTGAATATACTTGAGTTTAAAAATCGAATTCTAAACATGACCAATAGCCTGATGTGTTACGCATTGGTTCCATTTTTGGTGATTCTAACTGTCATAGCGTGAGTTCGAATCACACGTTCTTCACTATCATCCCAAACGCTTTAGTCTCACTACCCCTTCAAAAGTTCAATAAGGTTGTGTGTTGTACGCGTTCAAGTATTTTATTTCGACTATGAGTAACTGTGTCACCGACAGCTTCCTCATACCGAAATGTTAATGCAAAGTCTTAGCAACGCGTGCATTTGACATGAGCACCTTCTTATGTTAACTGTCCCGGGTAACTTTAGCCTTCGGTCATTAAATAGCAGATCATAAGTTGTATCCATCATTCCTTCTTTTGTTACCTCATTTATCTCTTTATTACCGCATCTCCACATTCCAGGCGATCGATAATAATGGTTCACAACGACATTCACACATGGACCACACCATGTGACGAAGCAATGTCCACAATATATTTAAAAAAAAAAAAGGTAAAAAATAAAGATTTCTCCGGTCGACTATACTATACGACAGAGTTAGAACAAGGCTTAATTGAAATATTTGTCACAATATACCAGATAACTGTGACTTATAAACTAAGTAAAAAAAATATTCACATTTCCGTTTTCATCCACAGGTGGCTTAGATAGTGTTCCTTATGGAATAATATTCTAGTCCACTGAATGGTATTACTAATCGATGATCCCGTTACAGTTTAAATTTGGCTGCAATAGGTGTTAAGCGTGACATATAGATGACGCATTGCTAAGGAGAGATGAGAATTTAAATGTATATTCTGTCAAAAAATTACCAGACATGGTTTTTCCGTTCTTGGCTCAGTTGGAAATCGTCATTCTGAAGCTTGTTGACTGGTTTGTATGCCAAACTTGGGATGAATTTTACTATTACTATTTTTACTATTTATTGGCCTCTAGGAACCCGGAAGTTCATGACCTCACCGACTCGACTCCGCCGTCGTTCCCTATCCTGTGCAATATCCTTCCACGCTTGGTCAGCCGATCCAATCTCCTCAAGGTCAATCCATCTCCGTCGCGGCCGTCCTGCCGGTCTCCTTCCCGTTGGTCTACCCTCCAGAATTATACGTACGGTCCTATTGTTGCCCATTCGCGCCACGTGCCCGCCCCATCTTAATCTTCCCGACCTGATTACTCTCACTATTGTAGGTTTGCGGTATAGCTCTTCCAATTCGTGGTTGTGGAGTTTCCTCCGTTGTCCTGCCTCCTCGTAATATTTACCTCCAAAGATACCCTTTAAAATTTTATTCTCGAATACGTGGAATTTGTTTTCTTCCTGTTTTGTGAGAGCCCATGTTTCGCATTCGTATAGAATAATCTTGGCGCAAGGCTAATAACCTTACCCGGAAAATCAAATTATTATGGACAATTTAACAAGTCTTAGATAAAGACCGGATACCAATGAAGAGACTTACTAAATGAGGCCTAGACCGGATCCCGGCTGTAGTGCCGCTGATGATGATGATAGAACAATCTTCTATAGGCACGGAGCTTTATATTACATGATAGCAGTTTGGATTTCAGCAGTTTACTGCCTGCGTGCCAACTAGCGTTGCCGGAATGTGTGTTTTGTTAATTTCTTTCGACATTTCGTTACTGGCCGTCAGTATTGTTCGTAGATATTTAAATTCTTTGACATTTTCAAATATCTTGCCCCTGACGTTTATGTGTGTTCCCTGAGTTCCACCCTCTCTCGCCGTAATCATATATATTATTGTGTCTTCATTTATTTCTAGGCCCGCCTTTTCTGCCGCTTGCATGATGATTGCACTGTTTTTACTTGCACTTTCTAGGTTATCGTCCAGAACAGCGATCTCATCCGCAAATACCAGCACTTGTGGGACCCCGTTCAGGGGTGATCTGGCCATGTTGTCGTCTTGTACCTTTCTGATGACATACTCGAGGACAAGGTTAAAGAGACATGGTGAGAAGCCATCCCCCTGTTTTAGTCCGTCCCGGATTTCAAATAGTTCTGAAAGGTGGTTTTCTATTCTAACTCGCCCTTTAATTTCGTTCATTCAAATTTGAATGAGGGCGGCATATTTTTTTGGGATTCCCAGCTCAACTACAATATGGTAAAGTCTTTCCCTTGCGACGGAGTCGTAGGCTTTCTTGAAGTCAACGAACAGTTGGTGAATCGTCTCTCCGTATTCCCACTTCTTTTCCACAAGATGCCTTAGTGTAAACATTTGGTCGCTTGTTGACGGGTTCCTACGGAATCCGCACTGGTAGTCTCCCAGTATATTTTGAAAATGAGGACGACTATTGAGGAGTCTTCCGGAGTGACTTCCTTACTCCATATTATTTTGATGAGTTGGTGGATCTTTCGAGTGGTTGGCTCTCCATGCTTCACAAGCTCTGCCGGCATGCAGTCGACTCCGGGAGCCTTGTTTTTTTTCCAATCGATTTATTGCGTCTACAACTTCGTTGAAAAAGATCTCTGGGATCTGAGGCTCGGCTGTATGTACGTCTGGTGCGTTTATTTTTGGTTAATGGGTGCCCACATTGAGCAGGTTTTCAATGTACTGCTTCCATCTTGTCACAATATTGGTTGTTTCTGTGACCAGACAGCAGTTTGCGTCTCGAATTATTTTGGCTCTCTCTCGGTAACCATTTCGTATTGAATTTATGCCGGCATACATACCTCTGACGTTCTTTGCTATGGTATTTGCTAGGATTTTTTCGATCCGAGTCTTCTCCCATTCGCGTTTTTTCGTGTTTGAAAAGTCTCATTGTCTCTTTCCGAATTGTCGCGTATCTTTCTGCGTTGACTTCATCATATCCTTCTGAGTGGATCACTTTGAGCCGTTTAAGTTGTTCGATCTATGCCCTGCACTCATCGTCAAACCAAGGTTTGGACTTAATTGTTTTCTTAAGTCCTAACAACTCCTTTTGGGCTGTTTGTTTGATTGTGTCTCTGATCGATGTCCATTTGGTGTCCACACTATTGGTTTCCTCCTCCTCACCACTCCCATTCTCTAGGATGGTAAATCCACTCGATAGTGCATCTTGATATTCAGCCCTTTTTCGCAGGTCTTAGTTTATCAATGTCGAACTTTTTGCTCGTCTCCCGTGACTGCCCATGTGGGTTTTCTGCAAGCCGACTCCTGATTTTACCCATCACTAGAAGATGATCGGAGTCGCAATTTACTCCTCTATATGATCTTACGTCAAGGATGGTCGAGTGGTGTCTTTGTCTATGAGGAAGTGGTCTATTTGGTTACGGGTTACGCCGTCGGGTGATATCCATGTGGCTTGTGCTTGAACATTATGCTCTTCACTACCAGATCTTTTGACGCTGTGAACGTATCATTTGAAATATCGTGTAGGCTTTCTTTACCTATAGTTGGTTCGAAGATATCTTCCTTTCCAATTTTCGCATTGAGTTCCCCGATGAGCTCCCATCAAATATTCCCTCTAGGTTCTCGTACTCGTAGAACGTATCATTCGTTTCTTCGTCTGTAGAATCCTCAAGGTCACGTCCGACATCGTCCTCCTATCTCTAAAGTCATCCCAGTCAATAAATCTATTACATACTTGTTCCATCGACCATATCCGTTCTTTGCAGGCTATATATTGGTCTATGAAAGAGTTGAGTTTTCAAAAAGCCTATTAATTGATAAGGTGGATATGGCATTTACAGTAAGTTGTACGAGGGTGAATCAAATATAAACGATAATTTAACTTTTTTGCTTAGCAACAAGTTGTGAGCTAGATAATCTTGTGCGTAGCTGTTGTTCGATTTATGAGGGGTAGGGGAACCGGCTTGGCTAGTAGTCACGGTCGGCTTTGTAGTAGTCAGTACAGCCACGAGCGCGCTAGGGGTACATACGTCTGTTGCGCAACGGATTATTATAAAACTTTTAATTAAAAAAGGCGTTAAACCCTCGGAAATTTCTTCTCGATTGGAGCCACAGTTTGGTGACGATAGACTGTCTCAGAATCGTGTGTATACGCGAGAGAGAGAATTTAAAAGTGGACGAGATCGTACCGAAAATGAGTCATGTTGACGCCCAAGGACAAGTCCTACAGATGAGAACATCCGTGCTGTTGGCGATGCGATCAGCGTCGGCGCACAAGCACTCAACATCGGCGCACAAGCACTCAGCATCGGCACACAAGCACTGAGCACCAGGGCACAAACACTCGACATCGGCGCACAACCACTCAAGAGGGGGGAGCATGACAGACAGCTGTATACCAGTCGCGATAAATCACTCAACAGGCAACAAGTGATTTATCGAAAACAAGCGGACGAGGAGACAGCTGCTGGCGATAAAAGGCGAGCGCGGCGCTGAAGCAGCGGGAGTCGTCGAAGTAACTCCTACCAAATCAGTCTTGATAAAGACTAGCGCTACAAAGAGAAACAGATAATGATATTCATAAAATTCAGCAAATAAAGAATTAGGTAAAGTCTTGTTCTATAAGTACTGGCATTTGTATTGCAACGCGTTGTTTCGCCCATCTTCTCTCCTTGGTCCTGTATTGTTTTTGGTCGTTGGTTGGTTAGGAATCTGTACTGGGCAAGACTAAAACGCCCGTCTGATCCAGAGAAGAGTCCGGCTCTGGAGGTACAATTCCTCTAATTTATTGAAAAACCATCGGTGCCGGAAGATACAGTCCGGAAGATACAGCCCACTCGAAAGAGAGGCTGAGGCAGCGCTAGAGAAGCGCAGTTCGTTTGTTTCAGTTTCTTTTCAGCAACACGTGCCGTTCGAGAGCCTATTGGAAGTGATTGCCGCTTAACTGTTGGGGAAATCGCATTAGAGGCGGGTATCAGCCATGGAAAAAGCCGCATATCGAAATAAAAGACGAGGTATGCCCATTCGAAACGTTATCCCTCTTCATGACAACGCCAGGCCTTACACCGCATCCTTGACAAGGGATACATTGGAAGAAATGGGCTGGGAAACCCTCGATCACCCTCCTTGTCTCCCTGTGACTATTTTTTGTTCGCATCCTTGAAGGAATCACTTGGAGGGAAAAAATTCGAAAGTAATGAAGAAGTCGAGGCACACATGCGCAATTGACTAACAACTCGCCCTAAATCTTCCTACGAATAAGGGTTATTAAAGCTTCCAAATCGATGGCAAAAGTGTGTAGATCACGCAGGAGACTGTATTGAAAAATGTTGATAGTATAGTTAGTGTGTAACATTATTTAATAAATGTATAAAAAGATATTACGTTTTATATTTGATTCACCCTCGTATTTGTAAATTGATTTTCATATTTGTTTTTGCTTAGCGGTATTTAATTAGTGCATTCTATGTTGTCATTGTGATTAAATTTTCTCGGCGATCACTTGATATGTGATTTAAATTCAAACTTTCGAAAGCTGTAGGAGATACAATTTTACTAATCCAAAATTGTATCTTAATATTTTTTCTAACTTTTTTTTGTACACGTATTTTTTTTGTTTTTAATAATGTTTGTAACACCAAGAAAAATTATGTAAAAAAACGGTTCAAGTTACTCTGTTAATTTAAGAAATAAAAACAGCAATTTATATTTGGATATAGGTTTTGATGTTAGCTTCAGCCAGAGTTACTTGTTAACATCACCATCGGCGCTTTTTTTCTAATGACTATATACATATATATATATATATCTTGGAGTATATATTTCTTACCTTGGATATAATGTCTTTTATCCCGCTTGAAAAATAAGGAATAAAATGTATCCACCGATTTATTTTAAATCATTTCTTTTATTTTATATAACCATATAATAATTTAAAGAGAGTGTGCATTTAAAGCGATTTAATATTGAACTTAAAACGCAACTCGTCAAAAGAAAAAGGTTCAACTGTGTGGCCTGTGGAAATAATTTCGCTTAGTTCTTTATTCCATCCTAATTTATTCAAATTCGAGAGCACAAAGTGGTCCAGTGACCCGAAATTGTTTTCTCTCTTTCATTTTTAAATCACATCTCACTGAACACTAAACGCAAAGCAAAAGAAATTATATTTTATTAGAAAATTACTGTCAGCCATGGTTAAGTTCAATGGCATTTAAATAGGGTTTCAAGGCAAAGTATTTAAGAGGATAACCTATCTACTGTGTTAAGATGAGATTGAGAGTTGAATGAAAACAAAATACATATATGGAAAGCCGTACGAGGTAAATCTGAAATTAAGGACTGATTTGTGACCGTCATCAAAACCAATTAACAAATTATTATCCTCTAAACCGCCAGGTATATTGTCATCAAACTCAATAAAACTCGCATTCGTTATTCAAAATAAGCAAATATGTGTTTCCAAATCAGTGGGCAAGGTGAATGGTGAATTAATTGTAAAATCATGTCGATGTCCCAATTATGAAAAAAGAACGAGCACATATGAATCCATTGTACAGAGATTAACCACCTGAATATTATATTATTCCTTTTAGTCCACTCGCCCCGTGTTTTATATTTAAGGATATGTGAAAGTACCTTTTGTGTTGTAAAGTAAAATGCAGAAAAATATTTGTTCCCCCAGCACCCTTTCCCGCACATCTGTTGCGACCTTCAAACATCTTAAGTTTTTTATCATTACCGAAGTGCGTGAGTAATCATTGATACGAATGAGTTGTGGGTGAAAATTCTATTGGAATTCAGTAAGTTAAGTGCGAATTTTCGCCTAAACCCTAGCATCCCACTCCGACGTTTCGTTAGTTTATGTCCACGGTGGTTGCAATGAGAAAAGAGTTCCGCATCGAGCAGTGTAACGTCTAAGGTTAAAGTGAAGTTTTTTGCCATATCTGCTTAGATAGTCAACCACTAACCAGCGGCTCTTGCACTAAGGGACACCGAGGTAATCACTGCTACAGGTATTTCGGACTCCAGACTAGCTAATTTATTTCAGCTACAGCATTCTCTCCACATTGTGAAAAGCTTCAAGGTCGTGTGGAGATCCCTAACCATAAATATCGCACTCAATTTCTGTCACTGTTTGTCCATTACCTTTGCAATCTTGAGTGTTTTTTCCATACTTACTGGTGCAGTTGGCAAGGAGATTGAGAGATGCGTACGTGTCCTTAAAATGGTCGACCTACGAGTATTTACCTATCCTAGCAGTGTCCTCGATGTATGCCATAGCAGTATCCACTGACTTCTCATTCGATTGGCACGAAGGATTCTTTTATGTCGCTATAGTGATATCTGATGAGAGCGATTTCTTTAATCAGCTTTACGTTTACGATCACTTTTCTTGAATTGGTTCGAAACCCTCACCGGAAAGTTCCATTTTATTTCTGATTATGATTTCAATCCTGAGCAGAGGGTATCGAAAATAAGTGCTGTGGTACATATTCTAATCCTGTTTCTGTGAGGCTTGATTCACTCTCCATTATATTTATCGTATTGAATTACTCCATTAACAGTGATTGAAATGAATTGAAGGAACATCAAATCTTCTGCCACGTTCATACTGTGAGCAGATTATTCCTAGGATTTATCGTACTTCAATCCGAAATAAAAATCATGATCACTTTTCTGCATCCTTGTGGGGTTCATTTTTTTTTTTTTTTTTTTTTTTTTTTTTTTTTTTTTTTTTTTTTATTAGACTTCTCTCGGGAGAGGCGAACCTATAGCGTCGAGTGGGCGCCCCGAGATGCCATCAAATAACTGTTGCAGTTCTTTTTGAACAGTTGCAGGTTGTAACGCTCCGGGAACACTCGCGTGGGAAGGGAGTTCCACAGCTTCCCCGCTCTGTAACGGAACGAGTTCTGATACAGGGATGTTCGCGCTGTCGGGAGATGAACCACAAACGGGTGCGATCCGTCGGATTGTCTTGTGGAGCGCATATAGACCGAATTGCGTGGAACAATGCCAAGAATCTCCGAAGAACAGCACCCGTGATAATATCTGTAGAACAGACAGAGGTCGGCCACGCGCCTTCGATGTGATAGCGACTGTAGTCCCGACGTCAGCGCCGAGTCCCCGATCAGGCGGATCGCTCGTCTTTGTACGCTCTCAAGTAGGTCGAGAGTATGTTTAGGAGCCGAGCTCCAAACATGAGAGCAATATTCGAGCGCGGGTCTAATTTGAGATTTATATAGGAGAAGAAGTTGGGCCGGAGTAAAATATTTCTTGGCTCTAAAAAGATAACTCAGTTTTCCTGAGGCTGATCTGGCGATACCCGATACGTGTTTATGCCATGATACATTCCCACAGACCGTGACGCCGAGCAATCTCAAACTTTCCCCAGCCTCGAGGGCCCGGCCATTCATCATCAGCTGTGGAACCGATGATCCAGTTTTCTTTGTGAATGTTGTATACTGGGTCTTCGTTGTCTTTGAAAGACAAATTACGTCACTTTCATGAAAATAATTCCTGTGCAACTGTTATGTCAGCATTGTGTGATGTGTCGACTAATACTCGAAAATTATTTAAATAAATGTTGTTTCTCACATTATCAAACCTATTTTGCTATCGAATTCGTCTTCTGATGGTCATTGTACAGTTTAGACCAGAGTGGATCCGTAATAATATATTCTTGCGCACCCATCAACCACAAATAAATGCACCAGACGTACATACAGGCGAGCCTCAGATCCCAGAGCCCTCTTTCGACGAAGTTGTAGACGCAATAAATTGAAAAACAACTAGGCTCCCGGAGTCTACTGCATACCGGCAGAGCTTGTGAAGCATGGAGGAGGGCAACCGCTCGAAAGATCCACCAGCTGATTAAAACAATATGGGATAAGGAAGTCATTCCGGAAGAATGGCAAACCTCAATAGTCATCCCCATTTTCAAAACAGGCGACAGATCTGACTGCGAAAATTACAAAGGAATATCATTGCTGTATAGTGGTTAGTATACCCGCCTGTCACCCGGGAGACCGGGGTTCGATTCCCCGTCGGGGAGCCCCTGGCGCAAGACTAATGACCTTGCCCAGAAAAAAATAAATCATTATGGAAAATTTAACAAGCCCCAAGACTTGCTAAATAAGGCCAAGACCGGTTCCCGGTTGTAGTGCCGATGATGATGATGATCATTGCTCCCAAGCACATACAAAATATTAACAAATGTCATACTGGCGAGATTCACACCGTACGCAGAAGAAATATTGGGACTACCAATGCGCATTCCGTAGGAGCCGGTCAACATGCGACCAAATGTTTACAGTAAGGCAAGTGCTGGAGGCTCCCCGACGGGGAATCGTATCCCGGTCTCGTGCGTGACAGGCGGGTGTACTAACCACTATACTATAGAGGAGCCTCCGAGTATGTCATCAGGACGGTACAAAACGACAACATGGCCGGGTCATCCCTGAACGGGGTCACACGAGTGTTCGCGGATGAGATCACCGTTTTGGGCATAATCTAGAAACTGTAAGTAAAATCTGTGAAATCATCATACAAGGGGCAGAAGGGGTGGGCCTAGAAATAAATGAAGACAAAACAAAATACATTACTACGGCGAGAGCAAGTGTACCTCAGAGAACACATATGAACGTCAGAGGCAAGATAATTGATTTAAATATCTGAGAACAACACTGACGGCCAGTAACGAAGGACATTAACAAAAGACAGCATTCTAGCAACGCTAGTTGGTACACAGTCAGTAAAGTGCTGAAATCCAAACTGCTATCAGGAAACATAAAGCTCCGTGTTTATAGAATCATAATCATGCCGATTGTTCTATACGGATGCGAAACATGGGCTCTCACAAAACGAGAAGAAAACAAATTCCGCGTATTCGAGAATAAAGTTTTATGGGGTATCTTTGGAGGTAAATATGACGAAGAGGCAGGACAATGGAGGAAACACTACAGCCACGAATTGGAAGAGATGTACCGCAAACCTATAATAGTGAGAGAATGCAGGTCGCAAAGATTAAGATGAGCCGGATATGTGGCGCGAAAGGGCAACGAATTCTTGACGGTGGACCAACGGGAAAGAGACCGACAGGACGGGCGCGACGGAGATGGGGGGACACTGTTAGGTTTGACCTTGAGGAGATCGGATCAGCTAGTCACGCGTGGAAGGAGAGAACGATGGTGCAGTCGAGTCGGTGAGGTCATGAACTTCCTACAGGCCAATAAATAGTAATAATAGTAACTGCAACCGTTTTTGCACCGTTACTTGTGAGGCATGAGGTCTAGCATTGTCATGCAAAAGTATCGGGCCGTGCCTAATGACCAACGCATGCAATATGTCGATTTCCTCACCATATTTGATAGCGTTTATTGTTTCTCCTGGATGAAGAAATAAAACGTGGATTGGTCCTTTCATATCCACCAAATTGTCACCATAACCTTTTTGGGGTGAGGATCCGGCTTGTGGGTATGTTTTGGTTTTTCACCTGCATTCAACAACTGCCCAGGTCTTTTACGGTTATCATACAGAATCCACTTTTCATCATAGGTGACTATGCGGTGTAAAAACGGTTCAGTTTAATCTTAGGGATGCGCAGATTTCCAGGCGCTGTAGTTTTTGGGATTCGTCCAATTCATGGGGTATCCACTTATTGAGTTTCTTTACCTTTCCTATGAGAGAAAGGTGTCGACTTATTGTCATTGGGGATACTCTCATGCTTTATGCAATCTCCCGCACCGATTTCGTTGGGTCCGTACCCACCGTTGCTTCTAAAACATCGTCGTCAACTAACGTTTCCGGCTTCCCACGTGGTTCATTTTCGAGGCTGAAATCTCCAGAACGGAACTTTCCAAACCAATGTCGTATAGTGCGTTCGGTTACCGCTATATCTCTAAATGCGCCATTAATGTTTTTCATTCCCAATGACGCATTATGTCCCATTTTAAATTCATAAAGGAAGAGGGTTCTAATTTGAACTGCCGACAGCATGGTAAACAATTCCTAGAAAAAAATAACTGTACCAGTACGAACCCCAAAATTCACACACCTCAAGTACACGCATCGCTTTACTTTATAAAAAAAGAAAATGTATCGTTCTGGCACAGATCGAGAACTTCTTATTTCCGGCTGAGCGAAAATCGGACATTTCATCTGGTGTAACCCAATAATATGTCTCATTAGCTTGTCCATTTCCATTTCCATTTTTAAACATTTTTTTTATTTTCTTTCTATATTCTTAGTTTCTAAATTAAAGGCTAGACAAAAAATGCTTAAATTCTAGCTTAAATAGCTTATATAATAACTTACTGGTCCTTCGCAGACGCTCTAAGCTAAACATTACTTAATATTTGTATAATTTGCCTTTCGGCGACAGAACTTTGTGGCAATACTTATAATTATTTGAAGGACAAAGAAAAATTTGAAAAACTTTGTCAATTTTTTTCTCATTAGCTTGTATATACATTTTCATGTCGATTGCTTTGTTAGTAGATATTTGTGAGGTCAGGCCGGAAACCCTTCACCCCGCCCCCGCACATCATACGTCGTGACTATGTTGAATAAAAAGGCTTAAATGAACTGGTACAATTTTGACTATGGTATAAAACAATTTTTATTACATTTCTGAATAGTTTATCCATCATAAAAAAGAATTGATTTAGAAAAAAAAAATTAGTGGCATAACGCCTCAAGGTGGTTTAAAATCACTTGTTGACTCATAAGCAAAGTTTCAGCGAGATCCTCTTGAGGCTGGCAGAAATCTTGGGCCTGTGGGGAGGAGAAGTATTGTGCCAGGCATGGGCACTAGGTTCACTTCTTCCTCATCAATCGCAAGTTCAGCCAAAAGTCAATCATCAGGTAAACGAACGAAACGCCGCCACGTTTGTTCACATCCGCCACTAAAACATCGAACGAAAACTTCGCAACACACGGACCAAGTCAAAGAAAACACACTCAAAACACCAGGAACTGCAGCCGAAATATTAAAACACTCATTTCATTTTTGTTTAGTTTTATTCTATCAATTTTTTTATTGTAGTTTTCCCTTAATTTATTATTTATTATTCATTAAAATTGTGCTATTGTCGTTATATAGATTTAAGATTATAGTTGTAAAGGAATTGCTTTCCTAAATCTCTTAAGTACTAGTTGTAAAATATACCATAAATGTAATTATCTACCAAAATAAAAACCACTGGTGATGTTGTTGATGTAAATGTTTTTTTTATTTTATTTCATTTTCGTTATTATCCTCGTTCTTAGCCATTATTAAATATGTTAGTGTTTTATACTTCACTTAAACTTATTATGATATTAACTTGATTTTTATTAATTTTGAACAAGGTGAAACACTCCTTACCCGACACGAACTACGCTTCTCCGCCGCGCGACGGAGAGCGGGAGCGGCAACGACCGTGGTGGTCGGCGGATGTAATTTGACTCAGCGATAAACGGCTCGTGTAAAGCCGACTCGCTCATGAAAATGTTTCTCTCGTGGTGGGAACAAGGAAGAAGGACTTAGTAATATATGTGTATGTGTGAGTGGAGATCACATTGGTTTTTTTCATACACAAGGCCATGGGAATGAATCTGAAAACCAGAAAAGGAATGATGTGCATCAATGAAATGTGAGTTCGGCTAAGTAAACAAGCCGAATCTCATTGGGTGCTAAATAGCGTTTCTGTTTGTTCAATGCCGCTAGTCATGAAAAACACACCCAGACATATGGGGAGGCAAAGAGATCGGGTAGATCATTGTCTAAGCTATGCATTGCAGTTGTAACGATAGCCGCAATGGCCATGCACATGGTGCTAATTGATTCTAGCTTATTTACAGGGAATTGGTGTTTATAGCATCGCTGCCAAGGGTAAGTATACCCTTATAAAGTATAATTGGTGCCAAGAGACGCGAGATGCGTATATTTGTTTTGGTCCCTTGGGTGTAGGTCGCCAGCCAATGTGTTTGTATGGTGATTTATAATACACTTGGTGAGGACCAGAAATAGGCGACGCAATGTTTATGGTCCCTGATATTATGGTTATGTTGTATGTAAACCAATCATTTTGTTTTCAGGAATTCGTCTAGGGGGATTTGCCTGGCAACCGAAGGTACCTAACAGGTTTTGGTTTTATGCACCTCTATAATAGAAAGAATTTTTGTAGGGAATTTGTATGCGAAGAGTTGCATGAAAAGGTAGAAATTCTTTAACAGGGACTTTTAGATTATAAATTTGATAACCTAGATGCATAGAGCACTTAAGGTGCTAATGCGATTGCATTGGCGAAAACTTGTGCCGATTGGGATGTAGTTACGGGGGTTTGGCAGAACCGCCACAGGCCTCCCTATTCTTGACCTCAAAATCACCGTTATGAGAACACCGGAACCAGTACTCACGCTTTTATTGATGGATCATTTTCCACATAAGCTTCACACAGTAATCTATGCCTGTCAGCTGTACTTTTCTTCAAATTCAAACAAAAAAGCTGCACTTCCCGCTAATTATGTTTTGCGGGCACACAGGAGGACATGGTTAAGGCACAAAGTTGGAACTCTGTTTATATTTCAGCGAAATTACACTTACTGACTTTTAGGGGGAAATGATGACGTTGTTACATGAATATAGTTACAAGAAGGTCCGATACCATTTAATGCAAGTTACGCCGTGTTTTGTAGAATCCTCAAAATTTATTTGTACACCCAATAGCATATCGCAATCTCACTATTTTATAGCTCCAACTCGTATAATTACACGAAAGAACGAGTTTCCAACTACGGGAACTTCTTTCGTAGATGATATGATTTTCATAAAATAATTCTTTAGAGAGAAAGCAAAAGAAAGGCTGCTAGCAGCTAACAGGCCACCCTGTTATCTTACTAAATTTTTATAATCTTGAAATCAATTTCAACCAACCGATTTGAATACGAACAAAAAGAAAAAAATACTATTATTATTTATTTGTATCAAATTGAAATAAAATAATCTACTAATAATGCTTATAATTTTTATTTACAGGATATATTGTAGCACTAACAGCTGGAGTTGCCATCAGTGGAGCCGCAACAAGTATATTAATCTCCCTCGTATATTGGTCCCGTTCAAATCAAAGAGCCACTACTGGGGCTCTGGCATTACCAATTCCACTTTTGCCAGAAGATCAAACCCCCTTGCACGCGGAGCCGGAACATCCTGTACCCGTAAGTTATTATTAAACTTAACACTAATATCCACACCATGTCCAGATCTTTGAATTTTTGTATAGCTGCATTTGTACATAAATGCATAAACTCTATTGATTTTAATGGGAAGCGATTGGGACAATGCGATGCTGTTGGACCATAAATGAAACTCACTGGCTTTTTAAAATATGGGAAAAAGTAACAAATCAACCCATGCTTTCCGTGCATTCTATAAATAAAATGTGGCATAAATCCATAGGACTTATTAACACATTTATAAATAAGAAAAAATGTTTTACCTCGCAAGTCCACATCCAACACGTGACACGCGCGGGTTGGCTAAACGTGTAAAATTGTTGTGTTCGGAATAAATTCGATATTCCTCTAAAACAGCATCTCCTGTTCCATTTGCAGGTCGAACCATTTTATTTTTCTCATAATACCAGTCTCTTAAAATGGCAGATACAAATTGATATGGCAGAAACACACTCTCTACGTATCCGAAATTTTGAACAATGTGATAGTAACGCGGTTCCTTTTCTTCAGCATTAGGCTGACCTAAATCAGTGCAAGGATTAGTTTCAAACATACGACAGCTGTGCATGTATTTCTCAGCCATTAAGCTTAATTCATAATCCCAAGCCTGTTGTTTTGTTAGTCTGTTTTAAATGAAACTGAATTGAGGTCAGGAAAATATGAATCTTACCAACATTAGCATGTTTGCGACGTGAGCCTTATGCGCAATGCGGTTTCTTAAGCCATTTATTCCTTGTAAAACATCAGTTCTTAAGTCGTTAGTGAAGCGGTATAATCGAAAATCATTGGAACAATCGTCACGCTAGAAATGACCTCACAATTAATTCGATTTGTCATTTGGTTTTTCTAAATATGTCAACCCAACTGGTTCCGTACAGAGTGTGTGCCTCGCTGATCCACACTTCATTTGACAGTAATCAGTGACGTCGCCATAGAGGAAAAGAGACAAATTTGATCTGTGGTAGTAACAATAAGAGTGGCAAACACAGCCCAGGATAATAAAAGCTTTTATAAAACTGTACATCAGCGTTTCAATTTCATCGCAATTGACATTTCCCAACTGAGTTTTCAGATAATAATTATCCTATGCCGCTGTGATGTGGGCGAACTGTAATAATAAAAGTTTCCAGTTTTTCATTACTTCCCTAATTTCACATTGTTGCTAGAAGAAGGTCCTTCTGTGTCCTGAATTTTAAGTCCATTTGACTGTGAATAAGAATAGAACTCGAAAACAATAATAGTGGAGTTATGAAAAGTTTGAAACTACTTATTACTCTGATGTAGAACAAATGGTGGGGTGTTTTAAATTGTCCTCCTTGAAATAATGGTCTATTGTTGGCGTACTACAGAATAGTGTAAGCTTAGAATTAAGTTGACACTTAATTTGCCTGAAGCTAAATCTTGAAAAGTAACACACCAGTAAAGTATCCCATGAAAAACGTAGGCTTCCACATATAATTTTCTCTTGGGCTATTTTCCAACAAATTGGAATATAATCAACCGCCAATGAAACAGTATGTGCAGTCCAGTTTCCGAAATTGCTATCTTTCAGATTGTGCCTTCGCTTCGGGAATGGGCATCCTAGGTATAAAGTACAACGTTTGCAATCTTTATTATCGATTCGGGAGACATGTGGGATTCTGTGAGTTATACGAACAACTTTTTTTTTCATTCGTTTACTCATCTTTGGGTGTCTACCATTTTACCGTACAACATTAATTGTGTATTACTATGTAATAGAATGGAAGTTATGGTTCTGTTGTGGTACAATTATTCAGTAAGATAACATAGGACAGATCTATCGTGCTCACAATGTTGCATATGTTCTTCCTCTAAAAGGTAGTGATATTTCGCAACACAGTGCCATCAATTTTACTTTTCTGAACACTTAACAAATGAAAGATCTGAATAACTTAACTTGTTTGTATATGAGTTAATATAGTCGATTCTAAATATTGGAAATCGTTCCGTTAACATATTGCATATGCTCCCCTCCTCACACACTAAGAAATACCCAGTCGAGGTATCTTCGACCTTAGACTGACCAAGCCACTGCGTTGTGTCAACTAAAGTCTGGTTTATCAGAATGTTCCCAAAAAATCATATTGTAGCGAGCTTAGGGTTCGCTGGATTAATTATTTTGAATAAATACGAGCCGTTAAATCGATTTTGAATTAATATAACACTTTATTAATCCGTTAATAACAACCGTTACTTATACCGTACACTTAACGATTTCTTTACTTATAGCGTCTTTTACTTCTTACTTATCGCTTGCTTCACTTTCTTACTTATGAATAAGTAGTACTTATTACTTCTTACTTCCGCACTTATCGCTTTCTTCACTTTCTACTTCTTACTCCTTACTCATCTCCATGATCTGTGTGCGACGTATTTATACTGTTTCCTCATTCTTATTCGGCGTTTCGTTTCCGTCCGTTCCATGGCCTTGAATGTTCTACTGTTCCTAGTCTCCAGTTTTCCAGTACTTTATAGAATATTCTAGTATTTTGTTTCGGACTTTCTCGAATATTCTAGTACTGATTGTCATATGCGTCACAATATGTTGATACTGGCGCTATATTTAACGTAATAACAATTATTAATTAAATATTAATAAGCCCCGTGATAAGGGTCTTAAAATATACTTGTGGGGTTCTTTAACCCACTTCCAAAGAACCTCCCATTACCATAATTTACCAGCACCTATTTTAAGCAGCTTACCTGAATATGAGCTGTTCGAAGCCCTCCTTCGAACGGTAATTCCTGAAATATAAATTCATGACAAGATTACCATCTTGCCATGACATCAAACCTATAGCATCAACCGAGCCACCTCGGTTCATCCGTCATGAACCGACCGAACTATGGACGGCACATGTCCACCAAACACAAGCCAGTCTTTCTGTGTGTTATCGTTCCATCAATCCGTTGTCCATAGACATGCCGGGCTACTTGCTGGCTTGCACATCTGCAAACCAGATTTCCAATGTGCATGCCCTACGATCTGTGGGGTTTCTTTATATTACATGGAGAACCAACCCACAATTCCAACCACAATTTCCACCTTATTTCGACCGCTTTCAGCGCGTCATACCTACCCATTTCCTTCATATGTTATTGCCCTGTAAAACATGTTAAACGGACATATACCTAAACTCATTATCCTATGCAGATAATGCATAATTGAGTTTAGCTACATTCTTGCCATACGGCAACTCCATTCTTGCTAACCATGAGTTTTCCATCGGAAATCGCTCCGTCGTTCGCACAGGAAGTTGATCGTAACGAAGTTACTGAGGAGGGAGTAGTGTGGCGTTTCTAACAGATATAAACACAATACACAAGGAAATAGTGAAGAACACCGAACGAAAATCGAATAAGAAAATGCATCTGAGCCGTATACCATAACATGACAATTCACATCAGTTGAATATACTTGAGTTTAAAAATCGAATTCTAAACATGACCAATAGCCTGATGTGTTACGCATTGGTTCAATTTTTTGTGATTCTAACTGTCATAGCGTCAGTTCGAATCACACGTTCTTCACTATCATCCCAAACGCTTTAGTCTCACTACCCCTTCAAAAGTTCAATAAGGTTGTGTGTTATTTCGACTATGAGTAACTGTGTCACCGACAGCTTCCTCATACCGAAATGTTAATGCAAAGTCTTAGCAACGCGTGCATTTGACATGAGCACCTTCTTATGTTAACTGTCCCGGGTAACTTTAGCCTTCGGTCATTAAATAGCAGATCACAAGTTGTATCCATCATTCCTTCTTTTGTTACCTCATTTATCTCTTTATTACCGCATCTCCACATTCCGGGCGATCGATAATAATGGTTCACAACGACATTTACGCATGGACCACACCATGTGACGAAGCAATGTCCACAATATATTTAAAAAAAAAAAAGTAAAAGATAAAGATTTCTCCGGTCGACTATACTATACGACAGAGTTAGAGGAAGGCTTAATTGAAATATTTGTCACCAGATATACCAGATAACTGTGACTTATAAACTAAGTAAAAAAATATTCACATTTCCGTTTTCATCCACTGGTGGCTTAGATAGTGTTCCTTATGGAATAATATTGTAGTCCACTGGATGGTATTACTAATCGATGATCCCGTTACAGTTTAAATTTGGCTGCAATAGGTGTTAAGCGTGACATATAGATGACGCATTGCTAAGGAGAGATGAGAATTTAAATGTATATTCTGTCAACAAATTACCAGACACGGTTTTTTCGTTCTTGGCTCAGTTGGAAATCGTCATTCTGAAGCTTGTTGACTGGTTTGTATGCCAAACTTGGGATGAGTTTTACTATTACTATTTTTACTATTTATTGGCCTCTAGGAACCCGGAAGTTCATGACCTCACCGACTCGACTCCGCCGTCGTTCCCTATCCTGTGCAATATCCTTCCACGCTTGGTCAGCCGATCCAACCTCCTCAAGGTCAATCCATCTCCGTCGCGGCCGTCCTGCCGGTCTCTTTCCCGTTGGTCTACCCTCCAGAATTATACGTACGGTCCTATTGTTGCCCATTCGCGCCACGTGCCCGCCCCATCTTAATCTTCCCGACCTGATTACTCTCACTATTGTAGGTTTGCGGTATAGCTCTTCCAATTCGTGGTTGTGGAGTTTCCTCCATTGTCCTGCCTCCTCGTCATATTTACCTCCAAAGATACCCTTTAAAATTTTATTCTCGAATACGTGGAATTTGTTTTCTTCCTGTTTTGTGAGAGCCCATGTTTCGCATTCGTATAGAATAATCTTGGCGCAAGGCTAACAACCTTACCCGGAAAATCAAATTATTATGGACAATTTAACAAATCTTAGATAAAGACCGGATACCAATGAAGAGACTTACTAAATGAGGCCTAGACCGGATCCCGGCTGTAGTGCCGCTGATGATGATGATAGAACAATCTTCTATAGGCACGGAGCTTTATATTACATGATAGCAGTTTGGATTTCAGCAGTTTACTGCCTGCGTGCCAACTAGCGTTGCCGGAATGTGGTCTTTTGTTAATTTTTTTCGACATTTCGTTACTGGCCGTCAGTATTGTTCGTAGATATTTAAATTCTTTGACATTTTCAAATATCTTGCCCCTGACGTTTATGTGTGTTCCCTGAGTTCCACCCTCTCTCGCCGTAATCATATATATTATTGTGTCTTCATTTATTTCTAGGCCCGCCTTTTCTGCCGCTTGCATGATGATTGCACTGTTTTTACTTGCAGTTTCTAGGTTAGCGTCCAGAACAGCGATCTCATCCGTAAATGCGAGCACTTGTGGGACCCCGTTCAGGGGTGATCTGGCCATGTTGTCGTCTTGTACCTTTCTGATAACATACTCGAGGACAAGGTTAAAGAGACATGGTGAGAAGCCATCCCCCTGTTTTAGCCCGTCCCGGATTTCAAATAGTTCTGAAAGGTGGTTTTCTATTCTAACTCGCCCTTTATTTTCGTTCATTAAAATTTGAATGAGGGTGGCATATTTTTTTGGGATTCCCAGCTCAACTACAATATGGTAAAGTCTTTCCCTTGCGACTGAGTCGTAGGCTTTCTTGAAGTCAACGAACAGTTGGTGAACCGTCTCTCCGTATTCCCACTTCTTTTCCACAAGATGCCTTAGTGTAGACATTTGGTCGCTTGTTGACGGGTTCCTACGGAATCCGCACTGGTAGTCTCCCAGTATATTTTGAAAATGAGGACGACTATTGAGGAGTCTTCCGGAGTGACTTCCTTACTCCATATTATTTTGATGAGTTGGTGGATCTTTCGAGTGGTTGGCTCTCCATGCTTCACAAGCTCTGCCGGCACGCAGTCGACTCCGGGAGCCTTGTTGTTTTTCAATCGATTTATTGCGTCTACAACTTCGTTGAAAAAGGTCTCTGGGATCTGAGGCTCAGCTGTATGTACGTCTGGTGCGTTTATTTTTGGTTGATGGGTGCCCACATTGAGCAGGTTTTCAATGTACTGCTTCCATCTTGTCACAATATTGTTTGTTTCTGTGACCAGACAGCAGTTTGCGTCTCGAATTATTTTGGCTCTCTCTCGGTAACCATTTCGTATTGAATTTATGCCGGCATACATACCTCTGACGTTCTTTGCTATGGTATTTGCTAGGATTTTTTCGATCCGAGTCTTCTCCCATTCGCGTTTTTTCGTGTTTGAAAAGTCTCATTGTCTCTTTCCGAATTGTCGCGTATCTTTCTGCGTTGACTTCATCATATCCTTCTGAGTGGATCACTTTGAGCCGTTTAAGTTGTTCGATCTATGCCCTGCACTCATCGTCAAACCAGGGTTCGGACTTAATTGTTTTCTTAAGTCCTAACAACTCCTTTTGGGCTGTTTGTTTGATTGTGTCTCTGATCGATGTCCATTTGGTGTCCACACTATTGGTTTCCTCCTCCTCACCACTCCCATTCCCTAGGATGGTAAATCCACTCGATAGTGCATCTTGATATTCAGCCCTTTTTCGCAGGTCTTAGTTTATCAATGTCGAACTTTTTGCTCGTCTCCCGTGACTGCCCATGTGGGTTTTCTGCAAGCCGACTCCTGATTTTTCCCATCACTAGAAGATGATCGGAGTCGCAATTTACTCCTCTATATGATCATACGTCAAGGATGGTCGAGTGGTGTCTTTGTCTATGAGGAAGTGGTCTATTTGGTTACGGGTTACGCCGTCGGGTGATATCCATGTGGCTTGTGCTTGAACATTATGCTCTCCACTACCAGATCTTTTGACGCTGTGAACGTATCATTTGAAATGTCGTGTAGGCTTCCTTTACCTATAGTTGGTTCGAAGATATCTTCCTTTCCAATTTTCGCATTGAGTTCCCCGATGAGCTCCCATCAAATATTCCCTCTAGGTTCTCGTACTCGTAGAACGTATCATTCGTTTCTTCGTCTGTAGAATCCTCAAGGTCACGTCCGACATCGTCCTCCTATCTCTAAAGTCATCCCAGTCAATAAATCTATTACATACTTGTTCCATCGACCATATCGGTTCTTTGCAGGCATTGGTCTATGAAAGAGTTGAGTTTTCAAAAAGCCTATTAATTGATAAGGTGGATATGGCATTTACAGTAAGTTGTACGAGGGTGAATCAAATATAAACGATAATTTAACTTTTTTGCTTAGCAACAAGTTGTGAGCTAAAGTCGCCACAAGCCTCCATGTACGCATATTTGTTTTCATACCAGCATGACCGATTATACGATCCCTTGCCGTATCGAGGAACGATTACTAGCATCGGTCATGACTAAGGATACTTTGTCCAAACAACCAGCAGCCACGATTCTCACGCTGGCTATCGAATCGAAATGCTTCTCTTTTTGCTCAACGTAAACAGAAGAAATTATCTTCGCCTGCACGGCAGCATTCTCTTGTGTTAATGAACGCTTAAATAAATATGCACCCAAGCATCGTAGCCTCGATCATAGCAGCGAAGTTTGGTTACATATTATCAACAGAATAGGAAACACTATTCCCTATGATTTATGATGGCATAGTCAGCCAGCGTCGGTATTCGATCTTTTATTTGATCAGCCGGCGTATCTGAAGTAGCACCCAAGCATCGTAGCCTCGATCAAAGCAGCGAAGTTTGGTTACATATTATCAACAGAAAAGGAAACCCTATTCCCTATGATTTATGATGGCATAGTCAGCCAGCCTCGGTATTCGATCTTTTATTTGATTAGCCGGCGTATCTGAACTTCCTTTTACGCACCCTTCGCTTTTGCGTTGTCGTGGCTTCCAACAAATGGATTTTCATCCAGGCCTCTACGGCCACAGGGGAAATGCGTCGGTTAAAGATTCCAGTTCGATCGCTCTTTGGTTATCACCAAGGAAAAGATCGGATTGGCTACTTCCAGACCGATGGAAATCCATCTTCATCGCGGCTAGTGGATGTTGCCGGCAACAAACCACGAGGAGTCAAAATACCATCTTCAAGGAGATTAGTCGAGTGTACACGCGTTCGGGCGGTTGAGTTTTGTTACGCTACGTCATACCCTATTTTAAATAAGAAGTCGCTGCGCGAGTCAATAAGAGTCCCCTTACGTGTCGGATCTTACTCCCGAGTGAATTTTTTTGCGAAATGTGCATCTAAGGCACCTTCTAATAAAAACCAACTAATTAGAGGCATAACCTTAAGACGATTTTAAATAAAATACATTCCTCATCAGACACTGCCGAGAGTTTTATTTCTTCTTCTTGGTGATTAGCAGCGTTAAGCAGTGGGACGACTGAGAGTTGCAGTTAGTAGTGTTTGGTGCATCAACAGGTGGAGAACTCCCAAGTCGGGTCAACATATCAACGACAAATAAGAACAATTCGAATTCGTTGACCAACTGTGTGGTCGTCGTAGAAACGGTATCCTAGCATCCACGGTGTGCTCGTTAGCTTATTGCCAAATATCATCAGAAGTGATCGTTCAACCGCCAATATTGTGAGAGTTCTGTTTGTCCCCCATGGTGTGAGTGCGCCGCTTACGTGAACTTGTTAGAGAAATTTGGTAAATCCGTGTCCATGCAGTCACATAGCCAGTTATCCGCTACATACTCACAGTGTTGGCGAGGTAACATACGAGGCTGAGGATGGCACGGACACGACTAAATGCCCGAGCCAGCTGCTCGATGCATTCAAGTGAACGCACGAGCCACCTGTTTGTTTTAATATCAGACTCGGGCATGGACAAGCGAACAGGGACGTGACTAGCCTATATAAAGCGAGACGCGTTCGGTGTGAGTGGGACTATCAGACGCCAAAGATGCGATCTGCATTTATTACCGCACTCAAAACCCACCGGTCTTGTACGATTTCTTTCCCACCATCCCCCCACCCAAGTAGTTAGAGGACAGTTGAACTAACCCTGTCCACACTATCCTCAGATACCTCCTTCCCCTTTCTTTTCAGATATCTTGAGACCGAGCCCAACATCCTCTCGGATGTGGGTGATTCTGGTTATCGCAAGATGACCAGAAGCCAGAGACAACATGAAGGACACGTTTGTCCTTGTCTCTCTCAAGTCGGCCTCTCGCCAACTCATTTGGTGTGAGTGGGACATTCCCACAATAGGATACATTGTGAAAAGATCGTTATACAGAGAGTAGTATTAAAATAAATAATCGAAATAAACTAAATACAGTCCACTCATTGATTAGCGATCCATACTCGCTACATTATCGAGACGCCGCCCTGCAGTAATAATTCGTCCTTCGAGCTGGATGGAGAGTGAACTCCACACGTTCAGCGACGCCAGCGAAGAGGCGTGTGCAGCAGTAGTCTATTAGAAAACTGTGGACAACGATGGAAGAGTGAGTGTTACTCTTGCAGCGGTTCTACGAACCACACAACCCACTATAGGGTGAGGTATCCTTTCCGCCAAGGAATATACTCACCTTTTCCAGTACACATGCCCACAGACACGTGTCCCAATAGTCATTAATCACACCTGAAACAAAAGGTAATATGACATGCAACGACGTTGAAGTCGATATCAGAAATCAAGGAACTAAGCGTTCAAAAGCTTCCAATATCGAGTTCAACGCATCCATACATCGTATCCAAACCAGTGCGCCAAATGCAGCAAGGCATCGCATCTAAGCCAATGTGCCATGCAGGAAAGCATCGCATGTAAGTCAAGCACCCATTCTAAGCATCAACGCGATGCTTCCCATGAAAGACCATTGTCGGTAAATAAACCGAACAACGGATGCCTACTCTGGTAGCTAATAGCAATCAGGACCTAAATCCTTTGCATGACCCTAACGCATATAACAAAGCATATCGTTTCGCTGCCGACCAATAGTCATGCAACCATAAACATCTTAACACCACCCGCGACAGATGTTTATGAGTTGGAAATGCAAACAAAGCGTTACCGATCCCATAGTCCTTTGCATCCATCTGAATCGCATGAGAACCCTTGTTTCTCAGGCCAGATGGGAAAGACAAACAATCCTAAGAAAAAGATCGGAGAATAAGCGGCGTACCACCGATCATAAGACAAAGGAACAAAATTCCGATAATCACTGGATAATGATAATGATGATCACGTGGAAAAAAATCTCTCCTTTAACAGATGCGATGAGAAATTCTGTTGCAGAGATGCGTTGGAAAAATGTCCCTTACGATGGGGGATGCGAATACAGTTAGTTGAATTAGAGCATCAGTCGAAACGAGGAGTTATAGTTACAGAATCCCTTAGAGGAAGTCAGTCCGCGCGTGTGTCGGTAGTGACGGTTGTAATCTTAAGTTAAATGAAATGTGTAAGAACAAAAAAAAAAAAAATAAATAAACCTGAAAAAAAGGAAAACAATAAACAATTCGTGAAAACAAATTTCTCCGTGTTTGATTTTTTTTTTGGCTGTGTCTCCGGGTTCCAGGTTGTTCTTGTGTGTATGGACAGTGTTGGGCGGAACACTTACGACCTAATATACCAAAACCGCCAAACTCTGATAGCTGATAAAGCACAAGTTGCACCAACTAAGGGGGAAGATATTAGGCAAATGGTATTGGACGGACTCCAGCACAGATTTGCAGTGGATAAAGTCAATTCAAAGCTTTCGCGGCGCACCGCCTTGCAAAGGTCGAAAGACTTACCGAACCGTGGTACTGGAGATGGGTGCCGACAAAAGAAAACCCACTCGACGACGCTACAAGAGCCGCACCTAAGGAATTCAGCAGTGACGCAAGATGGCTTAAGGGTCCACCTTTTTGTACGAAGATGAAAGCAAGTGGCCCGACCGGTGTTTCAAAGCAAAAATGAGCACCAGCACTGGGGAGGAGAAGATCAGGGAAGTAATAGCCGCGGTAAGTGTCGCCGAGCGGTACACACCAAATCCAGAACACTTCCCTAGTTAGATACGGCTGTTAAGAACTCCACCGCGCATGTTCCAATTCATATATATACATGCTAAAAGGGCGCAATCGTGATCGAAGAAAATATACCACTGCAGATAAAAAGGGTGGCCGGAAGTCACAGAGAGACCATCTTGAGAAGCAACTGCGCATGTCTTCGTCGAAGAAAAATAAGAGAATCATCATGCCCATAGAAAAGGAATGTTTAATAAGAGGCGATCTCACTCAATGCTGGTTCCATGATTATGGCCCTGCGGCGAATGGCGGCCAGACGAGGAACTCCGAAGGTGATATGGAGCGACAACGGGACTCACTTCGTGGGCGCAAACAGAGGGCTGGAAGAGGCGGCAAAAGGCGAAAGGATCCAGTGGAAGTTCATACCGCCCGGATGTCCGAACCTGGGAGGCGCATGGGAAAGGTTCGTACGCTGTGTAAAAACAGCTTTGCTTGTCGTTCTGTGCACGAGGCTTCTCCATACATTGATGACTGAAGCGGAGCATGTCATAAATTCACGTCGTACTGATCCGGAGGAAGAAGAGAGTCTGGCGCCAAACTATTTCTTGCGGGGGCGATCCTGCGGAACGACATCGCATGACGAATTCAATGACTGCCCAGCGGTTGGTGGATCATTTTTGGAATAGGTGGATCAAGGAATATCTACCTACTTTGATGCCGAAGAGGATTTCCGGATGACACCCTGCTGACCCACAGATCGGAGACATAGTCCTGGTGGTGGATGTGTCACTACCACGAAACACTTGGCCTCGACGGGAGGTCCAAACGGTGTACCCGGGTTCCAATGCCCACTACCACTCCATTAAGTAATAGACCCCGTGAAATGGTCGGGAGAAATCCTTGGCCACTTTTCAGAGCTTTGGTCATGGACCGGACCGAAAAAAAAGTTGTTATAGTTGAGATACCACGCCGACATGCTGTAATGTTCCGCGATATCGTCGGAAGATATCTTCGATTATGTTGGGCTGATGGCCCAGACTGAAGTTGAGATAGGATATGATGGTACTTCTTGAGATAAAGATTTACTGAGCTAAACTAGTTCCCGCCCCAATCGGATCGCAGTGGGAACATCATGCAAATATTTTGATAAGAAACCGAATTATAAATAACTTGTTTTCGCATAGTCGGGTCCCCCGCGAAACACTGTCAACGTTCAACCAATGACGGCATTTTCTAACATCACGGGCATCGGCTTTATCAATACCAATGTATACGCCGTCCACCAATATTTACAAACAGGAAAACTTGATACCCCAGCGCCAATCAAAACCCAGGTCGAGTAGTTAACTGATATATCTTCATTGAACAAAATACGACCCACATTTGAGATTTCATTTTAAAGGTGGGTTTTGCATATCAACGGGAAGTAGCATTAGATACCAATATCTTGGACATCGTTTGGATGTAAATCCTGCTGTAAGGTTATATAATTGTTAAGTTTTGGTTTACCCTTACCTTCTAGGGTGGACGTCTGTTCCAGATGGAGGTGTGAGGGCGGCGTAATGGATGTGCCCGGCCTCTTTAGTGGGAGCATCCCCGATGAGCCGGTCTCATAACGCAAGTTCCTTCCGCTTGCTTGTTTCCGGAGTTAGTCCACCATGGGGGGTGGACTTCATTGTTAACAGTGGTGCTGACAGCGTTGGCTGTCTTGGAGAAATGGATCAACAAATGATGGGTGAGCGTACCCGCAATCGTTTTTTATTTCACAAATAAAAGGTCTTTTTGGGATTTATTTAATTTGACTTTGTTTATTTGGTTTAAGTTGATTTTATAATATTCGGCCGTAACTTGGACCTTCTGGATTTTGACTGATCACGAATCCAAAATGTGCTCCCCTTTTATACACATTGGCGACAGAAATTGGTTAAAAATTTTATTCAAATATTCCAAGAAGAACAAACAAGACTTTGTGTGCTGCAATTGGAATGGGATTCTGGGAAGCGGGTGGGAATTTGGTTGAACAAATTCCCGGAAGGAGAAATTATGAAATGCATTTAGTATTAGGCATTTCATAATGTTAATGGTTATAGGGAATGTAATCAATTCACGACAAATGGACTTTCAGTTAAATTTGTCTTGCATATGATTCGATTGGGATTATGGTTGACGAATTTCACGGGAGACACAACCATGAAATGCATTTGAAGATACGCATTTATTTATTATGTTATCATTCCAGGGAATTGCTCAACGCACAGTATGAACTTAAGGTTCGTACTATGATGCATCATTTGGGGAAAAGGAATTAGGTTGAGGCTTATTAGGAATTGAGTGCGGGTGGTGATTTAGGATCACTACACTGCTGAAGAAATTGTATTGTTGTCTCGACCGCTCCCCGAATACTGATCGACCAATTACACTTTTTGGCCATCTATCACGTACCGTTGATTGGATACAAACGCGCCTGTAACGCACACAACCCCGGCTGGGTGGTACATTCACAATATAAAAGTATAACAAAACTGATGAAGCTGGGTGGCTGGTCGACACTGTTAGTCGCAATCTGGCTCAACTCGTCGAGGAACCTACGCGAGTGTCGGATGACCGAAGTGACTCTGCAAATATCCTAGATCTAATTTTGTGATCCGAGTCGGGCATTTATTTCGGTTAGATGATTGGGCCATTGGGCAACTGAGATGACCTTTTAATATCGGTTATGTAATGACTTAGATCTCAAACAATTAATCCTAAGCACTCTCCCAAGTATGGAGATATGGGGCTATACCGTTTGGTATGATAGTGAAGAACGTGTGTTTCGAACTGACGCTATGACAGTTAGAATCACCAAAAATTGAACCAATACGTAACACATCAGGCTACTGGCCGTGTTTAGAATTCGATTTTTAAACTCAAGTATATTCATCAACTGATGTGAATTGTTATGTTATCGCTATGATATACGGCTCTGATGCATTTTCTTATTCGATTTACGTTCGGTGTTCTTCACTATTTGCTTGTGTATTGTGTGTGTATCTGTTAGAAACGCCACAGGGCTGCTAACCGGGACAATTTGCGGGGTTTCTTCACATCCTTTCCGTATTTTTCTTTTTTTCCGTTAGTGACGGGCAGCGAGGTACTAGTCACGAACTCAAAAGGGTTTTCGCGAATTTGTCTTCTGCGAATTCAATCCTTTAGGCCGGTCTTTTAGAATCACCTGTGATCGCGTCGATGCAATGTTCGATACCTGATGTGAAATTCCGCCCACGTGCTATTAAACGCATTCTAACTGGACTTGACTGTAAGGATACCAACACGTATCCGAGAAGTTGTTGAACGAACTGCAACAATCGTCGCTCGTCAACGAATAAAATGTTTTTTAAAGTATTGTTCGTGTACACGCATGCTGACATTCTATTCGGTCGGATTGCTTTCTTGCAGTCGTCAGTGTGTTTGTCGTGAGAATGCCTTAAACCGCACGCTGCTGGGACTTAGCATCCGGCATTCTAGATTGCACCGTGGTTGTCACAGGTGACTTGAAAAATTCATATAATTTTTTTCGGGCAACAATAAACCCTTGCTCCGTCCAGAGATCGAAAAAATTCGTTCAGCAAATAAAAAGGAAGCCGACATTCAGCATTGAATTCGTGAAAACGCTGTCTTTATGTTTTGAATTCGTGGCTAGTGTCTTACTGCCATCACTTATACCATCGTTTGTACAATCTTTGAAACAGTTATTGAAGACGTATTTCGGAATAGCCTTCAAAGGTGCAACAATTCGTCCTTTTGCTCCTCACTCGGGTTGAAACTGAAACCTTGGTGTGAATGTTTGGATTTTGGAGACAGGAAAAAAATATAACGGCTATGGAAGGATATTGTTCACATTGATAGTTAAAAACTGCTTCAATATTTTTAGAATCAATCAAGATACGCAGAATACGTATCTATCACAATGATGTTTACTTATCCTGCTGAAATGTCAATACTATCAACAACTTATTATTGTCCGACTATTTTTGAGTACCAAATCTTCCGTGACCTGTTGTACATCATTTGCTATTTGTGATGGCCTCAGTGCTACTATTTACTATTTATTGACCTGTAAGAACCCGAAAGTCCATGACCTCACCGACTCGACTCCGCCATTGTTCCCTGTCCCGTGCGCTCTCCCTACACGTTCGACCATCCGATCCGATCTCTTCGTGGTCCAACCTAACATTGTCCTCCCATCTCCGTCGCGGCCGCCCTGTCGGTCTCTTTCCCGTTGGCTTACCGTCAAGAAATCTATGCACGGTTCTATCGTTGCCCATTCGCGCCTCAGTGCTACTTATTTTCAATGCATTTTTTACTCTCTTTGAACACTTTATGCCAATCATATTCTTGTGTTTTCGACATTGTCTGGTCACCGAAGTTTTCTCTGAAATGAATTTGATGTATCTGCAGCAAAAACTTTATTCCATACATACATTTAAAACAAGTTCTATGCTTAATAAATTTATACATTTTAAAAAGTAGCCAACCTCACGTGTGAAGCTCGTCCTGTCGCTCGGCGAAATACCACCCCATCAAGCTATAGGCTCCGTGAAATGGTCGAGAGAAATCCCTGGCGTCTTTCGGAGCTTGGCTGATGGACCGGTTCGAGCAAAGCTTGGTTTAGGTGGTAGTCGGTCATAAGGTGAGATACCACCCTGTCACGCTGTACATTCCGCGATATCGCCGAGAGAAATCTTCGACGGTGTTTTGGATGTGTGGCTGATGGCCCGGACTGATATAAAAAATTCCGGAGGTAAACTAGTCTCCCATTCGGATCTCCGAGGGGGACTATGTCAGGGGGAACATCATGCAGATATCATGATAAATAACCGAACTTTAAGAGGTTCGTCATCTCATAGTCGGGCTCGCTCTCGAGGGTTTGCCCACGCTCGGCTGATGACGGCATTTTGTAACATCAGGGGCATCGGTTTCACCAATACGAATGTAAACGCCGTCCACCAATGTTTGCAAACAACGAAACCTGATATCCTTGCCCTAACAGAGATCCAAGTCGATTCGTCAACTGATTCGACATATCTTCGTTGCTCAGGATACGACTTACATTCGAGATTCGGTTTTAAGGCCAGAGTCTGCGTTTTCGCGCGGTCCGATCTGGCTTGTCAGAGGATGGAGGCGTTAGAACCCAATAATATGGACATCATATGGTTGAGGGTCGTGCTGAGGAATACCGTTAAATTTGTTTGTTGTCTTTACCGCTCCCCGAATGACGATCGACCGGCGACATTTTTCGAACATCTTTCACATACCGTGGACTGGATACAGATCAACCGCCCAGCTTCTGAAATGGTTGTCCTTGACGATTTTAATGTGCAGAATTCCGGCTGGTTGTTACATTCTAATAGAACCGACGAGGCTGGGAGGTTGGCGGAGATGTTTGCTGTTAGCCACAACTTGACTCAACTCGTGGAGGAACCAGCGCGAGTGCCGGATGCCCGAGGCGATTATACGAACACCCTGGATCTGTTTTATACCGTGGAGGTTTCAGCGCCACTGGGAACCTCAGATCACTGCTTACTATCTGTCGCACAAGCACTTGCATATCAAGCGAATAACCGGCCTTAGCAGCTTCGCCATGTATGGAAGTATGGGACTGCTAAATGGGACAATTTGCGAGATTTCTTCGCATCCTTTCCATGGTCGGAGGTGTGCTTCGGAGACTCCGATGTTAACGTTTGCGCGGAGTCGGTATCAAAGATTATTCTTCTGAGGATGGACATGTATATTCCACATTCCACCAAACGGAGTTCATCTGATAAACCTTGGTTTGATAAAAAATGCGAGCAGATTACAGCGGCAAAAAATAGAGCTTTTAAGCAATGGCGCTCTGATCCCACCGATGTTAACAGAACGAATTTTGTTAGAATCAGAAACCCTTGCAACCAGGCCATTGGTACAGCGAAGAGAGCTCACAACGACAGAGTGATCAATAAACTTCTTTGGTGCCCGACAGGTTCGCGCTCCTTCTGGTCAATGGCAAAAGCTGTCAGCGGTAACCTCGCTTCCTCCTCTTTCCCTCCGTTGGTGACAGACAGCGAGACGTTAGTCACGAATTCAAAGGATAAAGGATAAAAAAAAATAAAGATGTGTTCGCGAATTTATTTTCCGCGAATTCAAACCTGGATCCCAGTCTTTTGGAGGCGCCTGTGTTCGCGGCGGTAGGGTCCGTGGGGTTTCTTCTAGGCGCCGAAGAACCACCCATCGCTTTAACCCCACCTAACCGTCCTCTACCTTTACAACGCCATGGTACTTACCTGCAATCAGGCAGCATTAAGCTACCCTTCAATCATCTTAAGTACCTGTAAATCACCCGATGGCAATATCATCACCTTGCCACAGCATCAACCACATAACAACATATTTGGTTCCTCTGGTCGGCATCCATGACCATTGCCAACCATTAGGAAATCCTCCCCGGTCCCCTCGTCGGTATCCATACCTACCATATACACAGCAATCTCACTGTGTTTGCTTTTCTCAAGCAACCGTTGATCCCACGATGAAGCCGTGGCAAATCGCTAGCTAATACAGCTGCAGCTAATTATCTCAGATCGGATGCATAAGCGATAAACACGCAATGAATTGGATGCGACCCTAATGTGTTTACATTAACCAACCCAAACAAATGCGTATCTTAGCGCTTGCCCTATTAGATATCATTACGGTATATACAATATACCCTCTATCGTTTATGATAGAAATGTTTTCGGCCTATGCATGTTTATTGTTTGAACAGCTGCATGTTTGCTTTCTATTCTTTCTTCAACGCGCATTTCGTTTGTCTTTCCTTCCAAGAGGAAGACATTCATTCCAATTTTAGCGATATCTTTAAGGAACCTTCCAATGGGGTGCGGATCGGTTTCTCATTGGTCACAGCGTGACAGAAAGATTGATTTCCCTTGTCACCACACGAGTGGAAAACCACCTCACCCACCGGGGTGGTTCTGCGTCGATCGGCTCTCAAGGAGTCAGATTTCGTCACGTTGCGAGTAGACACGCGCAACTCGCGTCTATTGTGATTTTTTGATATACGGAGTCAAGTTCGAGCCAAGTATCTTTTTGTCTGGTGCGTTTTTCTAAGTCGAGATTGTGCTGAGTTCCATCCTTGCGCCAGTCGCCAAATATAACTACATTAATATCGTTTGTAAAAGGAACACTAAGTTAGTGTAAAACAAAGATACGTTTGATCGAGTTTATTGTTTGTAAAAGGAACAATAAGTTAATGTGCAACAGAGGTTATATTCCATCAAGTTTATTGTCGTTAAAAGGAACACTGAGTTAATGTAAAACAAAGTTACGTTTGATCGAGTTTATTGTTTGTAAATTGAACACTATGTTAATGCGAAACAAAATCATATTTGACCAAATTTTTCTGTAATTAGAAACACAATTATACATCCATCCATCGGATTAACCCAAATAAAGAAGAGAACGTTTTATAACCATAAACCATCAACGTGTTTCGTTCATCGACTTCCTCAGGTGATCAGTGCTTTGTCCCAACATCGTTGGTGTTCCGTCGACTTTTACTCTGTGGGTGTTTACTGAATCCGCGTCCGTGCCGACGCCCGAGTATAAAAACCCCATAGGTCTTCCATGGGGGATGTGAGATTTCGTCCGCGCACTATTCAAACCGGTTCCACAGCTGATAATGAATGGCCGGGCCCTCGAATCTGAAGGACAGCTTGAAATTGTTCGGTGTCACGGTCTGTCGGAATGTATCATGGCATACAGACGTGTCGAGCATCGCCAGTTTAGCCTCAGGAAACTTGAGCTATCGTTTTAGAGCCAAGAAATATTTTACTCCGGCCCAACTTCTCCTCCTGTATAAATCCCAAATTAGACCCACGCTCGAATATTCCTCTCATGTTTGGAGCTCGGCTCCTAAACATACCCTCGACCTACTTGAGGCCATACAGAGACGAGCGATCCGCCTGATCGGGGACTCGGCGCTGACGTCGGGACTACAACCGCTATCATATCGAAGGCGCGTACCCGACCTCTGTCTGTTTGACAAATATTATCATGGGTACTGTTCTTCGGAGATTCGTGGTATTGTTCCGCGCAATTCGGTTTATGTGCGATCCACAAGACAATCCGACGGGTCGCACCAATTTCCGGTTCATCTCCCGATGTCGCGAACATCCCAGCATCAGAACTCGTTCCGTTACAGAGCGGGGAAGCTGTGGTGCTCCCTTCCCACGCGACTGTTCCCGAAGCGTTACAACCTACAATTGTTCAGAAAGAACTGCAACAGTTATTTGGTGGCATCTCGGGGTGCCCATTCGGAGCTATAGGTTCACCTCTCCCGAGAGAAGTCTAATAAAAAAAAAAAAGTGAATGACTCTAATACTGCCAAAACTGTACTAACACCATCTAGTCCCCGCTTAGGTCCTTAGAAATGCAAACGATATTCTGAAGGTAGTTATTAGAGCACCATTTGTCCAAAAAGTTAAATTTGTATGTTAAATGTGAGTTTCATTTCTGCCCAGTGCGGCTGTAGCTTTTTTGCTGTATCCATGGTGACACAATTTTGCTATCAATTCGAGGAGGAGCTCGACGCAGAACATGGTCTTGCTGTTCCCAGTTGGCGAACTGTGGGGGTTGCTCTATTCTATATGAGAAACAACCCACAATTCCAACCACAATTCCTACCTAATTTCGACCGCCTTACAGCGCGTCAAATTAACCCCATTTTCCCCTGTTCACCTGCAAAGCATGTTTCCACCAAGGACACATAGCTAAACTCTTTGTTATACGCAGACAATGCATAAATGAGTTTAGCTTACCTTTTTTGCCATACGGCAACTCGTGTCCATGTGGATTAGCGACAACCAAATCCAGCCGGACGAAGTTGTCGCATCATTGCAGAACCGCTTGGGGAAATTTATCAAAACATTCGATTGAATCACGTGATAATATTTCCCTAGCGTTACTTCGGCTTTTCTCCAGACACTTCATTCGCTGGGGATCAATGCTCTCTTTTTGCAGGTGAATATCATCAGCTTAATTCTCCTCTCTTTCTCAGTTCTGTCTTCGTATGGATCAATGTACACTGAACTCACCATACTACCGAATCAGGTCAATGGGTTCCGCTCAGAACTACATTGATTCATGCACATACAACCAAATTCACCCCAAGATAATCGTACAACGTGTTTCTGTTCTCTCATTGTCCCGCTCTCTTCGATCATCAGTTTACCGACGTAACCTACCACACATCGAAGAACGTGGCAGTGAGAGAGCAGAAGTATGTTCTTTTTTGGTTGTATCCAATTTCTTCCCTTTTCAGACAGTCGATTAACGTGATTACCGGAGAGAGGTTGTGTCGCTAACCGCCGCAGCGTGTGCATGCTTATGCACACGCTTGTCCGCAGAGATTCACAGAAGAAGTGTAAAGTTTAGAGACCTAAATAGTAATTATACCGATGAAAAATGGCGAATGTATACGGTGCTAGTGTAATTGCATTATTACTAACTGTTTTAATTAGTTGCAATTTTTGTGAAGTCCTTGAAATTAAACAAACGTATTTACATTTGCAAAACGCTACTTTGAAATCGTACTCCGAAGTACTCCTGCGGGAAAGACGGCAAACAAATTTAAAAACACAATATGAGAGTGTTCGACAAAATCAAATAAAAAGGAAATTATTATCAAACAAACAAACACCAGAGTGTTATTTAAAGTTCCAGTTATCCTGGGTGGACTATTCTTGCAACCGCGCAACATCGTTGGGAGATATAAGGAATACGTGCCATACGCTGGCACACCCCATCTTATACCCCATAGAACCATCTGCAACGATTGGAGTTGCGGTTCCCAGCTGGCTTAGAATTGGATTCAGCATTTGATTCAATAATCACTTCCTAGAAACTTTATACAATACATAATTTATCTAATGGCAAGTTTTAATATTTCTTTTTTCATATCTCGCACGTCTACCTCCGTAATACTCTTTATTACATTCTTCAATAAATTAAAAATGCACTATGTCAGAAAATATTGGAATATAATAGCAAATATTGGATTTTTTTTTCTAGTTAATTAACACCTGTCATAACAAGGCTAAGACCTTGTTAACAAGCAAATTAAATTTAGCTTTGCCCTTAATAATATTCGCAAATATTGCCATCTCGTTTGAATGAATATTTATACAGTTTAATTAGATTTAAACAAGTAAAATTGGTTAAAAGCACAAAAACTGACTATGGATCCTTAATTTGCTCTGTTTGTTAGCGAAAGATGAAGCAAAATTCTCATCTCCCTCTTTCTTTCTGCAGACTCACTTCGTACACAACTAAAGGACATCCCATTTTATTTCATTCCAGCCAAAAGGAATGAAAAAGATTCCCCTTCTCAAGTTAAACTCTTAGAATCCCTTGCTCATCCCGAAGAGGTCGTATATCCCACACATAAATGAACAAGGAAAGTGAAGGAAATACCAACCCTTAGTTGCATAAAAATGACTGTTTTCTGGCGAAAAATCGATATTTTTCTCGCTTCCCAATGTAGCTGTGTTTCTATGGGTGTGTACAGGGCTAAGTATTAGGTGCTTGAATACAATTCAGTCTAGGTACAAGGCAAATATTTTATTTTTCCGCGTCTTCTTGTTTATTCTTGCATTCCATCCCTTTTGTGACTTTATTTCGCCTCAGTCTCATGTATCCCACGTTGTGTGTGGGAGTGAAATACGTACCCACTCAAAGGTAGAACATTATTGCCCTTACGTTGATAACAACGACAAATGTCGCCGACCATCGGAATTCCCAGGAACTCTATGTCCACGCCTTAACGCACGTTTGACCCAGTCTGGCATATAAAGTTCATAATTCTAATATCCAAGCAGACAATGTCCCATACATACATTATCCAACTGGGGTAGTTTGCCATCCTCATCGAGACATCATCTATTTGCTGATCCCTCCTAGGACCTATCTGCTTTCAGTTGACGACAGAGTCGCTTCAATTTTGTTGCCGTCTTTATTTTTATTTATTTTTTCACTTTTTCTTATTTTGCTCCGTCTATCGCATCCACGGTCTGGTGCTTCCTTAAAATACGTATGTAAAATGCATTGTGAACTTTATGAAATGGTGTAAGCTCTACAATGAACGTACCCAGTTGAAGGCGAAGGAAGAAATCCAATCCTTGTGTCTATGGGGTTTGTATAGCATCATCTTTTTGAAATGGTATGAACCGAAAGGATAGTAGAGGAAACACCTTCTAAATTTTGTCTTATTTTGTAGCAGCCACACCAGAAAATATGTTGTTGGCATATACCATCTAAAACCCATCGTATGGCAGTGCAGTGTAATAGGTTCTCGAATTCCTTAACGTCCCATGTGCTTTTCAGATACCGTATCTTTCTATCTATCTATCTATGTACGTATCTACATATTACCCTCAGAGAGAAAAAGTGAAGAACTCAAGTTATTTATTTGTGCTGCTCCTCATCCTTAAAAAAGGACTCAGCGAACGGGAAGATGTACTATTATCATTATCTCGATGCTTTGTCTATTTCCCCCTGCTATAGGCAACTTCTCAATTTCATTTTGTTCCTTCAGAGTGGAGTACTTTAAATTTTGCGGCTACCTAAGTTTTGCTGTTTAACTTATAAAATACTTATACAGGTGAATTTGAAATCCACTCTTCGTTCTTAATTCAGTTTCCTTCTCTTTCCTTTTTTCCGTGCTCCTCCCGTATAGGAATGCGGACATTTTCGGGTAGGAGAATAGCTACTTTTTAAAAGCACATTAAAATCATATTGCGTAAGAAACAGCTGTTCAAATTAAATAACATTTTGTAAAATATTTCATGCTCTTAATTACATTTAACAAATGTCTGAAATAGGAGATACCTCGACTTATTTAATTGCGTTTTAAGTTGTGAACAAATTGGATTAAGGTAGGAAGGAGTAAGATAATTTCGTCTGACAAGTTTAACAAAAATATCCTTGGCCGCGATTTGCCAATTGGTGGTAATGTGCCTTGATCTCGACATGGTGACGCCTGTGCATATTATCCACCGCTTTTAATTTTTAATTTATTTTTTGGTTACATTCTGTTTTTTTTTTTTGTAATTGTTACACTCTCGAAGAGACTCGACGTCTCGAGATGCTACCAAATAACCGTTGCAGTTCTTCTTAAACAGTTGCAGGTTGTAACGCTCCGGGGACACTGGCGCGGGGAGGGAGTTCCACAGCTTTCTCGCTCTGTAACGGGACGATGCTTTCCCGGAATCCTTTTTTTTAATATACAGGGTGGCGCGAAATTAATCACCCTAGGACTAGGCTCCTGGAAAGCAAAAAAAAACGGCAGACAAATTGTAAAGGTCCAAATAAAGATTTCCATCACTCAAAATCAAAAGCACAAAAAACAGCAGACAAATTGTAAAGGTCCAAATAAAGATCTCCATTTAGTAAAAAAGTAATTCAAAAACAAAATTGGATGATTAATTTTGCACCACCTTGTACTTCTCTCAAGAGAGGCGAACCTAGAGCGCCGACACACCAAATCACCGTTGCAGTTCTTCTTGAACAGTTGCAGGTTGTAACGCTCCGAGAACACTCGTGCGAGGAGGGAGTTCGCGAGCTTTCCCGCTCTGTAACGGAACGAGTTCTGATGCAGGGATGCTCGCGAAGTCGGGAGATGAACCGCAAATTGGTGTGATCCGTCGGATTGTCCTGTGTAGCTCAAATAAACTGAATTGCGCGGAACAATACTGTAGCGGTCCTCCTCTCAAGTAGCGTGTCTTCTTATCCTGAAAAGGACGTAAGATCTCTTAAAGACCGCTCCCGAGGGGACCCGTTGCGGTTGCCACCGTGCTTCCTCAAACCTCGAGGGAAGAGCAGCTACCGGTCATCGAGTAGGAAGAATCGGCCAGGCCCAATAAAATGCTTTTTATTTTATTTTAAATTTATTTTATTAATTTATTTTCTGGCGTCCTTACATCTAGAACGCCAATTGAGACTGAACCTCGAATCAAAAAAAAAAAAAAAAAAAAAATGTGGCGAGAAGGCCGAATTTGGCGAGACAGGACATATGTGTCCTTCATCTTGTCTCTGACTTCTGGTCATCTTGCGATAACCAGAATCACCCACATCCGTGAGGATATTGGGCTCGGTCTCGCAGCATCTGAAAAGAGAAGAAAAAAGGGGGGGTATCCAAGGATAGTGTGGACAGTGTTAGTCCAAGTGTTCTCTAACTACTTTTATAGCGGGATGGTGGGAAAGAAATCTTACAAGACCGGTGGGTCTTGGGTGCGGTAGTAAACGCAGATCACGTCTTTGGCGTCTGATAATCTGCTCTTTGGTCGGTGTGTATGTTTGTATTTGTGCCGTCTTGTACTGTGCGTTCGTGTGTTTGGTTTGTTAATTGTAGACCCTATGGGATGGGTCCAGAAATCCTCTATTATAGAGGGGAATGTTGTTGGGAAGGGTGCTTTCTTCAGTTTTGTACTGAAGAAGAAATTGTGGGGGTTTGATCCGAAGAGATCGAGAGAGAGAAGGGTCAAGAACGCAAGAGTCCCGTACAAGTAGGTTCTCGCTGTTCTGAATGTTTTCGAGGTACTTATATGCTAATTGAAGCAAGTACTCGTCGATAGGGGTAATGGAGGCGCCTTCGTATAGGTGAGAGTTGGGGTAATGACGACCGTCAGGCCTTCTAGAATGATTGGTGCATCTTCTGAGGAGTTTCCTTTCGAAAACCCGAAGTCTTTCCATTTGAGCCGAAGATATGCAGGACCATATGGGAAAGGCGTACGATATTCCAGATCGGATTAGCTGCTTATAGCAGAGAAGCTTAACTTTGGTGTCAACTTTGTTCCTCCACTTCAGGATGTTGTGCAGTTGCTTAGACCGACCAAGGCCCCTTTGGAGAATGTGGGTCACATGTTTGATGAAATTCATTTTTGGGGTATAAGTGACCCCGAGGTATTTCATCTTGTCCTGTGGTCTAATCGTAGTATCTCCCATTTTTATTCGAATATTCTGTGAATATCGAGAGGTAGGTTGGGAGTGTTTACTACTCAGAATTATGGCTACTGCTTTGGATGGATTAAGTCGGATTTTCCATCGACTGTAATACTGATACAGTTCGTCCAAGTGACGGTTGAGTCGATTTGTTGCGAGGTTAGGGCCTTTGGTTGACGTGTACACCAGGACGTCATCCGCATAGCATATTTGGTTTACTCTCCCGTCCGCGGGGCGGGGAATATCGGAGGTGTAAATGTTGAATAAGATGGGGCCTAGAATGGAGCCCTGTGGTACGCCTGCAGCGGCGTGAAAAGTTCGGGAAAGCTTTCCATTCATTCTAACTTGGAAGGTTCTGTTTAGAACAAACTGGTAGATGATGCTACATAGCGTTCTACTGAGGCCAGTATTCAGAAGTTTAAAGGCGAGACCTTCGATCCAAGTCGTATCAAAAGCTTTTTCGATGTCTAGGCTTACCGCAACGGTGGGTTCCTTATTAAAGAGCCGCACGCAGACGTGGTTTTGAAATAAGTTAAGAGCCATAGTGGTGCTGTGCGCTCTTCGAAATCCGAATTGGAAATCAGGTATTAGGTGCCTGGCACTGACAAAGTTATTTAGCTTTTCGTATATGAATTTTTCATATATTTTGCTGATGCAAGTGAGAAGCGAGATAGGGCGAAAGCTTGAGGGGTGATACGTTGGTTTCCCAACTTTTGCTATTGGGCAAATAATAGCGTGCCTCCAAGCTTGGGGAAAGTACCCCATGTTGTAAGCATGGTTGAACAGAATGGAGAGCTTTATAAAGAATAAGGCAGAAAGCCTTCGCAACGAGTGGTATGACATGTTGTCGATACCAGGTGACTTCTTAGGGTGTCGAGATTTAACCAGACTCTGTAGGGTATTTGGTGTGATGAAACCGTGACCATTATCACGTGTGTCATCGAAGTATGCACTGTTAGTTGGGTTAAAGACAACAATTGGCTCGTTGAAGTCGTCCAACTTACTGTGGACCTCTGAACTAACGATTGCATTAGTTTCCGGGTCGCCATCTTGGAGAGTGAGTTTGTGATTGTTTTCGAAGGTCTCTCCGATGATATTTGCTTTATTGGTGTCGTTATTGACAACAACACCATTGTGCATAATTGGCCCAGTGATGCGGGAAGTGCCACATATCTTTTTAACATTTTTATAAACGTTCTGGTCCATCTGAATACCCTTCAGCTTGTCTTCCAATTGTCGGGTACGATTGTTTTGGATTCTCTGTTTTATCAGTGTACCAATATTGTGAATAATGGATCGCAATAATGGCTCCCTTTGCGTAAAGCGGTGACGATATCTCATTCTGCAGAGCTTTTTACGCTCCCGGATGAGACGAAGAGTGATGTCGTCATGGGGAATCTGATAGGTCTTTTCAAGTTTATACTTCGGGACATGAGTCTCCGAAGTTTCAACTAGAATCTCGTGAAGTCGTTTTGCAACGTTGTTTATCTCAACCGTCGTTAGGTTCCTGTCAGTGGGAAGAGAGAAGTGGTGGAGTTTATCGTTCAATGTAATATTGAAGTTGTCCCAGTTTGTCCGCCCATAATCGGGTATGTATCTGATATGAGCCCGGGATGCTCGATAGCCGCGAATGAATGTGGTCACAGCATTGTGGTCAGATACACCCGCTGAAACTTGAGGAGGAGTGATTTGTGGAAGTAAGTCTTTGGACACAATAAATATGTCCAGAATTGAGTTACCTCGAGTACCAACCGTAGGTGCGACTATTTCGCAGTTGAGGGCATACATATTTGCGGTGTACCATTGGTACAGTTTTGTGCCATTTGGGCAAGAGACAGAGTTGTTCCAGTGGGGATGTCTGGAGTTAAAATCACCGCCTATGATGAAGGGCGTATGCCCCGAGGTCCTTATTAGTTTGCCGATATCTTCGGGATTAATGGGGCCATTATTGGTTTTATGCGAGTGGTATACGGAGTATATATTCACTCTACCATTACTAGCCAGATGCAGTTCAACTCCAGATACCTCTATGGACTCTAGGTGTGGGAGGTCAATAGGTTCATGGCGAAGTCCGCTATTAACCAGTATACAAGTTCCACCTCCGTTGATGGTGGGACCGCCAGTGAGGGTTCGATCTCTTCGAATCATGGAGAAGTTTGGGAATACGGGACGGTGACATGGATGCAACCTAGTTTCGGTTACAAGTACCACGTCCGCCCGGCTTTCCTTTATGAAGTCAGAAACTATCATACGCTTGGAATGCGAAACAAGGGAGTTGACATTTAAGAGGATAACTTTAATTTTGGAATCCATTGTGGAGGGTATGTCTTGCATATGCAGTGAAAAGGAGGGCCTCCCTCTCTGCCTCGGTTGATAGTTTCTCATATCGGGGTCGGATATCCTCAATTAAGCGGGAGAAGCTAAGTAGTTTCTCGAGCATTGAAGATTGCCCCCTCGGAGGCTTTTGCACCACCGCTTGAATTTGAGGCGTCGTGTTGGCCTTTACCGGGGCTCGCTTAGGGACTTGAATATGTTTTTGAGGGGGAGGAGTTGAAAGGGTTTTTGTATTCCTTGCCTGCTGACCCCTAAGCATGTCGGCAAATGTGAATCCATTTTGGATGAGGTTTTGTGTGGCCTGTTTTCCGAAGTCTGACTTGGCTGTTTGCTTAGCTCGAGTCTCCTTGGATCTTAGTTTAATTTCCTTATATTTAGGACAATTTCTATAACTGGCCGGATGCCCTTTGTTGCCGCAGTTGCAGCAAGTTGGCAGTGTTGTTTCATCCTGCACATTTGTTGCGGGATCGTATTTCGCTAGCGGAAGTTCGCACTTGCCAATATCGTGGGATTTTCCGCAACGAACGCAACGGCGACCCATGTTGCAGTTTCGGGAGACATGCCCGAAACGTTGGCAACGTCTGCATTGAGGTATTTCTCTGTTATGAAATACCTCGAAGACAACTTGCTGATGCAAAGTTGGAAGCGACTTTGTCCGTATTATGGAATCTATGTCGGTTCCTGGGGCAAGGAGAAGCTGCCATATGTTCAGCTTGGTGTATCTTTGCGGTCTGATGTTCACAAACCGCTGTGGGGGAGAGAATTTTTTGACGTCAATGAATTTGACGTTAGGAAATGTTGCCTCAAGAGCAGTCACGATGTCGTCCTTTTCCCAAGAGGCAGCGACTCGTTTTAAGAGGATTGTCCTCGACTTTTCGTCGGCCGGAGTGAAGGTGTAATAATTCACCTCCTTGGCCTTGAGGTTGTCGTTAACCGTGCGATAGGTTTCCCTATCGTAGGCTATGATTTTATTTAGGGATGGACTTAAGGTCTTTGCCTTGAAGTTAGATATCCCTAGCCGGTTCATATCACCGACGAAATTTTTTAAATTGAGGTCTCGTGCAAAGACCCCGGGTTGCTGTTTCTTCTTAGAAACAGGTGGGCGTTCCCCGACCTCTGGCTGAACAGTGTTGGTAACACCAGCAGCCTTTGGTTTTGGGTTAACTAATGGGGTTGGTCGTGGTGGGCAAGGCTGCTGCGGAGGTACGACCCTCACATGAGTTGGTGTTATCGCGGGGTTCGACAACAGTTTGGGGTGCGGCGTTGGTGGGGAACCGGTGGCCGCGCGCTTATTGGAAGGTCCTCCTTCGCAGTTTATTATGGGAAGCGGTGTTTTCCGCTTAGGGGCTCTAGACGAGTTTGGGGTGGGGGTGCGCGAGTCACCGTCATCCATTGTTTCGTCGGAGCTCTCAGCGAGACCCTCCAACTCGGGCTCGAGCTCCGATTCCGAGTCAGAAGCCTCCGAACTGGCACTGGACGGGGATGCGGGTGGTGCAGCTTCCACTCGCGACAATTTATCTCTCAAGACAGCGTTCTCTGCCTTGAGAGCCTCGAGGTCCTCCCTTAATCTTTTTATGAGAGCCATCATGCCCTGATCGGGCTGATGGCCCACACCACGAGAAGAGTAGGTGTCCATCTATTTCGATGTTGCTAACATCGAGCTCAGAAAAAAGAAACAAAAAACGCGTGGGCTGAACCTCGAATCTGAAATTCATCACCCTTATAAAGAGAAACAAATCGAAATTTGTATCTCGAAAATACACAATTTCCTACAAAAATCCCGATTTTGGAATCCTGAGTGAGATGCTCAGTGTTTATTCAAGATAAGAAATCAATTTCTTGAATTCTTACGAAACCATTACGCAGATGTGTGAATGTATCTGCTTTTGAGTTTTTGTTTGTTTAACTCAATGGAATTTTTAGGATAGAGATAACGATCTCTGAATTTTGAATTTAGATGATGCCGTGGGGCGAATATAGAACAATAAACGAATATTAGATTCGTTTATTGGGAGTTTGATTTTAATTTAAGATTTTGGATTTAATTATGCCGTGGAAGCAGCTAATAAGCGATAAACGAATGTTTGATTCGTTTATTGCGAATTTTGGTTTATGTTTGGGTTTTTTCGGATTTTGATTAAATTTCAGGTTTTAGTGTGTTACTGCTAGGATTTGGATGTAGGTGTGGGGGAAGGAGATGGTAGGGCTTTTCAGAGCACTACAATACCACGAATCTCCGAAGAACAGTACCCGTGACAATATCTGTAAAACAGACAGAGGTCGGCTACGCGACTTCGTGACGAATCTGTAAAACAATTAGAGGTCGGCTACGTGCCATCGATGTGATAGCGGTTGTAGTCCCGACGTCAGCGCCGAGTCCCCGATCAGGCGGATCGCTCGTCTCTGTATGCTGTCAAGTAGGTCGAGGGTGTGTTAAGGAGCAGAGCTCCAAACATGAGAGCAATATTCGAGCGCGTGTCTAATTTGGGATTTATACTAGAGAAGGAGTTGAGCCGGAGTGAAATATTTCTTAGCTCTAAAAAGATAACTCCGTTTTCCTGAGGCGGGTCTGGCGATGTTCGACACGTGTTTATACCACGATACATTCCCACAGACCCTGACGTCGAGCAATTTCAAGCTTTCCTCAGATTCGAGGGCCCGGCTATTCATCATCAGCTGTGGAACCGACGATACATTTTTCCTTGTGAATGTTGTATACTGTGTCTTCGTTTCATTGAAGTCGACAATATTGGCCTGTCCCCACTGCAGGACTTTATCCAGATTCCGATTCAGAGAGTTATTCTGGCTACATCTCAGCTGGTGTGACATTGATGCACTAATCGGTCAATCAATCGAAAAAGAGGAAACAATCGTACTATCATCCGCGAAACTGAACACTTTCTTATCCGTTGATTCCAACAAATCATTTATGTGAAGCTAAAATAAGGTTGCAGACAAAATAGAACCTTGAGGCACCCCGTCCACAACAACCCGTGTCGATCGATTCTCGAGGAAGCACTTCGTCCTGTCGAAAAGCTGCTGGGAAAGTCCATATGCACGAAGTTTGCTCAGCAATGCCCCGTACCAGACACGGTCAAAAGCCTTGGAGATATCCAATGCGACCGCCCTTGACTCGCCATGCCGCTCAATCGCAGATGTCCATATATCAGTTATAAGGGTCAAAATGTCGTTTCATTGAAGTCGACAATATTGGCCTGTCCCCACTGCAGGACTTTATCCAGATTCCGATTCAGAGAGTCATTCTGGCTACATCTCAGCTGGTGTGACATTGATGCACTAATCGGCCAATCAATCGAAAAAGAGGAAACAATCGTACTATCATCCGCGAAACTGAACACTTTCTTATCCGTTGATTCCAACAAATCATTTATGTGAAGCTAAAATAAGGTTGCAGACAAAATAGAACCTTGAGGCACCCCGTCCACAACAACCCGTGTCGATCGATTCTCGAGGAAGCACTTCGTCCTGTCGAAAAGCTGCTGGGAAAGTCCATATGCACGAAGTTTGCTCAGCAATGCCCCGTACCAGACACGGTCAAAAGCCTTGGAGAAATCCAATGCGACCGCCCTTGACTCGCCATGCCGCTCAATCGCAAATGTCCATATATCAGTTATAAGGGTCAAAATGTCGTTTCATTGAAGTCGACAGTATTAGCCTGTCCCCACTGCAGGACTTTATCCAGATTCCGATTCAGAGAGTCAATCCGTCTACATCTCAGCTGGTGTGACATTGATGCACTAATCCGCCGATCACTTAAAAAGGAGGAAACAATCGTACTATCATCCGCAAAACTGAACGCTTTGTTATTCGTTGTCACCAACAATTCATTTATGTGCAACGAAAATAAGGTTGCAGCCAAAATAGAACCTTGGGTACCCCGAATTAACAGGATACAGATGCGAACATTCGCCGTCCACAACAACCGGGATCGATCGATTTTCGAGGAAGCTCTTCGTCCTGTCGAAAAACTGCTGGGAAAGTCCATATGAACGAAGTTTGCTCAGCAATGCCCCATGCTAGACGCGGTCAAAAACCTTGGAGATATCCAATGCGACCGCCCTTGACTCACCATGCCGCTCAATCGCAGATGTCCATATATCGGTTATAAGGGTCAAAAAGTCTCCTGTGGACCACCTGCCACGGAATCCGTATTGGCGATCATTCAGAAGTTGCACTCCAAATACTTAAATAACTCAGTATTGATGACTTTTTCCATTACCTTAAACAACATAGACAGTAATGCTATCGGACGGTAGTTTTGTGGGAGACCCCTCCTTCTTTAGGATTGGCTAAACTCAAGCGATTTTCCAGTAAGCAGGAAATGTCCTCCGTGTATAAGATAAGATAGGGCTCCTCGATAGTATAGTGGTTAGTATACCCGCCTGTCACGCGGGCGACCGGGGTTTGATTTCCCGTCGGGGAGCCTCTAGCGCAAAACTAATGAACTTGCCCGGAAAAAACAAATCATTATGGAAAATTTAGCAAGCCTCAGGACTTGCTAAATAAGGGCAAGACCGGTTCCTGGTTGTAGTGCCGATGATGATGATGTATAAGAGAGCCGAAAGAATCTGTCAAGAACCGGCGACAGTTTTGGAGTACAGTTCTTACGGATTACTGCTCGTATTCCCCCAGGCCTGGCTGCCTTCCTACAGTCCAGTCCACGTAGAATGCGTTGAATAATGTGGGGACGAAATCTCACATCCCACATCGAAGATCGATCACAGTTGGCTCCAAAAACCCGGCATCGATGTTTGAATTCGCGGAAAGTAAATTCCGCAAGACTAATGACCTTGCCCGGAAAAAACAAATCATTATGGAAAATTTAACAACAGGACTTGCCAAGACCGGTTCTCGGTTGTAGTGCGCATGATGAAATTCCCGAACACATTAGCCTTATCTTTTGAATTTGTGACTAGTGTTCCGCTGCCCGTCACCAACGGATGAAAAGAGGAGGAAGCGAAGTCATTGCTGACAGCCCTTACCATTGACCAAATAGGACGCGCATTAGTTCGGCACTCAAGGCATTTATTGGTCACTTTGTCATTGTAAGCCCTCCTCGAGGTATCAATTGCCTGGTTACACGCGTTTCTGATTCTAACAAAATTAGTTCTGTTCGCGTCGGTGGGATTGGAGCACCATTGCTTAAAAGCTCTATTTTTGCCGCTGTAATCTGCTCGCATTCTTTATCAAACCAAGTTTTATCAAAATATTATTCGTTTGATGGTAACGAAATGTAAATCTCCATCTAGAAAAGAATAATTTCCGTGACCGACTACGTGCATGCGTTAACGCCGGGTTCTCCAAAGCACACCTCCGACCACGGAAAGGATGAAAAGAAATCTCACATATCATCCCAGTTAGCAGCACCATACATCTATACATGGTGAAGCTGCTTAGGTGGGTTACTCGTTTGAAATGCAAGTGGTTGCGCAACCGATACCAAGGAGTGGTCTGAGTTTCCCAGGGGCGCAGATACTTCCATGGTATAAATGCTCGGCTCGGATGTCAAAAACAGATCCAGGGTGTTCGCATCTTCACCACGGGTATCTGGCACTCGCGTAGGTTCCTTCACAAGTTGAGTCAAATTGCGACTAACAGCGAACATCTCCGCTAGCCTCCCAACCGCGTCGCTTCTGTTAGAATGTACCAATCACCCGGAGCTGTGTATATTAAAATTGCTAAGAATGACAATTTCAGAAGCCGTGTGGTTGATGTGTATCCAGTCTACGGCACGTGAAAGATGTTCGAAAAATGTCGCTGGTGGATCGTCATTCGCGGAGTGGTAAAGGCAACAATGAAATTTAACAGAATTCATCAGCTGCGGCTCTATCCTCTGGCAAACCAGATCGGACCGCGTCAAAACGCAGACTCCACGCTTAAAAAGGAATCTCGAATGCAAGTTGTATCCTGAGCAACGAAGATATGTCGAATCAGTTGACGAATCGACCTGGGTCTCAGTTAGGGAAAGGATGGATATCAGATTTCGCTATTTGCAACTACCTTATAGATATACAAATACTTTCGAATAGTAGATTGGGTATCAATGCCCAGTTGCCTAATAAAACACCACCAACCCCATCATTCTACAGGTACCATGAATTGGTTGAGAGATATCATTAACCAGGTCACGGAGTTTTAGTGATGAATCGGTCGAAAAAGTTGGAACGGGCGGCAGGTTTGAGGCAATGCCCCCACTTGTAAAACTATATTCCATGTAAGAAATATTAAGAAGAAAAGAAGAAGAAAAAACATCGACTTGGAACATAAAAACCACCCTGTATTTTGGGCTTACTTTTTCGTGGTTTCGAAGCGGCCATGGTTGGAATTAAAAAGTGCCCAAAATAAGGAGTGTGGCGGTGCCGCCAAACCCCACGGTACACTTACCTAAAAACCCCCATAGCCTCATCCTAAGTCGCATACGTTTTTGCTAATGCAATCGCATTAAGCACCTGAAAATGCTTCATGCATTAATTAGATCGAAGCTATAATCCTAAAGTCCCAGTAAAGAAAACTTACCTTTTCATGCATCTCTTCGCATATAATTTTCCGTAAGATTTCTTTCTTTGCTTATCTGGAATTCCAAACCAATTCGGCACCTTCGGTACCAGACAATTCCTGTAAACAAAATGATTCGGTTTGCATACAATGTAACCGTCATGACAGGGACCATAAATATTGCGCCGTCTATTTTCGAACTTCGTCATGTGTACGATAAATTTCCTTACGTACACATTGGCAGGCGACCTTTTTCTACCAGCAATAAAATTCTCTAACTCGCACCATGTGCAAACAGAAGAACGCTGTTCCTACATAGGTTTTCTGCGATACCATAAACAATTCATATCGGTTGTGGTATCCGAAAAACATTTTTCTTCATTTAATGAGCGGCTGCTACTTATTTAGCTGACCCTCATTACCGAACGTTACATAAGCAAACCCATTAGCATCCGACTAGTTCGGTTTTATTTGCTTTACCGAAATCGTATCCTATGAATGCACTTTATGCCCTTTCTTTGTTCGGGGTTCGTTCTCATCCATGAAAGAGCCATACACATACACCACTGCACTGAAAGAGTGCATTTCTGTGGCGACCACACCCTTAAGAGAAAAGTTTTTCTCTCCCTTCCCTTTTTTTAACCCTAACCTAGGATGGAATTCATGTCAGAGTTCTATCCTCGGTGAGTCCTTTACCATCCGCTAACCGCCGCGGTCACGCGTCACTTCCGCTCTCCGTCACTGCGGAGACGCGCAAATATATACTGGAGTCGTCTTCACGTTGTTCAAGTAACTTTAATTAAAGTCGGTGAAAGTATTGATTTAAATCTGTCATTTTATGCGTTGTACCTTCAAAACTAAAGAATAAATCTAAGTGAAACTATTAAAAGTAACAAATAAAGTATTATTGTTGATCAAACCGGAGTGTTTTGTTTCTGTGTTGTGTCCGCTCGGTTGCGAAGGTCGACCATCGTTTGCTTCATCCTTGCGTAGTGAGCAGTGTCCGCGTGAACAATTTATGATGGAGGAGGAAGTGAACGGAGTGCCCGTGTATTGGCACAATACTTCCTCCCCACAGGTGCTTTCCCGGAATCATTTTTTTTTTATATACAATGTGGCGCAAAATTTATCACCCAATTGGAAGATTATAATTTTTGCAAATGACGTTGTACGTCAATCATATTTGACATTTGTGAACTAGACTACTGGAAAGCACAAAAAACAGCAGAAACATTGTAAAGGTCCAAATAAAGATTTTCATCACTCAAAATCAAAAGCACAAAAAACAGCAGAAACATTCTAACGGTACAAATAAAGATTTCCATCACTCAAAATCTTTTTTTTTTTATTTAGCAAAAAGGTAATTCAAAAAACAAAATTGGATGATTAATTTTGCACCACATTGTACTTCTCTCAAGAGAGGCGAACCTAGAGAGCCACACGGCGCCCCGAGATGCCACCAAATAACCGTTGCAGTTCTTCTTGAACAGTTGTAGGTTGTAACGCTCCGGGAGCACTCGCGCGGGGAGAGAGTTCGAGAGCTTTCCCGCTCTGTAACGGAACATCCCGACATCGGGAGGTGAACCGCAAATTGGTGCGATCCGTCGGATTGTCTTGTGTAGCTCAAATAAACCGAATTGCGCGGAACAATACCACGAATCTCCGAAGAACAGTACCCGTGATAATATCTGTAAAACAGACAAAGGTCAGCTACGCGACTTCGGTGTGATAGCGACTATAGTCCCGACGTCTGCGCCGTGTCCTCGATCAGACAGATCGCTCGTCTCAGTATGCTCCCAAGTAGGTCGACGGCATGTTTAGGATCAGAACACCAAAGATTGGGCCAATATTCGAGCGCGGGTCTAATTTCGGATTTATACAGGAAGAGGAGTAGAGCGGGTGTGGAATAGTTCTTGGCTCTAAAAAGATCTCAGTTTTCCTGAGGCGGACCTGGCGATGTTCGGCACGTTTTTATGCCACGATACATTCCCACAGACCCTGACACCGATCAATTTCAATCTTGCCCCAGATTCGAGGGGCCTGCCATTTATCATCGGCTGTGGAAACGATGATCCACTTTTCTTTGTGAATGTTGTATACTGTGTCTTCGTTGCATTGAAGTTGACCAGACTGCCCTTTCCCCACTGCAGGACCATCTGGATAACCAGATCGCGATTTAGAGAGCCGATCTGGCAACATCTCAGCTGGTCTGCCGTTCACTGACCGCTGACATGGTTACCCCGACTTACATTGGCATTATTGATCTTGTTTTTTTTTTATGTAACACGCATATGCATGTGGGTTTTTGAGACATCGTAAAATGTCAAATCTCACCATAGTGCAGGCGGGAAAGAAGCGCGAGGATATGGAGAGGAGGCATCAATGTACATTCATCATAATGACAAGGAAATACTCGAGCAAAATGAGCGTTCCACATTCGTGTGATTCGCCTGAAGAATGATTTTTTGTGTTTCAACCGTACATCTGAAGTTAATTGTTCTCATCAACAATGCGCGCTATTTGATTAGCGGGTGTCGTGTAAATAATATTTCGGGAAGTAGAAAGCATTGAGATAGTTCAGTGGAATACTTTTAGAAAACAGATAGATAGGATACATTCCTATCTATGTCTATGTGTAATTAAGTTCATCTAAAGTCTGTCTATAGTTAATTAACTTCATTCTATGGCTGTGTGTAATTAAGTTCATTTAAGTCTATGTGTATTAAGTTCATCTTAAGCCTATGTCTATAGTTAATTAAATTCATCCTATGTCTTTGGGTAATTAAGTTCATCTTAAGTCTACGTCAATAGGTAATTAAGTTCATTCATCCGAAAATGTTTCCGTTTTTAGAAAGTAAAAGCCTTCCCCACAATAATCCGGAAGTAGTAATTCATTTTCACAAGGCAGGGATAAAGGAGTAGTTCAAGTAATAACATCTCGCAAACTTTATAACGTAATACACCCAACAAAAACATTCTTCATACGAACTTTTGGTGGGTTGATGCGTAAGTCTGTGGATTGGACGCATTCCCAGCTGCTTTTGTTTCCCATTTAAATTCTCGATTAGACGCTTTCAGACATTTTCCCACATTTTGTTATCATACTTAAATAATTGTAACGTGTTCTGCCTCCGGAAATTATCATCTACACCTTCCAAATCACAAGCAGTAACGTTGAAATACAATTACGTTTTAGAAATGTAAATGAAGCTAAAATAAACGATTCACACTGAACGAAAAAATCACATTTCTATCACGGAGTGCCATCCAATTCCACTCGATGGGTATCCCAATATATTTATGCTCCAACCGCAATCCTCACCCACCGGAGAGTCATCAATTTATGAAATTTGAACTAAGTCCTTTAATGTCAAATAAATTCTGTTGAATCAACAATATTGAGGGGATAGTATTTCGACTTAATTTTTTGTCAACATTTCTCTGCCGCCTTTGAAACAAGAGAGTGAGTGATGTTGTTGTAGTTTTCAAATTTGTAATTTGGTTATACACAATTTGTATATTAACAAATCAAAAGAGCTGTAATATATATCCAAAATTACCACCGACCAGATATGGAGGAATTTTGATAACAAAATTTGGATAGCAATTTAGGTACCTATTCCGTTTCTACATTTATTTGCATGCGTTTTGCATAATAAGTACGAAAAAGATGTGTAAATGTATCACAGCCCATGTGCGGTTTCATATATCACGATACGTCTAATTGGATTTTGCCTTTTATGACATATTTGCTTTTTACAATGGGGGCTGTTCAGATTCGCAATCACCACCCTAGTATAGACGATGACAACCGTATCCTTGTTTAGATGCGAGTTTTTTGAAATGTCAGACCAACAATGACACCACTGTGGTAATAAGGTAGCTTAACAGCCAGTCAGTAAACCTAAAGCAATTTTTCTTTTGGACAATTAAATGCCAAAGCACAATGCGGGTGGAAGAAAATCGGAATGAAGGTTCTGCTTTCGACAAAAAATCGAAATATCTTTTTAATTTATGGAAGTAATTTAAAAAGTTACAGAATGGATTTTGGATCATCCCTTAGTTATTTTTATCCTAGTCTGCCAAGCTGTAGAATCGGTAGAGCGCTGAGTTAAGAATGTAAGTTTCATAAAACTGGTCATGAACTTCCGGGTTCCTACAGGCCAATGTATGGTGACTACCCAGTTTAGAGACACCGTATTTATGAAAATATTAATAGGAATACAAGGTACAGATAAATTTATCAACAACATTTTAACGCGCGCGAATTAAAAACAAACAGACCTGATTAATAGAACATCTTGCAATCACATATCTCCAAATCTACTACACTGGCTTTTACTATCCACTGTTTTGCCTTTTTTGGTTTACGTATCGAACACTTTTTTATAGTGGCTTCATTCTTGTCGTTCATTCTAGCTTTCAGGTAGTCAATGCATTGTTTTTTGCCCATCTGGGCCATTATTCTTTATTTACATTGCCATCTGTTGCCACAGATTGATAGTAAACAATATGCTCCCACCTAAAAATTCCACTTCATGGAACTTTGCCACAGTTATACATTTGTGTTCCTTGTAAGGGGAACCCATATTATTATTTGGAAACGAGGTTAATCGCAACTTAGTTCTACGTGAGTAAGCACTGTTCAAAACTCACAAGGTCTTGTATGACTTTAACCTACTTTCAACCAACTGACAACAATGAGTAAAGAACTGAGCTGTCTGGCAAACCATAACAAGCCATCAGGCAGCTGCGAAATCTGATCACCGCATCCTGTTAGTATGTTGTATCTACGCCAGTCGTGTCTGTTTTCTGAGCCGCATAATAAAATAATCCAAATACATTGTTCGTAGAGGTGTTAAAAGGTGAAACTTTATTGAAACGATATTAAGAACTTAAGCTTACATATTCAAAGCTTTTGTTATAAGGTGGTTACTAGTTAAATATAATATATTAATTACTATGAATTTAAAGGCAACAAATAAACAATCGCACTTATTTGGCAGTTGCCCTAAGATCTATCTTTAATTAATTCAAATACCCGCTGGGTATACGGCGCAGTATAACCTTCTGAGCAGATTTAAGGTTTAGTAATTTCTCCTGAACTGTTTTTTTTTGTTTATATATATATATATATAAACAAACGCGCGCGCAAAAGGTGATTTTGGAGTACCCTTAAAGGTCAGAGCACAGTGCGACCGGAAGGAGAGGAAGTATCGATGTACATTGGTCTTAAATGCCTGAGCATTACAACGACGAGGAAACACATGATCTGGTACAGTATCCCACATTCGTGTGGTTCGGCTAAAGAATCACTCTCTATATTCATTTGTGCTCCTGAAGTTTACTCTCAACGTGAATTAATGCGCCTTCACAGATTGAAGGGTATCGTGGGTATATGTCCGAAGGGGCGGAACACATTGTGCAAGTTTAGATGAGCAACGACCGTGATAGTACTTATAGGAAAGAGATAGGCACGATACGTTGCGCCTATGTTTTAACGACGGCATTGATCGACTCACTGCTGGGACCCCAATAAGTTTCACTGCTCGTTTTTGCATCCTATCGCGCACGTGTAGTGCAATTTTGGAAGCGCCTGACCAAATATGGGAGTTGTACTCCATTTTGGGACGAATATACGCCTTGTAAATAATGAGCAGTTTGGGTGGAGCTAAGTATTTTTGGCATCTCTTAAGGAACCCATGCATTTGGCGGCACTTTTCGCAGCGTCAAATGTGTGGTAATTCCAATTAAGAGCCGAAAAGATTAATATAAATATTCGCCGACCAATGTTTATTGGAAATGGGGAGTATATCCGGCTGATAGTGTTAAATTTACTTCATGCGTTTGAATTCAATCGACTGGGATTATGCGTTAACACATAACTTCGAGCAATATAGATATTTATAAAACCCTATGCAAACCACTATGATATTGTGGGGTTATATTAGTTGGTGTGCCGGCACGGGCACGGGTTCACTAATATTCCACATAACCGCCGAAAACCGTTCACAAAAATGAGAAAAGAAACACTAGGATGTTGTTCTGAAATTTGTCTTTTTTTATTGGTTTCCTTTCTCTTTTATAGTACATTAATTAAATCTGGTTTACACATAACTAAGGTAGAACACTCGAGCACTGATTATTATTTTCAGGTTCATACTACATCGCATTTGTACACTCGAAGAATTCAATAAACGTCACACTCCGTTTAGTCATCAACAAAACACGATTTATCAAAATATAGTTAAATGTACGAAGGGAATTACACAAGTTGGAGATAATTTCAGTTGGGTAAATAGTATTACTGTTCGGAATTAATCTTCGAATGTTATCCTTGATGACCCGTTCGTCTGCACGATTACTACTCGACCACTTTGAGCACACTCTCTTGTCGACTCCCAATCAACGACCGACTCTGTTCACGGCTATCCCTAGACTGCTTGACTCGTGCAGAGAAAGCGAAGTTTCTCTTTTGGTGACCATGGTGAGAGGATCTCTCTGAGTAGGTCCTGGCGAGGGTGCGGTTGATCCCGCGAAGATTACGTTGTTTACCCATCTAGCGAGGTCATGGGTAAACGAAATCGGGAAAAGGAAATGGGACAAAGGGCATCGTGGGTGATGTGCATGCAGCTGTGTAAACAGGCTGCATCCCATTAGGGAAACTCGTACTAAAAGGAATTTAGAAACTTACACAATGGTGATTGTGCATGTTATCTATGCCGGCGGGAAGGATCGAATTCTTTTGTGTGTATATTTACACACAGGTGAATTCGGTTTTTGGCGGCTAGACGCGAGATGCGAAAACTGCTTTTGTCGGTTGGACAAAAGGCTGCCGCGAATGTGGATAAGACGGGAAAATCGACTACGCACGTGTGTGGCGCGATACTCTGGCTGACAGGGACGCCGATAAGGTTTCCTGATTTATGACGGTTACTTTGTATGTTAACCGAATTATTATCAGGAAAATTGGTGTGATGCATTAATGCATGAAACAATGTCCTTGGGGGGGAAATGTTTGCAGGTGACTGCGGGGTGGTGAAGGAAGTTGGGGTTGGAACTGTGGGTGGTTCTTCGCGTAGTTTTAAAGAAACCCCCCCAGTGACGTAGTGACGAAATAAGTAGGGGAGTGTAGGCGGTCGCGGCGGCGCTGGAAGGCTAGGTGTTTGGAGGTCTACTGCGGCCCTTCTTGCTTCAATAGGCGCGCTCGGGCTCGAGTAAGAGGGGGTTGAGGTGGTTGTCGGTCGTTGGTGATGTCGGGTACTGGTGGAGGGTTTGAAACTGCTAAGCCTCCAGAAAACAGGGTTTGAGTCTCTCAACGCTGACCGTGGATCGCTTGCCTCGGATTTCAATCTCGAAGACACGGTCGCTGGTGCGTTTAGAGACTCTGTATGGGCCGTCGTATGTGGGTCCAAGGGTTTTTTGACCTTATCCACCCTGACAAAGACGTGCGTGCACCTGTGCAGTGCAGGGTGGACGAAACGTTTTTTGGACCCATGCCTGGCCACGGGCATTGTCCTAAACTTAAGTAGCAGGTCACGGAGGTGGCCCATGTCGTGAAGCTAGTCACGTGGCGTTTCGCTATCCACGAAGAGTTTGCCTGGGAGTAAAAGGTTGGTGCCGTAGGAGAGTTCCGCTGCATGCGACATTGAGTTCAGGATGTCGCTGCATGCATTGGTTCCCTACTTGGCGGGTGCCAAAGTAGCTATCCAGGGGTATCAGGTGGAGGCTGCATGTCAACTTGGATTGAACAGGGACAGGGATCGACCTGGCCTTCACCGGGATGAAAGCAGAGACTCTGCCCTGTATGTTCCCACCCACCACCCCACACATCAACCATAGGACTTCTGAAATTGTCGTCCTTGGCAATATTAATAGCCCCAGTGATTGGTTCAATCTAATAAAACCGACGGGGTTGGGATGCTAGCGGAGATGTTTGCAGATTGCTCTTGGCAGATTCTTTCGGCTATCTTATACACGGAGGACATTTCCTGCCCACTGGAAAATCGCTTGAGTTCAGCCAATCCCAAAGAAGGGGAAAAAGTATCTCCCACAAAATTACCATCTGATAGCATTACTATCTATGTTATCTAAGTTGATGGAAAAGGTCATCAATGCCGAGTTAATTAAGTATTTGGAGTGCAACAGACTTCTGAATGATCATCAATACAGACTCCGTGGCAGGCGGTCCACGGGAGACTTTTTGATCCATAAAACTGATGTATGGACATCTGCGATTGAGCTGTGGGGGGCGAGATCTAGGCAGTGGGGTTTGGCGCAACCGCCACAGAGCTCCATAGTGAGTCAAGGGCGATCGCATTGGATGTCTCCAAGGCTTTTGACCGTGTCTGGTACGGGGCATTGCTGAGCAAACTTCGTTCATATGGACTTTCCCAGCAGCTTTTCGACAGGACGAAGTGCTTCCTCGAGAATCGATCGACACGGGTTGTTGTGGACGGGGTGCCTCAAGGTTCTATTTTGTCTGCAACCTTATTTTAGCTTCACATAAATGATTTGTTGGAATCAACGGATAAGAAAGTGTTCAGTTTCGCGGATGATAGTACGATTGTTTCCTCTTTTTCGAGTGATTGACCAATTAGTGCATCAACGTTGCACCACCTGAGATGTAGACAGATTGACTCTCTCAATCAGGATCTGCAATGGGGAATCTCGTAATGTAGCGGGAAATCTCGTAATGCCAAAGTAAGTCGAATGGGTTAACCATTTAGGCGGTCATTGAACGGCGCACCAGCTGAGATGTAGCCAGGTTGACTCTCTGAATGGGGAAATGGATAAACTCCCGCAGTGGGAAAAGGCCCGTCTCGTCAACTTCAAAGCAACGAAGATACAGTATACAACTTTTGTGGGGCTTCACAGTTCTCTGTGCCTAGACACTGGCACTAATTTCACTTTCTTCCCCAACGTAGTCACTACGAAAGCAAATGTTCACCAGAGGAAAATCCAGAAGAAAATAAAAATTCACTGTGGTGGTTTTGTTGTCTTAGTGTTCTTTTATTTGTTGATATGATGTCCTTTATTATTTATTTACATTCTCCTGGGGGATAGTTTATAATTTGTTTTTTTTTTCTTCACTTAAAACATTATGAATGTTATTAAATTGAGTTTCATAAACATATACAAGATGAAACAAATACGGTGTTTTGTTTTTCTTTTCTTCACGTAGAACTTATTATGAATTTTATTAAATTGATTTTCATAACCTATATACAAGATGAAACAAATATTGCTTTGTTTTCCTTTCCTTCACTTAGAATTTATCATTAATGTTATTAAATTGATTTTCACAAACTATATATAAGATGAAACTCTTCTTTCGCGAAACTGTAACCGCAGTAATTAAAAGAAAAACATTTGACTTGACTTATTATCTGGCCGTAGATTGGTGGCGAATCAGGAGACGTGTGCACCGTGTAGGTGACTATACCGACCGACTAACGGCGGCGTGACCGACCGCGATTCTCGATTTTGGACAACGATCATACCCAGACGAGCGATCAGCCAATGTTAATCGCGCTCTCCTGTGCCTCCTTCAATTCTCTACGCTCATCAAGGTGAATACATACTTGCGTATTCGTTCGACGTCGATGGGCATAGAAAGGATGAAGAAATCAAAAGGAAAGCACAATAACCCAGGGTTGATCTGCCTTTGGTGTGCGTGTATCAATGCAGCCTCTGAGGTTGATCCACTGACCTAGTGCGGTGACTGTGGTGATCTCAGAGTGCATTGAACTATGGAAAGACACAATTGTGAAGGAGAGGAAAATGTAGTTTGCGCTATTCACCTGTAAAAAGAGATCATTGATCCCCAGTGAATAAAGTGTCTGGGGGAAATCAAAGTGACGCCACTGATGCTTGTGAAATAATCAACGTGAGAACCAGACTCAAAGACGCTGAAATAACCCCAGCGGCTTTGCTACGATGCAACAGCGTCGTTTGGTTAGATTTAGTTGTTGCTAACCAATAGGTCGTTGAGATTTCCGGTAGAAATCTCATAGGATTAATGATATGGAATTACCGTATGGCAAAAGAGAGCTGAATTCAATTCTGCATTATTTGCATAGAATAATGAATTCAGCTATGCTTTCTTTTACAGGTAAAATAGCTGACCGGTGGGATAGGGGTTAATGTGACGCACTGTAAGCGGTCGAAATTGGGTTGAAATTGTGGGTTGGTTCTCCATGTAGTATAGAGAACCCCCACATATTCACAAAGAAACGTGGATCATCGGTTCCACAGCTGATGATGAATGGTCAGGACCTCGAATCTGGGGAAAGCAGAAAGTTACTCGGCGTCGCGGTCTGTGGGAGTGTATTGTTGGATAAACACGTGTCGAGCATCGCCAGGTCCACCACAGGAAAACTGAACTATCTTTTTAGAGCGAAGAAATATTTTACTCCGGCTCAATTTCTTCTCCTGTATAAATCCCAAATTAGACCCGGGCTCGTATATTGCTCCCATGTTTGGAGCTATGTTCCTAAACATACTCTCGACCTACTTGAGAGCATACCCAGACGAGCGATCCGCCTGATCGGGGACATGGCGCTGACGTCGGGGCTATAGTCGCTATCACATCGAAGTCGCGTAGTCGACCTCTGTCTATTTTACAGATATTATCACGGGTACTGTTCTGCCGAGATTCGTGCTATTATTCCATGCAATTTGGTCTATATGCGCTCCACAAGACAATTCGATGGATCGCACCAATTTGCGGTTAATCTCCCGACTGCGCGAACAAACTTGCATCCTTGTTTCGTTACAGAGCAGGAAAGCTGTGGAACTCTTTCATCGCGCGAGTGTTCCCGGAGCGTTACAACCTACAACTGGTCAAAAGGAACCACAACAGTTATTTGGTGGTATCTCCGGGCGGTGTGTCGGCCCTCTAGGTGAGCCTCTCCCGAGAGAAGTATATTAAGAAAAAAGCTTAATGGATTCAACTATGGACTGTTATGAAGCCAATTTTTAGATCAAAACATTTACATATTCTTCATAATTAAACTTCTTGCGAGACGCACTCGGTGATGGGAAATACGAATTTAACTTCTATCTGTTTAATTTTTAGTTTTGACTTTCTATAATTAGATAGAATTGAGAGATATTGCAATTGAACAAAAAGAAACAAATGAATAAACGCAAATCACTTTTCCATTGTGAAAGTATTCTACTTTAGATTAAATAATGTTAATTAATGTCTAAAAAGTACCAGGGGCGCAGTACAAGGAGAGGCACTGCCCACAGCCTTATATAAATAATTCACGAAATGTTAAGGCCGTTTGACTTGACATATCACACTGACCTCAGGGAGGTCTAAATTTACATTTTATCTTAATCACCATTCATAGCTAAAGTGCGATTGAATTCAATAAGATCGCACGATTTTGTTGTTTGTGTGATTTTTTTTAATTCGACAAAAAAACATTGAACGATAAAAGTGAAAAAAAAAAACACAAACTCTAGGAGAAAGAACAGAGAGACGAAGAGAGAAATGGAATTCAAAAAGATGACGAATACTAAAGAAACGAAACAAATTTGATTTTAATGGGAAATGTTTCTTCGCATCGACATCCTTCTCGCAGGGAAAACAAAACAAATTCCAAGACTGCATTAAGAAGGAAATCAGAAGAGAGGCAAAAGTAGATTTCATTCAAAATCAACAGACACACAAAACAACATCAAAGTCCATCATCCAGGCGAGTCTAGCAATTCATTGTTCCAATCTGAAATCTGGCATCGACCCAACTGAGGCCAATGCTTCTCTAGTTTGGCTCCTTTGAATGCGAATCTTTCCTCTGCCACGACCACCGCCTCAGCTTCTGTTTTTTTTTTTTCACTATGTAGCAAAATCGCCACCCTTGATATTGCCTCTGTTGCTATCGCAGAAGAGTATCGAACAAATTCGCTATAGCTGAGGGAAGTCAACAATTTCTCGCCTACACCTCACTTCGATTAACTAACTTTCCGGATGATATTCGTTGCTCTGGGGAGAACCGATTTAAATACTTGGTCCCGGGGAGTAATGCATCTCCCGATGTAATGGGTATGAACACGCGATTGCTGTTAACGCCAACGATTGCTGGTGGCTGACGCTGAATACTAAATTTGAATTAGAATGAGAGATGCAGATGTTGTGGGTTTAAAAAAATAAAGAAAAAAACAAAACGTATAAAAAGTGGAAATAATCGACAGCATCCGAGCATCTCATGTTAATGCGATTATATACGAACACAAATCTTGATGAAAAAGTCGCTTGCCAATTTATTATTCTACCTACGGCAACAATGTGCCAACTTCAAGATTAATTTTGATCGGTTTTTTGTATACCAAACTTATACCCAAGAATGTTGAAAGTTGGAAGTAATATCGTCGAGTTACTCCGATTTCGCCAGTATAATCGCAAATACCGCTCAAGTAGGCATTTAACATGTCCACAATTGCGTCCTTGGTTTCTTTGGATTACGTAGATAGGCAACAGACATCACTTTCTTCAGCCGAGCAACACATAGACGAAACATTGAAAAGGACAATGCGCTTTTGTAGATAATTATCCGTTCTCATAACATCCATAGGGTGCTTAATACAACACCATCTTAAGACTTGTTCGTTTACTGGTTAGAACACGTTATTATTTAGGAAATAGAATATATTTTGATGTGACAACGTTTTCAGGCTCGATTATATAAACTATGAATTTTTGAGAGATCGCTTAGACATCTTATGTTCCACCCATTGTAAAGTAAAACGCGAAAATGTGAATCTTGTACTGTTCGCAAACAGACGGAAAATTATGGTGTACTTTGCATTTTAATGCACTAACTGTAACATGTCACTTACCCATTTTTATATATAAAAGAACCCTTTATCAAATTGATTTTATTGTAGATGAAGTGTTCATTATAAGTTTTAAAGAAATTGGTTTCATACAATAATTTGTACATTCCAATCAGTAGTTCGATATGTCGCCTAACACGCACACAAACAGTATACACACTAAACTGAGGCGGCAAGCAAGCCACCGAGTAAGCACTCACTTTATTGGTTTTATCATTCAATTGAATCAAATCCCAAAAATGCATTGAATTCACACTTCATTTCAAATGAATTCGTTTCGCAACTATCCTCCATTCACTGTATTATTCAAATTATTTTTGAAAAATGGCGAATCATTTCGTCCGTTTAGAATAGACAATTATTTTCAATTCCTCACGATTATTCCTTTTCATTTGTTTCAAAACGATCGTCTTCACTGACGCTTTTATGCATTAAGTAAGAAATGACCCATTTCAGTCAGCAGTTGAATATCGACTCCCTTTATTTTCGACCTCTTCGCACTCTTTATCCTTTGAGCTCATTACAATCAAGGCATACTGTTTACAGATGTTTTCAAAGTATCCTATAAAAAATGAATCGCATTGCATTCGATTTGGGCGAACATTGTAATTCCTGATGGGTCGTTGGCACTTTATTACTTTGGGTGTATTCTCACGATACTAAGACCTGTGTTTATACACGTATCATTCTAAGTCAATGATATCACAGTAATTTTTGAATAACTTATTGGTATCTTTTCACGAACTTGTTTATTTTGTGAGTAGTACTCTACGCCCCGTACTGTATTTGTATTTTTATTTTGTTCCGTCGTAAAGTTTTCCCAGATGTGAGTATCCTGATTCCATGATTTGCTTGCTTGTGCGTATCCGAATTTATGTATTCTTACAGGCAGCCAAAAATAATTTGGCGGTGTTGATTAATAACAAATTAATCAACGTGGGCGGTTTCATATCAGGTGAATCCGATTATTTGTTTGGTGGCGGCCCCAAGGGGCAATTGTTTGAGAGTGGCAGTTTTTGTGGTAACAGAGCTGACAACGCCCTTGTCACTGGCACCAGTTGGTGGTTGTTTTAAATAATGTCTCAGTAGCTTCAAAAGGATTATAAAAAACTGTTTGTCATCCTTCATACGAATGGTGTGATCATTTTTTCTATTCATTTTAACGACAATTACGTCTATTAAATTCCATGACGGGATGAAATAGAACTCACGTTTCATTTTAAGTTGATATTTAAATTGGGTTTTCAATTCAGTTTTGTCGTCCTAATCGGACGAAACGACCGAGTTGACTTGAAAGTTTAGAATAAGAATACAAGTTATTATATTGTACAAAAAGGTTTAGTCAGTTTTTATTTTATGGCAAAACTCCAGTCAATATCTTTACCTTGGAAACAAAGAAGAACGGTTTGACCGGGAAAACAACCACTATATCTGTTTTATGATCGGTCAGATCTAACCCGAGAAATTGAAAATAGTCTTTAATGAGTCAAATCGAGTAATCGGTGCCCGTTTCTACCACCACCATGGGCCACGGTAATAACAGCGATGTCGTCAGTAGAAGAAAAATGTTCACTTCATGTAATTATCTACTTCCTCGTACGTAATATTCCACTGGAGGGAATTAAGTACTCGCCATTGAAAAAACGGAATGAAATTGTCCTCCTTTGTCTGCTTCGGATAACAGCTATATCCCCTCATAAAGTGTCGAATGACCTTAAAGCTTTCGGACACCTCGTTCACTCCAGAACGTGATCACACTTTCAACGTAGTAAGGCTGAACTCAACAAGTTTTTTCGTCCCTAAACTCCTACCTCCTCGACCCTCTCCCAAAACCGACAGTATAACTCCCCTTACCCTCTATTATCAGAACATGACTGGTCTTCGCCCAAAGACCCAATCCATTCTGAAAAACTTCCATGTCCTACCTTTAAGCGAAACGAATTTAATCCCCAGCATTCATAACCTGGAACTGTTCCTCCCTCGTTCACCATCTTCCGCGATAACCTCCTCAATCTGGACATTGACTTTTCTCCCAGCCGAGGAGTGCTTATAACTGTCCATGACAGTCCTGATTTGTCATTTATCACTTTCCTACTTCCTCCAGGTTGGACTTTGTGACAGTCAAAATCACTCATCCTTGGAAACCAATCTTTGTTATGTCCTTCTATATCTTGCCATTCCAGCCTATTGAAGCTTATGAGGTCGCTCTTAATACTACCGACCACATAATATAGCTGAATAATTGCGAAGGTGACATCATCGTCTTTGGAGATTTTTGTCTTCCATAACTCAATTGGGCTTCTGACGATCAGTCACACTCCACCTCCCATTCTACCTCGGGCAATGGATGTCTTTTCATTGATCGACTAGATGATTGTTGCCTATGTCAAGTCAGCAACGTTCGAAACCTATTGGGTAGGCAGCTAGGTCTCATCTTTACAACAGACCCTATCAATACATCAGTCTCATCCAGCCCCTTCGTCCTTACATCTATAGACTACTGTAGCGGTTCTACGAACCATACAACTCCTTACCGGTGGGTTATCCTTCCCGTCAAGGAACTCTACTCACCTTTGGCAGCACACGTGCCCACAGACACGTGGCCAATAGTCATTACAATACCTGTAATAAAGGCTATATGAAATTGCAACCACGTTGAACCCGATAGCAAAAACCAAGGAACTTAACGTTCAAAAGCTTCCAATATCCAATAAACCATTTCAAAAGAGCAGCTAAAGCATCACATCTAAGCAATGCGTCAAATGCAGCAAGCATCGCATACAGGTCATCAATCTCCCATCCTAAACATCAACTCGATGTTTCCAAAGAAATACCCTTTTCGATAAATAGACCGAACAACGGATGCATACGCTGGTAGCTAAATGCAATTAGTACACTTGCACACTTGCACAAACAAACAATTCGTTGCGCCGCTGATTAGCCGGCGAACAATCATAAACGCATAACACTATCCCTGATGGATGTTTATGATGGAAAAGGCAAACAAAGCCTTACATCCCATAATCTGTGTACGTATCCGAAATGCAGGCGATCCTTTTCCTCATGCCAGATATGTTGGATAAACTAACCAGCGAGTGATCGGAGAATAAGTGACGGCATCCGATCAACAGACAAAGGAGGACAGGATTTCGATCACCACCACAATGGTGATAATGATGATTACGATGAAAAACCTTCCTTTACAGACACGTGGGGAAATTTTCCCTTACGATGGGGGATACGAATTCAGTAGTCGAATTAGAGATTAGTCTTTATCGAGGGGTATACTTCGAGCATCCGTCACGTGAACACAGTTACAGAACCCCGCCGAGAAGGTCAATCCGCGCCAAGGTAATGGTCGACGGGAAGCTACGAAAACAGTAAGACACTAATGCACTTTTAGATGTCGGTAAAATGTTTGACGATCGCACGTCCACGCTGTAAATACCGTTCGGAATTCAGAAACGGAAAAGTGCAAGAAATCGATAAATTCGCAATAAAAAAACGATCTCGAATACAAAACATACGTAACAACCAAAAGAATCTTTAATACTTTTCGTGTCATCAAAAGTGAATGTGTGCCGGATTAAGTGTGATTCGATTTGTTTTCGTATTTGTTATCGCCTACAATGTGTCTTTAGATACGATAAGAACATTCTGTTTCGATAAATTACTCGTCACTTACTTCATAAAACAGCGAAACTTATAACATTCAAAACAATAATAGACAACAACAATTATATAAAAATTCAAAACAATTTTCTTGGTTTTTCATTTGTAACTCCGTATGTGTATGTTTTCTCTGCGGCAAGTTCGGCGGAACACTTGAACAACATATAAATCCGCCAAACTACCACCACCCGCCTCTTCTCGTGGCCTTTTTTCAACCCCCCCCCCCCCCCCCTTTACGCGCCTACGATTTCCATAAAGCTAACTTTCGCTTTATCAACTAGTACCTAGGCCACCATTCGTTCACCTATCCGTCGAAAACGCCATTACCGACTTACATATCAAAATCCTTTTCTCTATTTCCTCATTACTCTAGACAAAGAACATGAACCTCTTTCTCTCCATGCTACAATCACAAGCCTCGTTCCCTGCGTAAGAAAAGGAATAAGTTATGGGTCACCTTCGCTCGGAATCGAACTATACCTGACTACTCCAACTTTCTTGGATGTTACCTCAAATTCACAAAACTTTACAACACCCTTTATCGCAACTATCTTCTCAGAATTCAGACCAGTCTCAACAATAACCCCAAAACCTTCTTTCAGTTCGTCAATCATCAACGTAAATCCGATAGTTACCCCACATCGCTTACGTTATACTCTCTTACCACATCTGATCCTGTTACTGTTGCTAACCTCTTCGCCACTCACTTCAAATAAGAATTCACGTATGACTCCTTTTTCCCATCACACTTTAACTACCTGCCTAACTTTTCCCTCTGGCCCCTTCTACACAACTCCTTTGATTCGACCTTAATTGAATTCAAGCTACTGCAACTCAAAGACGAGTTTACACTGGGCCCCAATGGTATCCTTGCAATTCTCCTCAAGAAATGCTCATCCAATCTCTCTGCTCCCCTGTCACTGATCTTCAATCTCTCACTTTCTCAAGCGTATTACCCCACATTTGGAAAACGCCCTTCACCACTCCCTCCCACAGGAAGGCTCCCAAAAACGATGTCGCGAACTACCATCCCATCGCCAAACCGTCACACTTAGCCAAGACTCTCGAAAGTATTCTATACGAATCTCTTAGTTGCAAACCTTTTATTTCATCAAAGCAACATGGTTTTCTCAATGGCCCATCAACTACAACCAACCTTGTTGAGTTCACTTCCTTTACACTCTCAGCGCTAGAGCACGGCAACGAGGTCGACATGGTCTCAACCGACCTCAGTAACCGACTTCCCACAATATACTTCTCTTCAAATTATCCGCTCTCGGCTTCCAACCTCGATTGCTGAAATGGATTTCTTCCTATCTAAAGGATAGACTTAGTCCGTTCAATTGAGGTCCGTGATATCCAACCCCTTCCTTGCCCCCTCTGGAGTCCCTCAAGGAACATTTATATTTGCCACTAATGACATTGATCAGGTCATTAAGCATTCCTGCTTCTCCCTATACGCTTATGCACCAAGATATACAAGATCATCGAGTCACCACTTGATTCTGCTCTGCTGCAATCAGACCTTGACAACTTCTCGCCTTGGTGTGACAAAAATTGCTTGGTACTTAATATCGCCAAATGCCAATCTATAACCTTTTCACGAAAGTGTATTCATCCTCGCGTCCCCATTTCCTTAATAACTAATCCTTAACTATATTCTAATCTATTCGAAACCTCGGGATCCTTTGCGACGGGGACTTCTCTCATATTGACGAGACGATCCGGAATGCCAACTCTGCTCTCGGGTTCGTGAAGCGATAGTCTAAGGAATTCCCCGACCCCTACGTAAATCGAGCCCCTTACCTTGCCTTCGCCCGTCCACTACTAGAATATGCTAGCTAGTAAGGTCCCCTTATTACAAGACCCATATCGAAACTGCTCGACGTGGCTGCCTTCTTTTCCTTCTCCGAGGACTAGGATGGGAAACCCCCTTAATCCTGCACTCGAACATTAACCGCATCAAATTAATCAATCTCAGAACCATTGAGGAGCGCAGGGTCTTGGCTGATATAGTGTTCATTAATCGGGTCCTCTCCGGGTCGGTCGCCTGCGCCTACATCCATAACTTAATTCCTCTGAATACAAACCCTCGACAAATTGACAGACACGATTCTACTTGGCATGCGGACCTTTATTCCACACAGAGTAAAGAGTATCAAACCCAAAAGAAATATGTGGTTTGATTCCGGGTGTAGAGAAGCTATTAAGGCTAAAGAGTTGAGCTTCCGGTTGTATAAATCAAACAATACTGAGGAAAACCAGAAAAGATTTAAGAGAGCTAGGAATGACTGCAATGCCTATATTCAACGCGCCAAGTTCTTGCATGACCAGAGAGTAAGACAAAAAATACTACACTCTTCCACGGGTAGTAGAAACGTGTGGGCATTCGTGAAAAACGTTCAAAACTCAGTGTCTTTATCCATTCCATCGCTAATAGTTGATGACAAATCAGTCACCACTGCAATAGAGAAGGCGAATCTACTTGCTGCACATTTTGCAGCCAACTCAACGCTGCCTGATACCACATCAGTTCTACCTCAACTTGAGCATAAGCAGCACACCATGAGCCAGATTCACTTCCGAACGCGTACTGTTGCCCGCGTACTCAAAGAGCTAAACGCACACAAATCCGCTGGTCCGGACGGCATTCCCCCAATCCTCTTGAAGAGATGTTCCTCTTCATTCTCCAAACCACTGCGGAAAGGCTACCATTTGTCTAATTCTACTGGCCGTTTCCTCATATAAATGAAAGTCAGCGAACAATCAGCCAATTCCCAAAAAGTGTTACAAATCATCCCGTTCTTCTTATCGACCCATAGCACTAACTTTTATTCTCTCCAAGGTAACGGAATCTCTTATCAACCGTCAACTTTCGAAATATCTAGAATCAAATGACCTCCTCAATGACCGCCAATATGGCTTTCGAAGCAACAGGTCCACAGGAGATCTGATGGCGTACCTTACCGAAAAGTGGAGCCATTCCATCCACTAGCTCGGTGAAAGCAAGGTAGTCGCATTGGATATTTCAAAAGCCTTCGACAGAGTTTGGCATCCAACCCTTTTGCCAAAATTGCATTCATATGGAGTAGACAATTCCCTGCTCGAATGGATAAGAGACTACCTTTCTGGCCGTTCAATCCAAGTGGTTCTTGATGGTGTTAAACCTGTCTCCCATCAAATTAATGCAGGTGTTCCCCAGGGTTTGGTACTCTCACCCACTCTCTTCCTCATCTTTATATATGATCTCTTGTCAATTACTCACAACCCAATTCACTCGTTTGCTGATGATAGCACGTTGAGTTTCGAACGTCACTATCAACCAGCAATTTATGTTTGATACATTGAATTCAGACCTCAACAAGATATATCTGTGGGGATTATCTAACCGAGTAGAATTCAATGCCCTAAAAACTCAGTGCTGTCTCTTGTCGTCAAAGGCGAGCCACAAAGTAAATATACTGTCTATGAGCGGCACTTGCATCGACGAAGCCAAGGAACTATCAATCCTCGGCACTCCAATTAATTCGACTCTTAATTGGAGCAACCAGATTTTTGAAGCTGCGACAAGTGCGGGCCAAATGTATGGGGTTCCTAAAGAGATGCAAAAGATACTTCACTCCATCCAACCTGGCCACTATACATATACTTGGCGTATATTCGTCCAAAAATGGAGTTCAACTCCCATATTTGGTCAGGCGCATCCAAAACTGCACTACACGTGCTCGACAGGATGCAAAAACGAGCAGTGAAACTTATTGGGGACCCAGCCGTAAGTCGATCAATTCCGTCGTTGGAACACAGGCGCAACGTATCGTGCCTATCTCTTTTCTATAGGTATTACCACGGTCGTTACTCAACTGAACTAGCTGAATGTGTTCCGCCCCTTCAGACATTTTCCCACGATACCCGTCAATCTATGAATGCGCATCAGTTCACGTTGAAAGTGAACTTTAGGCGCACAAATAAACATAGAGAGTCATTCTTTAGCCGAACCACACGAATGTGGAATGTTCTGCCTGATCATGTGTTTCCGGGTTGTTGTGATGTCCAGACATTCAAGACCAATATACATCGACGTCACCTTTCCTTATCCACCTCCTCTCCATCCGCTCGCATTGTGCTCTGACATTTAAGGGTACTTCAAAATCCTCTTTTGTGCGGGTGTTAGTGTAAAAAAAAATAAAAAATTAGAGTCATTCGTTAGCTGAACCACACGAATGTGGAATACTCTACCTGTGTGTCTCCTCGTCGTTGTAATAACCAGGCATTTAAGACCAATGTACGTCGATACCGCCAGTCCTTATCCACTTCATCTCCGTCCGCTCGTACTGTGCTCTGACATTTAACGGTACTCTAAAATCCGTTTGTGTAAAAAAAAGGCAATCTAGTTGAGTTCTCATCTCACACTCTCCGTGCCTTTGAGAATGGCAGCGAAATCGATGTAATCACAACTGATTTCAGCAAGGCCTTCGACAAAATCTCCCACAATATCATCCTCTTTAAACTACCCTTCCTTGCTTTCGAAGCCCTACTCATTAGGTGGATTTCTTCCTCTCCTAAAGATCGAACCTACCGTGTCAGATTTAGATCCACCGTTTCCAATCATTTTCTTCTAATGTCACAGGTTCCCCAGGGCAGTCATCTAGGATCCCTTCTATTTATTCTTACTATTAACGATATAGACTCCAGTATTAAGCACTCCCCAATTTTTCTCGACAACTACGGACGACACTAAACTCTACAAAACGATCCGCTCTCCTTTCGAATCCTCACTTCCCCAAATGGATCTCGACAGCTTTTTAACTTGGTGCCATAAGAACTGCCTCGAACTTATTATTGTCAAATGTCACTCTATCACCTTCTCCCGTAAACGACCCCCTTACCGGCCACGTCCCTAGTCAGACAACAGATATCACCTGTACCACCAATTCGTAACCTTGCCATCTTATGTGATATGGAGCTTAACTTCATCCCACATATTGATGACGTTATCTTCAACGCCAACTCTGCCCTTGGTTTTGTGAAACGCTGGTCGAAAGAATTCTCTAATCCCTACGTTTCCCGATCGGTCTACATAGCCTTTGTCCGTCCCCTTCTTGAATACGCTAGTCAGGTCTGGTCTCCTTACTACTCGAAGGATCGAAAGTGTGCCACGTCGTTTTTTGAGTATTGTCCTTCGAGGATTGAATCGTGAATATCCTCAGAGTCTGCCTCCATACACAAGCCGTTTCCATCGAATTAACCTTAACACACTTGAAGAATTTTTGGCGGTTTTTACCTTTTAGTTGTATGTTGTTGCACTGTTCTGCCAAACACTGTCCGCAGCAAAACAAAATCAAACGAAACCAGAGCGAACGCTGTCACCAATCAAACACTCCGAATCTTTATTTTTCTTTATTACAACACACTGTTTTGATGTTTCCACTTTATATAGATTGGTATGTCTTACAAATTAGTTTTTAAGTACACATTGGATTTATTACACCAGTTTATTAATTAGCTATACATGTCCGGGGATTGCCCTTAGTTTAAGCTGCCTTTATTAAATCGGCTCCTATACTTCTCACCACAAGTGTTTCGTTTGGTTGGATTTTTGTCTAATTTTATTTAGTTCGACACTGTTACAATAACTTAATTTTACTTTATTAAAGTGTCCAATGGTCTTTCAAAAAACAAAACTTCCGATTTTAAAGATATATATTATTTGGTTGGTGGTGACAAAAGAAAACTCGAGGACTCGAGCGCTGCTTCAAACAACTGTCGTAAAATCAAAACTCGTCTCGATTCTCTAGTCGCCTGTCTGCCTCGCGGATCACCTCCTTGTTTGGTTTCTCTAACTGTACTCAAAAACAGACTGCTGTATCAATTAATTTTTTCTTCCATTTCCAATTCTCTTCCTATCATCTCTCAAAGAAATTTCCCATCATAATTATCATTCTCTTATCTGAAAAAAAAAAATTTCCCATCTCAGTTCTCATTTCCTTACCTGTATCTTGTTCGAAGAATCGAGCGTAGCGCCACTCATTTCTCGATCCTTTCATGGGATTTGTTTGCGTTGCCCACCTGGCTTACGACAACAAGAGTTTTTGTGTGCTTCGGATGGGTAACAAAGGAACCCTGGGATTTTTTCTAGTTTCTAGGTCGCATTTCCAAGTCATAAACATCTGGCGTGAAATCTGCGTTAAAATGTTTATGGTTGCACGAATTGTGTGTCGGCGGCGAATCGCTAAGCCTTTGTTTGCACACGTGCGCCTCTTGGTTTTGGTATCTTGCGAGGAATTTAGGGTGTTAATTGCTATTAGCTACACGATGAGATATGAGTTATTCTGTTTGTTTTCAAAAAAATGCGTTCAATTGGATGTATTGAGTACATGGGGGAATTGCATTGAATTGAATTGAATGGATGAATTGCATGGATGCATTGAATTCAATATTAGGAAATCTTGAACGTTTGGTTCGATGGGTTTTTACTATTGAATTCAATGTTGGGTATTTGGAATGTTACCTTTCGTTTCAGGCGGAAAAACAAGGCTTCTGAGGACACGTGTCTGTGGGCACGTGAAATCTGGATACGAGGGTTGCCTCTTATGTTTCGGGATTTGGCAACCCTAGTGTTGCAATCCGGCAATTGACAGCTCTGTCGTAAAGTTGGACGTTTTTGAGGTTATATGCACTCAGAACGTTTTGACATACGAGCGCTATTTGTGTTGTTTACAGTAACTTAAAAGATTCATCTCGGCCCAAAAATGGAATTAAATCGTCAACATTTTCGTGCGATTATTTTTTACAACTTTCGGCGTGGATTAACTCAGCAACAGTGCATGGATGAACTTAATTCAATTTTTGGCGATGAAGCTCCATCAAGGACCAGTGTTTATCGATGGTGTGGTGAATTCAATCGTGGTCGTAGTTCATTCCAAGATGAATTTCGTGAAGGTCGTCCAAAATCAGTTGTTGTTCCGAAAACCATTGATGCTGTGCGCGAACTGATATTGGAAGATCGTCATGTGACCTATCGTGAGATTGAGACAACCTTAGGCGTAAGTGGGACCAGCATACATTCAATATTGCATAAACATTTGACTGTCAAAAAAATTTGTTCGCGTTGGATCCCACACAATTTGTCAATCGCCCAAAAAAAGGCTCGTGTCAATTGGTCGAAAGAAATGCTCAAAAAATACGGTAGCGGTGCTTCGAAACACGTCTATGACATCGTGACAGGTGATGAATCGTGGATTTACGCGTATGAGCGTGTTTCAAGATGAGCCAAATCCAACAAAAGTTGTTCGGGCACGAAGCACTTCCAAGCAAATGGTCGCCTGTTTTTTCGGAAAAACTGGACATGTCGCAACCGTACCACTAGAACAACGCAGAACAGTCAATTCTGAGTGGTACACAACCATTTGTTTGCCAGTTGTCTTCCAAGAAATCGGGAAAACCACCCGCCGAAGACGGATCACTCTTCACCACGACAATGCGAGCTCTCACACATCGGCTGCGACAACTGCATTTTTGAGCACCCAAAACATCGATTTGATGGGTCATCCGCCGTATAGTCCTGACTTGGCACCGAATGACTTCTTTTTATTCCCGTACGTAAAAAACAAACTGAGAGGTCAACGTTTTTCGACACCTGAAGAAGCGGTTGCTGCATTCAGAATGCATGTGTTGGAGATACCACAATCAGAGTGGCAAAAGTGCTTCGACAATTGGTTCAAACGCATGCAAAAGTGCATAGATCTTCATGGGGAATATTTTGAAAAACAATAAAGTGATTTTCGATGACCAAAATTTGTTTTTGTTCTCTAATCCCGAAATATAAAAGGCAACTCTCGCATAGGTGAGTATGTTCTTTGGTGGAACGACGATATCTCAACCTAAAGTGGATTGTGTGGTTTGTAGAACCGCCACAAATTCATGCCGACCTCCTCGTCATCCACCGTTTTCTCTCAGGTTGAATAAACTGCCCAAGCCAGCTCTCCTCCATCACACTTTACACTAACCCCCGTAACCTGGGAAACCTTCGTCTCTTCTATTTGCCCGCCCATCACACTTTTTACGGCTCTAACGAACCCATTTCACGAATGTTGCTGTGGACAACTTTTACCCCAACTTCTTTGATTTCAATATTGCCTCTCCCGCGCTCAAACTTCGTCTCCTCTCTTCCCCTCCTGACTCCGCCCCTCCCCCGACTCGGCCCGTCTCACCGCCTACTCTCTTACAACCCGCATCCCAGTCTGTGGCTGATTCTTCCTCGTTCTACGACTTACACTAAAGTCTATCCATCTTTGTAATCTTTATTTCATTTTTCATCTGTAGCCCATGGGATTGTTATAAAAGACGAAAACTCACTGTTGTTCACAAATCCTCTGTCATTCATGACACGTTGTTTAAATAAATACTTTTCTTTTCTCCGGTTTTAGTATTCAAATTAACGCCTAACCATATTACGGTGCTCGTCTGAAGTCTCGCCATCATCTAATCACCCAAATGATCTAATAAATTAATCAAGGGCGCACCTGTAGAGTTTGTAATAATGACTACCTTAAGCATACGATTCCATCCGCATTTACACCTCATAAGTCATCTACTTAAATACAAACTGCGTGGGCTAATGGAAAGAACAACAACATCAACGGAGTATCCTTATTCCAATTGAATAACATTGAATGAAAACTTGTTCAGAAGTAAATTTATATCATTCATTTAACCGTGTCTGGAAAACATATTTTGCGTCTTTAGGATTCCTATTGATTAATTAGAGATACTTACGACCGACTGTATGGGAATTTTAGAATCGGATTTACATTGCTTTGGATTATGTACACCTGAGTACACAAAATAACGTCTGGCTGCGGACGTTGTAATCATTAATTTTATTTAAAAGGCAACAGTAGACGATTCACCTAGTTAGGTAATGAATTCACGTACATAATTTGACGAATTTTAATGAAACAAATTGAATTACGAACTCAAGCGTTGTATTGCTTTTAATTTTATAAATTTTGTAAAACGATTTCAATTAAATATGATCCTTCGTGTTTTCCAGATGCTATCGGTACAGTCTGCCGGCTGCGCGGGAATGGAGCGGCTCGGCGTTCCGGCCCGCACATCATTAAACACACCACCCGATGACAGGTGAGTTACTATTTTATTTATTTTTACATTTTTAAATAAAAAAAAATATTTATAAAATATCTGATTTATTTAATTATTTTAGAGGGCACTTAAGTCGCAGGATGCGTGTTGATTCAATTCAAGCGCGTGATATTCTAGTACGAGATACAGCACTACTTAGTGATAGGCAAATTAGAAGTAATAATCATCTACATCATTTTCATCGTGGAGTAGGTTGTGGAAGCAACAGTAGCAACTATAGTATTTGTAATAGTAGCAATATTTGTGTTGGCATTGATGCTACGACGATAATGACAGCTCAACATCAACAACAGCAACAACATCAGCAGCAAGAGCAACAACAGCAGCAAGACGTAGCTAAATCAAAGCTAATTAATCAACAGCAACTGCCGCAAGTTCGCTGCCCCCACCACGTTCCGTTGCCTGATAGTGAATGGGGTCAAGATCGCGATTTACAGATACGAACGCGGTATCAGGTGAGTCTATTATCTTATTCGTTCACTTTGAACTTAAGTCTACTGAATGAATTTCAATTTACAGCAGTCGGAGATAACGCGGTCTTACATAAAACCACCTCCAAATAAAACAGTTTTAGACGTTCCAGAACATCCCTATAATTTTTATTCATCAACAACGTTATCAGCGACAACATCATCGGGTCTATTGTGCAATTTAAAAAGTAATCCAATTAATCAACATTCTACTAATAATCATAATTACAATATGCAGCAACAGCCATGTCCTGCTGGTGCTAGCCAACACCCACAGACAGCAATATTATCGCAACAACAAAAATCAAAACCTAGTGTAATTACAAAACTTTTCTCACGTAAAAGCAGCCCTAAATCACCAACCGCACTCTGTTCATCATCTTCGATATCCTCGAATTCGTCAATATCGTCGAATGTGTCATCACCTTCTTTAATATCCTCATCCTCGTTATCATCAGCATCATCATCGTCGTCGTCATTATCATCATCATCTGTTTCTACATCGTCATCAGCATCATCACTGTGTTCTGCACAATCATTACCTATATCAACAGCAGCTACCTTAACAGCGACATCATGCAGCTTAGGTGGGGTAGCAGCAATTCAAAATAACCAATTACCCACCAGCACTAACAATACCAGTGGTAGTTCAACATATTTGATGACAATCGGTGCCAGTGCGTTACCAAGAGGATCGCCGTCGCCTCCACTGGCGGTAACCGTTCCCCTGGGGACGGCATATTCCAGTGGTACACAGCAACAGCAACATCAACAATTCCATTTACAGCAACAATCGTTAGTTGATAGTACAAATTCCAGTTACTTATCATCGACCTCTCAACACTTATTAAAGAGCAGTAGTTGTAATTTTTCATCCTCCTGTTCGCCTTCGCCTTCACTGACGTCTTCGACATCGTCATCGCCAACGCCACCGTTCTCAACTTCATCATCATCCTCGTCATCATCAACAATTGTTGCAACATCAATAGATTGTTGTTACGCTCAAGCGACTAGTATCCAACGATCACATTCTACTTCACAAGCAACGCTAATATCACAATCATCCCATCAACAACTATCTATCGATACCTCTGTCGGTCATTCTAGTTGTATCAACACTAGCACTATCGCAAGTAACATTAAAAGCAACAGTAACAGTAGCAATAGCATTAGTAGCAACAGCAGTATGTCAAGTTCTAGAAATTTTCCATCTCACACTTGACAAAATACTAACAATGTGATAATCAGTTGAAATACTAAATTCAACAGTTGCACTTTTATCAACAATCATATCCAGATCAAACCATCAATGTCTGATATGCGATGTTGCTAAATCATCAAACACCTAGCCTACTTGGTGCTTACTTCCATTCGAAAATGCGCTCACTACAACGCTCTTAATATGATATAATATATACTATGCCTACGTGCCGATGTATCAATAACATTCTCATAATAATTTAAAGTATAACGTAAAAACTATATTAAATACAAAAACAAAACCATTAAAAAATACACACAACACAAGACACCAACCAATCAATCGACCTTAAGTAAATATTCTCCCCTGTAATTTAACTCGATCCCACTATTCTGTATCCTATCCATAGATCTAGTAACATAAAACAAAAAGGAATTACATCCTTCTAACTGTATTAGCTAATGATGAACTTAATCAAAATGGAATGCAGATAAATCAAAGAGAGAAACTTTAAGGAACAGTAAGGAAACGAAACAAAAACAAACGCGGCGCATAATAGATAATTTTTTTCTCTTAAATTAAATCATTTTTAGAACAATCATAAATTAATGTGGAGAATTATTTTGGTGATGATTTGTTGTATTTTTATTAGAAATTTTATTATTGATTATTAAAACTTAGCTGAATTAGTATTAGACAAATGGGGACGTGTCATCCTTGACTGAGCTAAAATATCAGGTATTACAATTGTGCTCACGCTACGGGAGATATAATGCATTCCCTATCATCAGGATAGACTAACAATTAATTGTACCATAACTTTTTTTTTTAATTTTCTATCTGTCTTGTAAAAATTGTCGATTCAACGTGTTAATCCTAATTTAAGTAGCACAGCAGATGTAGTGTAAAAACATTCTCACAATGGTTTCTGGATATGTAATTTGCTACAAAATAAACAATACTTTGATTGTCCTACCGTCATGGTGGTACAAATACGTTCGATGAACCTGCGCATGCCACCTCTGTACTATCGTGAGGATTCTATACAACAGTTAAAACCATTCTACGTATTAAGTGCAATATTTAGAATCTTCGCCGAATAAGTCTTTAGTGGATTTTTGCGCGATCCGAAAACACTAAAAGAAAACAAAATGATCGAGAAACTCAACTACTGATCGTCCATTCGTTGGACGATTCCTACCCACTCGGTCTATGGTTCGTGGAGCTATCCATGTTGATAATTCAAATGCTACGGTGACCCCGATGAGCGGTTAAAGTCAACTGACTAGTACATCAAAAAAGGACACCTCATGTTCTAAAGAGTTGTTAAAAGTTTTCTGACATGAATCTGTTGTTCATGTTTCTCTCTTCTCTTACTGTCAAAAAACTACGAAAGTGGCGTAGTTCATAGAAACAATTGAATTTTTACGTCGGCGTAAATTAGTGGCGGCTCCTCGATAGTATAGGGCTAGTATACCCGCCTGTCACGCGGGAGACCAGGGTTCGATTCTCCGTCGGGGAGCCTCTGGCGCAAGACTAATGACCCTGCCCGGAAAAAACAAATCATTATGGAAAATTTAACAAGGCCAAGACCGGTTCCCGGTTGTAGTGCCGACGATGGTGATGTAAATTAGTGAAGAAAACTTTGAATTAAAGGGGGCGTGGTTTAGACACCCGGAAGTCTCTAAATTGTAAACGTCTTCCCAGTAAGAACGACATATTTTTCACATAACATAAATGTTGGAGACAATAACTAAAACAAAATACAAGCTATTTATATTTGAGATAAATGTTGTAGCAGGAAATGAAATGAACGGGCGACTACTCGTACGAAAGATATTATTTATTAAAAAGGAACTTAACAAAGATTAGTATAAAAACAATTCAAGTGTTATATCATGTTGAAGCAAAAGGCGCACTCGGTCTGGTACAACTGTCAGAAGTAGAGTGAGCGCATTAAGGTGTGAATTCATTAGCCTTTTACTCGTAACGCCCGGTCCGGCGCTACAATCGCATAGAGCACGCAGCTTAGGGCCGATCCACAACACTCCCCCGCGATTGTGGTGCTAGGTCGACCCTCCGAAGAACCCCCGACGCCGATCAAATCCAGGCACTTCTGATGTTTCTCTTTTGTCAATCCCTTCGTGAGAAAATCCGCGGGCATCTTATCCGAATGAAGGTGCTTAATATCCAGTCGACCTTCGCGCAAGGCATCTCTGACGAAATGATGCCTGATGTTGATGTGGTTCGATCTCGCGTGAAACGTGTGATTCTGGGTCAGTAGTTGTGTCCCTCGGTTGTCGTTCATCACCAGAACTCTTTCACACTTGGACAGCTTGAGCTCCGACAAGAATCCCTGTATGTATAGGGCTTCTCTCGCGGCTTCAGTTAATGCCATGTACTCCGCCTCGGTGGACGAAAGCGCGACGGTGCGCTGTTTCCTCGACTCCCAGCTGAGGGCGGCACCGCTCAGGGTAAAGACGTATCCGGTATACGACCTTCGATCTACCGGGCACCCAGCCCAATCGGCGTCAACAAACCGTTCCACGGTTCATACTCTTCGTGTACGTGACTCCGAAGTCAGATATCTCAGGACGCGTTTCGCCGCCTTCCAGTGTGCCTGACAAGTGTTGAATTGACCAGAGACAGCTGACAATATGCGAAATGTCCGGTCTTGTGGCAATCGCCAAGTAATTCAGAGCTCCGACAAGCTCGCGATAGGGCCGATTTCCTCCTGGTGATCCTTCTTCTTCAACGCCCATTTCGAGCCTCGAACCCGATTCAACGGGAGTGCTGATGGTGTTACAGTCCTCCATCCGAAATCGAGAGAGTAGTTCCCGAACGTAATTTGGTTGAGAAAAGGTAATCTGATTTCTGCTCCTGGCGATTTCGATCCCCAAACAATAGCGAGCTGTTCCCAGATCTCTCCCCTCGAATTCCTGCGACAAACCTTTTCAGACGAAATCAAGATCCTTCTGGTCTCGATAGAATATCAAAATGTCGTCAACGTAGACCAGTATTATCAACGGTTCTCCCCCTCGTTTGAGGCGATAAACGCACGGATCCGCGCTCGTCGGTGTCATATTTAATTCTTCGAGTTTCCCATTCAGTCTCTTATGCCATTGCCGACCGCCCTGTTTAAGGCCGTACAAAGCCTTTTTCAAGCGACCTTCTCGCCACCCTGAAGTTGTTTCAGCATTTCCTTGGCGCGGCTCTCGATATCGGATTTGCCTTGTGTCGCGACGATTTTCTTCAAACATCCTGCGAGTAAATCGGGTAATTCCATGTATGTTTCCTCTTCGGTAGTGCCGTTTAGGTAGGCGGTCGTGATGTCCATCTGATGCACCTTAAGGTCGTGCTTGACGGCCAGTCCAAGTAGCATACGCATGGATCCCAGGGAGCGTAGGTATCGTGAAAATCGATCCCGGGTCACTGCGCGGACCCCCCCGCCACGAGTCGTGCTTTTTTTCTCTCGACCCTGCCGCCCGAGTCGTACTTGTTCCCAAGAACCATTCGACATCCGACCGCGTTGCAATTCTTGGGTCGATTCACGATCAGCCATGTATCGTTCTTGATTAAGCATTTGACTTCTTCGACGATTGCGTCCAGCCATTCTTCTTTGTCCGGTCCGTTCAATGCTTGCCGATACGGGACCTCCGAGTGAAGACTGGCTACATTTGCCTCCAGGCCGTTCGAGATGTACGACTCCTCGTCGTCGAGACTTGGGTCGATCTCATCCCCGCTCGATCCACGATGATCTTCGTCTTTCTGCGTGATTCGATACAATTTTCGCGGGCGACCGGGTCATCCGGTGAGAATCTTTCTAGGTCTACCCGGGGCTCTTCTGATCGTTTGGGTGATCTCTTCCCTTTCTCCCGCCGGGTCGTCGTGTTCCTGCGATTCATTTCTCGATTCCTCGTCGTGGTCCCCACCTAGGTCAGGTTCAAAGAAATTCGTCTGTGATACTCCCTCGGGATTGTGATTTAAATCTCGATGCAGATTTGACGAAGACGATGACGATTCGTTATGCATCTCCGTTTTTGTATCGGTATCATTGTCAATCGTGTCGTGGTTACCCTTCGTTTGTTTGATACCCATACTCGATAGCCTTGAGTCGATTCGTCGTATCCGAGGAAAACGCATTTCATACCCCGCGGCTTGCCTTTTCCGGGAGTTTTATCCAACATATATGCTGTCTCTTCGAAAGTTCGCATGTTCTTCACGCTCGGGCGTTTTTCGTGCCCTAATCCGTAAGGAGTTTTACCTACTAGCGCCTTCGTAATGCATCGATTTCTTAGGAAGTTTGTCGTGGCGATCGCTTCTGCCCAAAACGAGGTTAGGAGCTTCGACTGCGTCAACATGCAACGCGCCATTTCCAAGAGCGTGTGGTTTTTCCTTTCCGCTACTCCCTTTAACTGGGGAGTGTATAGCGTCGTGAGTTTTCGCACAATTCCCTCTCCCTTCAACAATCTGTGGCATTACAGAACTCTTCGTCCTGTTTTATTTTCGAGGAGAGCCTTGAATTCCTTGAAAAACTTCAAGACGTCGCCTTTCTTTTGCAAAAGCCTTACTTCTGTCCAACGAGAGTAGTCATCGGTTGGCGTGAGGAAGTACCTAGCTTTACCCCTTGATTCGTCTCTCGTCGGTCCGCATACGTCGGCATGGACGATATCCAATAATTTTCCGCTTCGGTGCGATTTCTTTCCGAAGGGTAGCGCAGTAATCTTCGCTTCCGAACAAATCTTTTGCTCATTTCCAAGAGATCGCGCCAGTTAAGGTGGCCGAATCTCTCGTGCCAAACGGTTATTGAAGGCTTGCGCGTTCCCGTCGACAGGGCGCAGACCGATTCTTTTCCGGATTCGCGGAGAAAATAGAGATCTCCTTTCCGATCTGCTACAGCGATCGTAGATCCGTGGTTGCTTCTGGTTGTAGCTCCTTCGCGCGTGAACGTCACGCTGTTTCTGGCGTCCGTGATCTTCGCGACCGAGACGAGATTGTTGCGCAGGTCGGGTACGTGCAGTGCGTCTTTCAGACGTATTAGCCGAGTCGTTTCTCCGTCAGATGCCGCGATTTTTACGGTTGCTATCGCTTTTACGTCGGTGGAGCCATGATTTGCCAGATTAATCTTTAAATTTCCAGCACTTGCGATTTGTTCGAATGCGTCCTTGTCGTGGCATAGGTGTGATGTGCATCCACTATCGAGACACCACGTATCGTTTTTCTGAACGTTACCTGCCACGATTCATTGCTCACCTTGAGACAGCCACCTGATGCCAACCCAGTCGAAAGCCATGCCAACGACGATGGGAACTGCAACGTTGCAATTTCGCCCCCATTCACCCTGATGTGGCAACCTTACGCAAATAACATGCAGGTGCATGGGCATAGATGTGTAGAACTTACCTTAGTTATGTGCCAGCACTGCCGTGCGCACACTGCGGTGGTTGGTAAAAGACTCCTCGAGGGTTGAATTCCGACTGTGTAAGGATGATGCTTTGGCTGTAAAGAATTCTTTTCAGAGAATGGTGATGAATTCTTTACAGAAAATTTTAGGTAATGCATTAAATGTCCTTGATGAAGGAAATGTTTGCAGGTTTGCAAAGGGAGTTGGGGTTGGAATTGTGGGTGTGCCAGGCACGACACGGATTTTGGCGAATTATTTGCCTGTCTATAATTGGTGCAGGGTTCCGCCGAACACGGTTCACAGGTAAACACTACAAAGCGAAGAGACACTGCAACAAATAAAGCACGGAGCACTTGTTTTAAAATTTTATTTATTGTTTTCCTTTGGTTGTTTTGATAAACTAATTGAACGTGTGGAATTGGGAATTGTTACTTAAATGAAATTTGCCGCACGCCTTGAATAATCGACAAAAGACTTCGCGCTGAATTTCTTCGTTTACCTTTTGTATTTTTAACAATTTACCGCACGGGAAATCACTGCCTTAACCTTTCGTTTTCATTTTCACGTCACTGCCTTTGATTCTATTAATTGTTTGTCACGTCTCCGCTCGATCTTCGATCGTTATGTTTTCTTAAATTCTGCCACGCGAACCGGCCTCCTTGTAGGGCTCCTCTCTATTCGACTAACCTTTTTCCACTAAATTCTGGTTCCCCATCGGCAAGGGAAATCTTCCTAGCGCATCTCTGCATAGAATTTCCCATCCTGCCTGCTAAAAGAAGAAATCTTTCTCATGATCATTATCATCATCATCACCATTAGTTGCTGGTGGTCGGAATCTTGTCCCTTTCTCTGTTGATCGGATGCCGCCGCTTATTCTCCGATCTTTCTTTGGTTTATTTGTACTACACATCTGGCATGCGGACAAAGGATTGCATGCAATTCGGATGGGTACACGGACTATGGGATGTAAGGGTTTGTTTGCCTTTCTACTCATAAACATCTATCGGGGATAGTGTTAAGAGTTTATGGTTGCTTCACTGCTAATCAGCAGCACAACGAATCGTTTTGTTTGCGCAAGTGTACCTTAGCATTAGAGTCATGCCAGGGATTTAGGTGTTAATTTTCATTAGCCACCAGGATAGGCATCCGTTATTCGGTTTATTTACCGACAATGGTATTTCTTGGGAAACATCGAGTTGATGTTTAGGATGGGAGATTGGTGACCTGTATGCGATGCTTTGCTGTATTTGACGCATTGCTTAGATGCGATGCTTTAGCTGCCCTTTTGAAATGGTTTTTGCATACGATGTACGGATGCGTTGAACTCGATATTGGAAGCTTTTGAACGTTAAGTTCCTTGGTTTTTGATATCGGGTTCAACGTCGCTGCAATGTCATATAACCTTTATTACAGGAGTGGTTATGACTATTGGAACACATGTCTGTGGGCACGTGTGCTGAAAACGGTGAGTAAAGTTCCTTGGCGGAAAGTATACCTCACCTGTAGGGAGTTGTATGGTTCGTAGAACCGCTACAGATTCACTTAAATCCCCAACTCTTATTCAGTCGAAGTAGTATGAAAAATAAAAATGCACTGTGGTAGTTTTACGGTTAATATTTTTACTTTTTAATAGCTTACTTCCACTATTAAGATCTTTTTATTTGTATGTTAACACTGTTTCTTTTTTTAATAACATTTGTTCAATACAGAAAGTATAGAAACTATACTTTAGTGTTCACGTGAATTTATAAATGAGTTCCTCTGGGGTAAAACAATGATAAGTTAAAGCAATGACAAAAGAAAAACTATAGCACTGTAGACGTCCTCTCATATCACTTCTCACACACTGACTACTATTTTTTGGCCATATATTCGCCCGAAATAATTTTATCCAACTAAAGAAATTGCGCGATAATGAATTAACGACAAACTGTGACTGTACCGTAACTCTTGATTCTTAACGTTGTGTGTCCACACACCACTGTGGATGAAATCTGACTCCAGGATGCAACTTACATCCGTCAGATTCAATGGTGGTGAATTGCCTCGATGGAGGAGGAGCGAAACGATCAACTTGGCGGCGGCCAATCGTGATCGAGCATGGCATAATATTCATATACCGTATAGGTTCGATGCCCTAGCAATGCAGACAATGATCAGTGGACACCTGATCAAACAATGCACGATCATCAGGGGCCGCGGCGATGTGGCCATAGATCGTTGATGATGTACGCCTGGGAACGAAAATAGGTTTTTGCTTCAAAGTACACAAAAACGCTATTTCATAGGTCCAATGATGGGGTGCACAATGTTCATGATGTGCCTATGTTGTAAGGGGTCGTCATTGTATTTACTTAAGATTCCAGGGAAATGCCGTTGTAGGCGATATCTGCTGGTGACGATATTTCCACCAGAGATTGGGAATCTATTTGCTTTAACCGAATGGCTCTATAGCAGAATAGGAAAAATTGTTCATGGACGTTAAGTCCACAGAAAACTCAGCGACGGTGGCTATGGGTTATTTGTTTGGGTTAGATGATGGGTCTTCATGGGGCATGAACGTGGGTAAACAAATGATCATGTTCATGCCCCAAACAAATGCTCGGTTGTATAATGATTAGGAAATTGGTCGCAACTCAGCGAACCTTAGGGAATAGATAAAATATACAATTATGTATGGTAGAAGGGAATATCGGTTGCAGCTGTGTCCGCAATATGCTGGCCAGCGTTTGTTTATCGTTAATTGATGACAAGCTGAGCCGATAGGAGATGTAAACTGGTTTATGGAGTATAACCCAGAAAAGTTCGGAATCATGTATGTCATCGGAGAGATTTCCTTTCAGGTATGAAAAATTCTGCTGGGAGCTTGCGCTGCCCGAAATTGCATGTAGGTATGGTGTCTTGTGGGTGAGGGAAAAGACAGGTTAAGTTGAGGAAGTGGGTGGTTCTTGGAGAAGACTTTAAAAAACCCCCACAGGTTCTTTGCGTAAGGTTAGAGAACCCCCACAGATGTAACGTGGGAATTGCAAAATTGCAAGTTTAGTTGTGGGAACGAAAAATTTGTGATAGGGATTTGCGTTTAGCAACAGGTAGACATGTGATAAAGTTTCACAACTACGCCGAAAGAATTCCGTCGGTTGTAACTGGAAATTAATTTTAATGCTACACCGAGAGAACTCTTTTAGTTTTAAAGCTGTTCAAACTTGAATGCAACTTAAATCATTTGTGGAATTAGGATTTAATTTGTGATGGTTAATGTCGTATGTGTATAGTGGTTAGTATACCCGCCTGTTACGCGGGAGACCGGGGTTCGATTCCACGTCGGGGAGCCTCTGGCGCAAGACTAATCACCTTGCCCGGAAAAAACAAATCATTATGGAAGATTTAACAAGCCTCAGGACTTGCTAAATAAGGCCAAGACCAGTTCCCGGTTGTAGTGCCGATGATGATGATGATGATGAATGTCATATATGTATGCAACATGTGCCCTACACTGAAGAGGCTGACCGCTATGTACGTGGCAATTTCCACAGTTTTAGCGCCGCAGTGAAGGTGTTTTGGAGCAAGCTTCCACACGCAGGTATTCAGATATTCATTAAAATTTTGTGTATTACCTCCAGTACATCGTTCCATTAAGCCGTCAGATGATATAGCTTCAAATACGGGCTTCATAGCTTTTTGAACTTCGTCTGTAAGGGGGTGCTTGTGTCAAGATTGCTGTAGGCTTCAGCTACGCGGCATTTACACCAACTATCTCTGCCAGCCGGACAGTGCATGTGATGCGGTTTTTCATCAGCCGAAATGTTGTGATAAAACACAGGCCAAACGGCATTTTTCATTTTTTCAACTGAATCTGGATTTCTCCTAAAGGCGAAACTGTAGTACATCGTCTAATTTGAAATGTTCTTCTCTGTCAGCTTGCCTGCGCCCTTACCTCAGAGTCTCTTAGTGTGTTTCTCCACAGCTCGAAGTCGAGCACCCATACGTTTTTGAACGTGTGCAACACATTCAATAAGGTCTTTGTATGGATTCATATCTAGAATCGCTTTGAACGTTTTTGTATCACAGCCATCAATGTAGTGTTCATATTTAATACCAAGCACTTCGACCGAACGAGAGAATATTTCCTCCACCCCGTCAACTTCCATTTTACCGGCACTTCCTTGGTGGTTCGCACTGCATGATTCGGAATGACTCTCATTCCACAAACTGCACTCGATTGGTCCTGACACAATGGTATGGGGACACAGTTTAAAACATAATAATTTTTTTTGGAGGCGATACCTCTTTATTTCAACATGTATTGATGCCTTTACTTTTCGGTTAACTATTAACAACTTTATAGATTGACTTAAGGCTATTAATCTTTAACTGTTATCGTAAATAAAGGGAGTCAAAAGGTGATCTTGTTGTCTCTCATTCTCTGGAGTTTCTTGATTTCCTATGACTGAGACTTATAGTAGATAAGACATGTTGTGATTATAGTATGAGATTGTGGGGATGATGATCTGTGCGCCGGCATGGACGCTGATTCTACCATCAACCCACTACTTACGAGTTCAGATGGAAATTGTTCGCCGGAAATTGTCACCCAGTAATGATCGCCACAAGAGGAATCAAAAGAAACACTAGTCTGGTTTGTAATTTATTTTTTTAACTTTTATTCGATTTATTCACAACACAAGTCATTTATTTAAGAATTAAGGTGGCAAATCCTACTGCACTTAATTAGCTTACGGGAAACCGATTTTGATTACACAGATGATGAAACGTATGCACAAACATATTTCGATGAAACTGACGCACTAGAAAAAATATTACTTTTAAATTAAATGCGTGCGCTTACTCCACTCGGCTTAGCATGTTTAAGTCCCCGAGCGCGAAACGGGGAGCGGGAGTGAGACGACCTGCTCGGCCGGCGGATGTAATAGGACTCAATCAAGGGGTGGAATCTGGCTCTTGATTCACCCTCGATTTGGTGGTGGTGGATATCCTCTCAGCTAAGGATATATTTTTACTTACCACAAGAGAAACGTAAAGTCTCTCTTTGTGGAATAGAAAATCAGATCTTGTAATGAAGATCATGGTGTATGCATGTATGGGTGATCGTACAGATCACAGTGTTTATCGATGCATTTCAGCAAAGGATAAACGAAACCTGAAACGAGGAAAAAAGAACAAAGGGGTCGTATAGATCATTGTTTACGCCGTGCATTAAGGCTATCATAGACGGCAATTGATCGGAGAAATGGTGCTAAAAGCAAATAAGGGCATCATTACAGTCGTGGATGAGTGGTGCGGATGCGTTAATAGATGCGTCGACATTAGGAAAAGGTGCTAATGGGTCTTAATGTTTATGGCCTCTCAGACTGCAGTAGGAACCGAGTTCTTGTTTGTACTAGAAAACGGTAGAAGATTCGGTTCCGATGATAATGCTTGGGATGCGGTAATTGCCTGTCGCGGGTCGGTTTATTGCAGCTGTATAAACAAGCTGTCCGACAAGCATTTTACGATGACGAATGATTTGGGATTTATGATGACGTATGATGTGAAGAATTCTTTACAGGGAAATTAAATAAAGCATTAAATGCGTGAATGTTGTGAGAATTGTTTTGAGGGATTTTCAGATAATGTGTCAAATGCATTAAATGTCCTTGAGAAAGGAAATGTTTCAGGTATGCTGGTGCTTGAGAGGCGGGTGAGATGCTGGTGTTCGATTTTAATTATCGAGTATAAAAGTAGGTTTCGTTATTATGTTATAATTTTTTTCTAAATTATTTTTGATTTAACGGTTTTTGGGAATACATTCTACATATAATAAATCATTGAAAAATGAAAACAAAAAATTGAATTTTTGGGATTGAACCTGCCCTTAATTAATCAAGTAATAATTTAATTGCGATGGCGAGGGGAAGAACGGGAGATGAAAAGAAGTTAGGGGAAGACATTTAAGAGGCGAAGTTTTGGAATGAGGGTACTAATATTGAACTTAAGAGTGATTTCGCAGCTTTCGGGAGGTGGAGCCGTGTTATATTTTACAACAAGATTCAATTTTAAATACTCACAGTTTTCCCATTTTCGCTGTGGTGATCGTTGTCTGTCCTTAGACCGCTGTTCTGTTTGCTGAGGGCGTTGTTTTTTGAACCCCCAGTTGCGTAATTTGTAGTTGCGTAATCGGAAACTTTTTTTTTTATTCACTTACGTCCTTTATTACTCACGTGGCTACCTTGAGGGGGGCCCAGAGGCGGTGAGGTTTGGGTTGCATATCATGGACCTATACGGAACGGAATAAAGTTTGTTCTTTAGCTAGGATGAAATCCATTTCAGCAATCCAGGTTCGAAGCCGAGGGTGGATAATTTGAAGAGGATTGTGGGAGATTTTGTCGAATGCTTTATTGAAGTCGCTCGAGACCATATGTTATGGTTATTCACACAATTTATAATACCTTCTAACCGGACTCTAGTGCTGAGAGTGCAAAGGAAGTGAACTCAACGAGGTTGGCTGTAGTGGATCGGCCATTGAAAAAACCATGTTGCCTTGGTGAAATAAAATATTTGCAACGAAAACTAAGAGATTCGTTTAGAATACTTTCGTGAATCTTTGGTAAGTGGGACAGTTTGGTGATGGGGCGGTAGTTCGCAACATCATTTTTAAGACCCTTCTTGTGGATCGGGGTGATGAAGGAGGTTTTCCAGATGTGGGGGAATAGAGTGAGATTAAAAATCAGTGAAAGAGGAGCAGAGGGAATGGATGAGCATTTTTTGAGGAGAATTGCAGGGATTCCATCAGGCCGTGGTGTAAACTCGTCTTTGAGTTCTAGTAGCTTGGATTCAATTAAGGTGGGATCAAAGGAGTTGTGGAGAAGGGGCCCGAGAGAAAAGTTGGGTAGGTAGTTGAAATATGACGAGTCGGGAACAAAGGAGTCATTAGAGAATGACTGGTTGAATTGAGTGGCGAAGAAATTGCCAATAGTAACAGGATCAGATGAGGTATGAGAGTTTAAGGTAAGCGATATGGGGTATCCGTCGGATCTAAGTTTACGATTGACGAACTGGAAGAATATTTTGGGGTCATTTCCGAGATTGGTCTGAGTATTGTTAAGATAGTTTTTTTTTCACTTACGTCCTTTATTATTTCACGGAACACACGTGACTGAATTAATTTTACTTTAATTATATTCTTTATTCTTTCACGGAACACACGTGACTGAGTTCATTTTATTTTAATTTTAATTATGTTCTTTGTTATTTAGTCTTTATTCTTTCAAGGAACGCGCGATCCACTTGAATAATTTTTCTTCACACACATTTTTTCGCAACTGACTTTTTTTCCTTCGTTTTTTTTTTTCGACAACTAATTTTTTATTTTATAGCCAGTCGTTTTTTTTTACTATTTTTTGTTCGCCTACTTGTATTTTTTTATAGTAGTAATATGTTATTTGGCGCAAGACTAATGACCTTTCCCGGAAAATACAAATCTCTATGGAAAATTTAACAAGCCTCAGGACTTGCTAAATAAGGCCAAGACCGCTTCCCGGTTGTAGTGCCGATGATGATGATGAATATGTTATTTCCAGGAGAGAGAGCGGTGGCGGTATATAACAGGCGTAAGTTTAGTAGTTGGGGGGGGATTCCGTTGGAACATCGTCTCACGAATCCGAGGGCAGAATTGGCTTTCCGGATAGTCTCATCAATGTCAGAGAGGAAGTTAAGCTCCCTGTCGCAAAGGCTTCCAAGATCTCGCATACATTGGACAGTGGTCAGGGGTTGGTTATGAAGGGAATATGAACGTGGGGATGAGTGAATACGCTTACGGGAAAGGTTATAGATTGGGATTTGGCGGTGTTAAGTACAAAGCAATTAATGTCACGCCAACTCGAGAAGCTGTCAAGGTCTGATTGCAGCAGTGCAGAATCAAAAGGTGACTCGATGATCTTGTATAACTTGGTATCAACAGCGTATAGGCACAAGCTGAAATACTTAATGACCTTATCGATGTCATTAGTGGTCAGTATAAATAGGAGAGGACTCACGTGGCTACTTTGAGGGGGCCCAGAGGCGGTAAGGTTTGGGTTTTATATCATGGACCTAAACGGAACGGAATAAAATTTGTTCTTTAGATAGGATGAAATCCATTTCAGCATTCCAGGTTCGAAGCCTAGGGTGAATAATTTGAAGAGGGTTGTGGGAGATTTTGTCGAATGCTTTACCGAGGTCGGTTGAGACCATATGTTATGGTTATTCACATAATTTATAATATATAGTTTTATATATTTTTGGTAATATGTATATTTACTATATTTAAATAATGTTATGGGTACGTGAAATAGACTTACTTGGTTTCACCGGCCGTTGAGCGGTCGCTGTGCTGCTTGATTGGTTGGTTGCTGGTTGTTCGGCGTCAAGGTGCAGGGGGCGTTGAATGGCTGCTCCCCTGTTCAGCTACATTTGTTGTCGTTTTACTTTGTATTAGTAGGGCTGCTCCCCTGTTCAGCTGCACTTGTTTTCGTATGACTTTGTATTAGTTTATTCCTTTGGAACTCCCTGTTCACTACGTCTCTCTTTTGTTGTTTAACGTCGAATGTGTCAAATATATTTTCATTTGCCGTTGACGCTTAATTTTTATCCGGCCCCAACGCCGTTTTATTATTATTTCCTCTACCAAGTAGAACTTGCACAAAATAGTTTATGCAAATTAGCTACTTGGCGAGTTGTTCTCCTTTTAGAGGTAGAAAGGGGAAACTTACAAAAGGGGATTTGTGGATGTTAGGGGGACTTGGACGCGAGATAGGTCCGTAACAATACCTCCTCCCTTAAATAATGATAGCTTCATTCTTAGAAGAGGAATGAAGCTTGGGTACAAAAGTATCTAACTGTAGCGTTGATCCCTACACTGATTGTGGTGTATTATCTTCCCTTGTTTGTCGTGGGCTGTGTGCTGTGCGTCACACGAAAATGGCGAGAAAAGTCCGGCGTCGGTTCCCGTTCTACGTGTGACCAGGCCCACGGAGTGCCGCGTCGATTCCACGCCAATTCAGTCGCGGTGAGAGTGACAGAGAATGCGCTTGACTTAATTAGTCGAAAGCCACTCTCGGTGTTGTTATCGTGTATTTATTAACAACTATTATCATCATCATCATCTGCACTACAACCGGGAACAGGTCTTGGCCTTATTTAGCAAGTCCTGAGACTTGTTAAATTTTCCATAATGATTCATTTTTTTTCGGGCAAGTTCATTAGTCTTGCGCCAGAGGCTCCCCGACGGGGAATCGAACCCCGGTCTCCCGCGTGACAGGCCGGTATACTAACCACTATACTATCGAGGAGCCAACAACTCTTATAATTGGCATATGTATAGTTGACTTGCTTGGTTAGGTGTCGTCGGACTTCTCGGTCGACGCTTCAGGTATTCTGGTTGCAGGGGGTGTCGGATTCTTGATCCCCCTGTTACGATGTGTTAAACCAAATTGTTATTTGCAATTATGCGACGCGTAGATCACACGCGGCGAGCTTTTCACTTACTTGGTTGGTTAGGTGTCGTCGGACCTCTTCTGGGTACACGCTTCAGGTCTTCTGGGTGCAGGGAGTGTAGGATTCTTGATCCCCCTGTTACGATGTGTTAAACCAAATTGTTATTTGGGAATATGCGACGCGTACTTCACACGCGGCAAGTTTTTCACTTACTTTTTCCTGGCGAATTCGGTTTGGTTGTTCACACGCGGCGAGTTTTTCACTTGCGGGTTACGTGGCGAATTCGGTTTAGTTGTTCACACACGGCGCGTTTTTCATTTACGGGTTACATGGCGAATTCGGTTTAGTTGTTCACACGCGGTGTTGTACTTTTTTTTAAAATTAAATCTTCATCAGGTGACGCGTAGTTCCTGATCCGCTCTCAGCGGCGGTATTTTATTGTCTGAAAACTGCGTCAACGTTTTCTGACGTCTTGTTTTATTTTTCCTGGCCAACTTTTTTAATTAGATTATTGCCAAGTAATTTATGTAAATTTACTACTTGGCGTAATTTTATTATATAGAGAGGGGGATTCTGGGTGAGAGTATGGGTGTGTGACCCTTAACAGTGTGGGTTTTTGCTTGCGGCGACTGCGTGGAGGTTGTGGTCTGTGTATATATATAACAGTGGGTGACATTTTGATCACTATTGTGTTCCAAAAAACCAATACAAAATAAAGGAGTAATCTACAAGCACACAAGATGCTGCTTGTTTATTTTGACTCACTTATTGTTCTAATCTGTTTCAAATCTGACTGACGAATCATAAAACATCGAGTTTCTAGAAATTACATGCATTATTATCTGATGGCGATCAGGAACTTTATACTTAGAATTGTGGTTCATATAAAAACTCAACACCATCGATTTGTATAATGTGCTCTTGTGCGTTTGGTTCTAATTCCCTTAAAGTCCGGATTTGCTCGGTGGTTTTGTTAATGTCAGTTGATGTGTCCTTCGGACGCCAAAAAGAATTTGGTGCATTCACAGTGTGGTATGGGCTATAAGAAGCTTTCTATGAATGATGGGGTGGACTGGGCAATGTTTGGTTCAACTGAGTTTCCCTATTTAGGAATGCTAAAAAAGGGTTGGTACTATGTATGGTCGCTGTCGTAACCATTTTTTTTTGACACTAGCGAGCGCACCATGGTGGAGTTATGAATCGGATTGAAAACAGTCTCATTGTGAGCGTAATTTTCAACCCTACTCATGTCTCCCATACCATAGGAATCTCTTCTTCTAAGCACCTTTCTTCTGTTTCTTTTCGATTTTGAGGAGCTGTGAGGTGATATCTTCAAGAGATTCTTCCCCGAACGCCAACAGATGGTTTCGGAAATGATCCTCTCTGATACCGACCATTAGTATGGGTTTCGCCAACCTTTCGACACGGGCGGCGAATGCGGCACTATTTGTTTGCCGTACGAGCGCGTCGCCACCTCCTTTCAGAGCACCACAGCTTATTTCACCCGAGAAATGAAGTCTGTGTCGTCTTCTGCGTGGAATTGTCGTGTTTTGGAGAGTTGTTTATACAACTCCTCATACGACTCTTGTGGCAATAACGCGCTTCGGAGTCGCTGCTCAAACTCTTCGAAAGTCCCTGGGTTGCCTCATTTATGATCCCATAGGCTTCTCTGCTAACTGAATGGGCAACCACCTCAGAAAACTCTTTTCCTCTCCCTTGGACAAGCACCTTGGGTCCCTGTACAGCTGCCAATGAACATTTGTACTCCCACAGCTACTGTAGGACCATTTTGTCCATTATTTACCGGCATCATTCCTTGGACTAGGTCCAGAACTTTATCAGTTCCCAACATGGTGTTGTGGCTTGGATTGATTTTGAAGACGATGAGTTTATTTCTTCCTTGGTGACGGTATTTCGGTCGAAGAGTGTAGATCTTCGAGCGGAATTTCAGGTGAGGCTGGGTCAGGTTTATTTTCGATTGCTGCTTTGTTTGATTAAGGAGGAGCACGCTGTTAGGAAAACAGAGTCTAATTTGTCAGAGTCTGCAG